>OY757909.1:82693320-82950820 GCA_963585895.1 Sepioteuthis lessoniana | reverse complement strand
TTTTTCTGTATTTCATTTTATATTTTTTAATTTTCTTTCATTCCAAGTTTTTTCTATTTTCTTTCTTTCTTTCTTACATTTTTGTCATCTTTCTTTTCTCAATTTCAGATAATCATTTTCTCTTTGTCCTTTTCTTCTTTTTCTTTTTTTTTTCTTTTACTCTCTATATAAACACTTTCTGTCTTTTTCTCTCCTTTTTATTTTCATTAATGACACTTTCTTCTTTCTTTCTTTTTGCTCTCATTTCTCTCTCATTTTCTCTCTCTCTCTCTCTCTCTCTCTCTCTTTCTTTCTTTCTTTCTTTCTTTGCGCTCTTCCTTTCTTTCTTTCTTTTCTCTCTTGTTATTACCTCTTTCTCTTTGTTTTTGTTTACTCTTCTTGACACTTCTTTATTTCTTTCGGATCATTCGAATCTTCGTTCTTTTACACAACGCCCGCAGTGAACTTTCTTTTTGTTGTTGTTGCTTTTTTTGTGGTTGTTTTTGGTTGTTTTGTTTTTATGTTAATTTTTTTCTTTCTTTCTTTTTTTTACTTCTTCTGCAAAAATCACGAATCTCTGTGAGTTAATCAGAGCAGAAAAGTTTGTAAATTCAGGTAATTACAGGTTATGTGAATATTTTAATTTTTATTTTGTGATAGCATTTTAAACTCCAAATGAATATCTAAAACATTTTCATCATAGACATTTTCATACCTAAATATAACTTGAGTTCCTTAAAAAGAAAGTGATGTCTTAGATATTTTTCAATTAATAATAATAATGTATTGAAAAGGGACGCATCTGTGGCCATAAACGGCAGACAATTTAATTAAAACAGCGAAATTGTTTTTATTGTTTTTAGTAGGCAGAATAAATCATTAATTTTTTCAAATTATTCTGCCACTTGGGAAGTGCGACCTTGTTTCCGACACACGCGCTTCCTTCCTTACTTGCCATCCCTATTAACTACTACACTGTGGATTCGGTGAACAACAACTGCTACTGTTTTCTTTCCTTCCACCATTTTTTTTTTTTTTTTTGTTAAGTATATGTGGCAGGTAGTGACGTGTTCGAATCTTCTTCTCGCCTACTTGCCCGATGACAGTTTGAGGCCGGTTGCGACTGGACACCTAAATCGATCTAACCTTCCACTCCACACGATGCGCACCCCATCACCGTTACTTTTTTTTTGTGATCGTACCTCATAATTAGGAGAGAGCACTAATTGGCCCTTTAACTTGCCCGTATCGCATGATGCGTTACATGTCGAGCCCTTCAGTAAAGCAGGCTGCGGTGACCAACTTGCAACCCTTCGTGTCAATCTCAGAAAAATAAATCTCTGGGTGTCATTTAATCTTGAAAAAAAATAGATGATAATAATAATAATAAGTGAAAAAAGTGGAGGGTAGGAAGAAAGAAACAAAGAAAGAGAGAGAGAAAGGAGAGAGAAAGGAGAACCGGCTCGTAAATACCTGGTAATTAGGGCACGCCAAAGGAACTCTCTCTCTCTCTCTCTCTCTCTCTCTCTCTCTCTCTCTCTATCTATCTATCTATCTATCTATCTATCTCAGTACTTCTCGCTGTTTTATCCTTCTTCCCTCTCCCTCAACCATCATCACAGTATGTTGATAAAGATTCAGTCATTTTCTTACTTGCAACCAATTTCTTGAAGGATTTATTTTAATTTCTTTTTGAGCGTGTGCACTTATACCCGTGTGCGTGAGCGCGTGCGATTGCACGCATGCTTTTAAGTGTGTATGTGTGTGCATGTACGCATATGTGTGTATGTACGTGTACTTGTTGTATACGTGTGTGCTTGTCCGTCAATGTATGTGAATATATACATGAACATTTGTATGTTCTAAAACATATGCGTGTATATAAGTTGTGTATATGGGTGCCTCGGGTTGTGTAATGGTTAGCAAGCTAGATTAGCTAACCTTCACGAGGGACTCTGACTCTCAGTGAATGCCCAATTCCTATGGCCTTGTGCCATATCTAAGCAAAAAGCTTAGTAAATTACTAAAACAAGACAAATTTAGGCGCGTCGAATGGTGTAATGCTTAACAAGCTAGACTAGAAAACCTTCACGAGTGAGTTCGAGTCTCAATGGGTGCCCGATTCATACGACCTTGTGTCCCATTTAATTACCGTATGTTGTGTATGAATGTATATATATATATATATATATATATATATATATATATATATATATATATGCGTGCGTGCGTGTCGATATGTGCGTATATATGAGTGTACATACATATGCACACATAAACACGTATACACACATAGATATACAAACGCGCAAACACACACATACTTGCACACACATACACTCTTATACACATATACACGTATTCGTATGTATGTTTGTGCTTGCGTATATGTGTATGTGTTTGCCTGTATATATATGTATATATATGAGTGCATGAATGTATACGCATGTGTGCGAGTATATGTGTATATATGTTATATGGGCATATGTTTGTACGTGTATATATGTGTATGTGCCTGAAAATATGTGTGTATGCGTATGTGTGTTTATATGTGTGTGCGAATATATGTGTGTATGCGTGTGTGTTTATATGCGGGTGCGCGAGTATAAGTATGTATGCGTGTGTGTATTTATATGTGCGCGTTGACATATGTGTGTATGTGTGCGTGAGTTTATATGTATGCGTGCAAGTATATGTGTGTATGTGCGTGCATATATGAGTGCGTGTGCGTGTGTGTGCGCTTTTGTGTGTATATATGGGTTTACGATTGTATGTGTGTATTTGCGTGTATATATATGTATATATATGTGTGCATGTGTGTGTATGCATATGTGTTTTTACATATATATATGTATGTGTATGTATGTAAGTGTATGTTTGCGAGTATATGTGTATATGCGATTATACGTGTGGGTGAATAGATGCGTTTGTGCGTGTTTATGTGTGTGTTTACATATATATATATATGCGTGTGTGTGTGTGTGGTCGTGCGAAGTAAGAAAAACGTGATCTTTATTTTTTGTGAAGTTAAAAGCCGTTTTGTTTTCATTTTTCTTTTCAACTTTATTTTACATTATTCATTTTTGTTTTGTTTTTATTTGTTTTTGCTTTGTTTTATTTTGTCTTGTTTTGTTTTGTTTTTTCTTCTTTAGTTTTTTCTTCTTTTTTTTTTTTCTTTTTTTTTTAAATTTTTCTTACCCCATTTCTTTTCTGTCTTAATGTCTCAGGGCAGTGGATTTCTCAAATTCTCACAAAAGACTGAATACGAGGCACGCAAAGAAGGCGGAAAAGTACAAGCGTAAATGTCTAAAAAATAAATAAAAAACAATCTATGAACATTTCCCATCAGAAAAATTACTGTCTCTCCGTACATTACTATTTAAAATACAGTGGACAATAACAAAAATAGATAAATAAAATAAAATAAAACAATACGAAATCATGACCGTCCAATTTGGATTCTTTTTCTTCCTTGTCTTTAATATTAAAGTCAGTATAGTACGCAATAAAAGTTGGTCTAACGTAGAAACTAAATTTGTGAATCGAGCATAAACAAAGCTTTCTAGATTCGTTGGTGATTTTTTTATGAAGCTTTGTTTAAAAGACCAAGTGACAAACCAATGACCTTCAAAGTTTCATCTGAGTCCAATTCTTATTCTAAACATTCTAATTTACGTTTGCCAATTCAAAAATCGTTCGCTAAGAGGATTTTGATTTGTCCCGGATCAAAGAATTTATCACCCTAAAAAACATAATTTTTGGAATTTTGAGTGGTAAAAAAATCACTTTTAATCTAAGACCAACCTTTAACCGATTGCTCTGAGTAGTCACTGATATTGCTGAATGGATTCAAAGAATATTCTGAAAATAAAATTTGGATGATTGGAAGAGGAAGGTTATGCTGCATTTCCCTTGCTCTCTCTCTCTCTCTCTCTCTCTCTCTCTCTCTCTCTCTCTCTCACACACACACACACACACACGCTCGCCCACACACACGCACATACACACACAAAAATTCTCTCTCTCTCTCTATATATATATATATATATAAATATATATATACATATATATAGAGAGAGAGTGTTTGGTTTCTTTGTTTAATGGCATATTCATTTAAGTGTTATTTAATGCCAAAGCCATCTTTGTAGATGGAAAGTAATGGAACTCTTTATCCAATAGCTGGAGGAAAGTTAAAGGAATTTATACTTTTCCTTGGGGTACTTGTCCGAAAGTGAACATAATAGCGATATTGGAGTCCAAACTTGTTTAATACGATGCCAGAGTCCAAGATGTTAGTCACTACACTACGGGGACTCTTTTACATATACAGATGTGTGCGTGTGTTTCGGCTTATCCACTTTTCCACTTACTTTTGTACACACACACACACACACATATATATGTATATATATATATATAAAGGAAACGAACGAAAAATATATTTTGGTGTAGTTTTGATGATTTTTTTATTGTTTGTTTTCTCTATTTTTATGCGAATACATTTCGTCTTTAAAATTTCTAAATACAAAAACCTTTTTGTTTAATTATTTAAAGCGAGAGCAATAAAATAACCATAACAGATAAATCTTCATACTTGTTGAAAGTCATCATCAGGACAAAAAAATGTTTCCTATATATATATATATATATATACGCTCTCCCCAGAGGGTGGGAGGTAAGCACGCGAAGAAATTAACGGTTGCCACTTGCGTAATGCAAAGCTCTTCATATGAATTGAGCACTCTGGTATCCGGTGAGGCAAGATGTAAACAAGCGAAAGCTACTACATAATGCTTTATAATTCCCGAGCTGACGTATGTCGACTGAGGCTGAGCGGTATGATACTAAATCTAACGTAAGTTGTGTAGGTTTCGATCCCAGCTTGAAGCGTCCAGCGTGTCTAGCCACGGTGATAAGTTGTGATACAACGAAACAATCTGTCTGTGAATGACAATATATATATATATATATATATATATATAAGGATTGCTATCATTAGTTACTTGAAACTATATTAATGTGTGTAAACAAGTGACAATCATTAAATAGAAATAGGTACTTCATGCATATAAGTAAAGTTGGCGATCGTAGTCGAAAGGGACCAGAAGGCTCCCTTTTCAATAGCTACTACACCGAGGTATATGGGAGGGTGCTACTCCTTTCTCTGGATTGCTCCACTTTACCCTTGATACGAACCTTATATGGCTGTGTGTTAAGCAAGAAGGTATCAAGTACCATTTTTAAAGTCTTTGGTGTGACCCGACCTGGGATTGAACCCAGGTCTCCTGGACCATTGGTGAACACTATACCCACCAGACCAATATAAGTTATTAGTATTATATAGGAATATTTGAAACCATACTACTGTGTAAATTATTCGTATTAAATTGGAATTCGTGATATGATATAAGTGTGAGTACAAAAACTCTTAAGAAACAATTACACAAAAACTATAAATGCACAATAAACGTGATTACCTAACCTATATGCATAAAATAACCCTCGATGGATGGACATATCTTTAAAATCAATCAGTCAATCAACATATCATTCTATGTCCCTCTTTTTCTCCAACACTTCCTCTTCCTATCTCCATCTCTTTGTCACACTGTCTCTCTCATTCTCATTCTTTCTTTCTTTCTCTCTCTCTCTCTCTCTATATATATATATATATATATATAACTGTCTTTGTCCTATTCGTGATATACTTTACTCAATTACGATAGGTTTGGTTTGGTTTGGTTTGGTTTTATGGCATATCGACCATTGTCGGTCATTTAATGCCAAATCCTTTTTATACATATATACAATATATGATTTCTAAACACATTTTGAAGGCACTATTTTTAAATAAGCATGAGCTCTTTTATTGCACACAGTTAAATGGTTTTACTTAATTTAAAACAATTCAGTTTAGTATAAGTAGTCT
This sequence comes from Sepioteuthis lessoniana, assembly GCA_963585895.1. Classification (NCBI taxonomy): domain Eukaryota; kingdom Metazoa; phylum Mollusca; class Cephalopoda; order Myopsida; family Loliginidae; genus Sepioteuthis; species Sepioteuthis lessoniana. Next base: position 82,944,912 of record OY757909.1, on the reverse strand, counting down.
TTTGTTTTCACACAGTCATTGGTTTAAATACAGTTTTTTGTTTACACACAGTTAAATCATCAAACAGTTCTATATCAAACAATTCAGTTTAGCGTAAGTACGCAGTTTTTTGTTCACCCACAGTTAAGTGTAAAAACAGTGAATTTCAAACAATTCAGTTTAGCGTAAGTACAGTTTAGTTCTATTTGACCCATAGATAGGATTCTATTAGGTGCTAGCACTTCGAGCCAGAGTGGATCTGAGAGCGATAGCAACGAAGAGGTACTCTGCATTCCCCAAAGCTCCAGCATTACTGTAGTCTCACCATCAGATCGTTTAGTGTCATAACTAGAGCACTCGTTGGGGGAATCTTACTCCTCTGCAGAGATGCTGTCAGTGTATTCTGGAACCCAAGCCCACGAGGCCAACTCAATTACAAGACGTAACGTTTAGCAATGTAGAGAATAGATTTGGTTACCCAATTTAAATCCGAGACGATGGTGTTTCACATAGCGCTAATACACTTTGAAAAGGTATTAATCCCACTATTCTCCCTCCCACCTCCCTATGCTATGAGTAAATAGCAAGACAGACTGGGCAACCATTATAGGAGAAGAAGAAAAACGAGTAACACCCCGCTTAAAATGATCTTGTGTCACACCCTACTCGAGGTGGAGAGGTTAGGTAAATACATGCTCTAGTCAAAAATGAATATGAAAGACCGGCAATGGGACGGAAAATTACTTAGATTCCTGCCTTTCCAAATCACTGTGTGATGTTGAACCTCCTCAACCAAATCCATTTTCTGGGTTGCTCCCAACTGCACTGCTCCCTAGCAGGTAAAGCAGTGACCAAGAAACAACAAAACTTAACGGAAATCTCATTACCTCATAACTGCTACAATTTAAAAAGAACAGATTTAGAATTCCGAGAACCAGGGAATTGAGGGAGAAGTATTGCACAAGTGGGTAAAGTGTTCGCCAATGGCTTGAGACAAAAAATGGTACTTGATACTTCCTTGCTTAACACTCAGCATTATAAGGTGCGTATCAAGGGTAAAGTGGAGCAATCCAGGGAAAGGAGTAGCACCTTCCCCTACACCTCGGTGTGGTAGCTTTTGAAAAAGAAGCCTTCGGGTTGCCCTTGACTACGGTCGCTAACTTGACTTTACTTCTAAACTCAGTATGCCGAGGATAATCTATAAGTTCTGCCTTGTGCCAGACGTAGATCTGTTCTTGTTAAACATTCAGTACAATTCATTGGTGGAATCTTCCTTGGATAATTCACCTGATACAGAATAGAAAAAAAAACTTTTCTTGTTCGTCTTCATTTTTCATCGAAGCCGCTGGACTGGGTACCTATAATGGCTTGCCGACAGCTACTCGTTAATTATGTTCAAAACACTGTCACCGATCAGCGTTTCAGACAACAAAAATACCAATTATATTCTTTCACAGACAACAACAGCCAACAATTATTTCTACTTTACTTAAAGCGCTTATTCATTTTTATCAATTCTCTCTTAAGGACAGCTTTCAGTGGCCATTAAGCTCGCTGTCGATCACATATTTTTGATTGAAGGTATATTCATTGCAAATAAATAATTAAGACAAAATTAGTATTTAATAGTTATTCTCTTTAAATAATATTTAAAATGTGTGTGAATGCAAACCCACATTATTGTTATTAAATTAAAAAGGTTGCCTAATTTTTCAAAATTTGAGCATTTTCATACTAAAATTGAATTCTTCGAAAGTAAACATCTGTCAGTAAAATTTTTACTATTGTTAGTTTAGTTTGTTTTCTATTTGTGGCATTTTAACCCACAATGGGTGATTTAATACCGAAAATTTAACTCATGTTAAATATACAATGACTGTATCTCTAGGAGAGGTGAGATCTGTTGAGTATGGAGTACCCATTCATTGCCATTACCCAAGGTCCACTCTGACGTGCATTGGTAGTACCTGTTCGGGTCCCATCTATGGATCAAATAGATCTGCTTTAAAATTATTCATATTCGATAGGAACATTTGATGCTAAGTAACGGTAAATTATTTGCATTAAGAATAGTTGCTTGACGCTATATTTGCTTACTGAAAATTGTTATTCATTACCTGAAACCATATAACTATATGCAAACAAATGACTTATCTCATAAGAATAAAAATAATTTGCATACCGTTAAATAGAAATAATTACTTGAAACCATAGAAATATTAGTATTAGATAGGAATACTTGAAACTATAACATTGTATGCAAATTATTTGTATTAGACAGGAATACTTGATGTACAAAAAGCTCTTAAGAAACAACACAAAATGTTAATATAAATGTATACCGAGCAGCATTTCCTCTCCTCTAAGCACAAAATAATCCAAGATGGGTTAACAGGCCGTTAAAATCAATAAATGAAAATTAATTATAGAATTTATCATGTATAAATACAGTTAGTTTATTTAAAAGTATTTTATTATAGATTTTTTTCAAGATTTCATTGTTGAATTCAAATTTTTATATTTTTTTTATAATCATTTTTAAACAATTGCAGATTCAACTGTTATTAAAGCAAATAATATGCACAAAGTTGAATGGTTTCAAGTACTTTTATCTAATACTAATAATTTGTATACAATTATTTGGTTTCAAGTAATTCCTATTTAAATATAATAATCACATGTTTGCACACAGCAATTTGGTTTTAATTATTCCAATCTGATTCAAATAATTTGCGCACAATCATATGGTTTCAAGTATTTTTAGCAATTATATGTTTTCAAGTAATTAATTTTATTATAATGGAGATTATAAATCGGTCTGTCTGTAACCTAAACTACGTCAACACCGATGTCACAATTTCTTAAGTTATTTATAGTATATTATCGAGTAATTACATTGTCTTTATTTAATTTTAATTAGCATCTTATTTATGAACGATATCTCAATTAAAGGTATGACTCAAGGTCATTTTATTGTAGCAAGATATTTATCTGACCTCCCACCCGCCCATATTTGAGACAAGATCATTTTATAATGAGTGCCAACGCACAAGTCGAAATCCATGCGTAGCAGTTGCAAAAAAAAAATGCTTGATCCCGTCGGAATTCCCCATTTTTGGAGCGCTTCAAGAGGCAAATTTTGAATTCAGCCCGGCCAAGCGAACGATATGCAGGCCTCTAGAAAACCAGAGGAGGGACAAAATATTTATCCGACATCCCAACCGGCCAGATCGAGACTCATGCGCGACCGTCACAAAAAATGCTTGATCCTGTCAGCATTCCCAATTTTGGAGGAGTCTCAGGCGCCAAACTATGAATTCAGCCCTGCAAAACAGGTTTTGCGTGGGAGGAAGGCCCTCTGTGATCAGGCGATTCTGTTTAATAACACCCACACGGCGGGAACATCCGGAAGGTACCCAGAAAACCAGAAGGAGAGGACAAACCTGTGATTTTAATGGAATTTAACCAACTACCCACCAATCCAATATATGACACAAGGTCGTTTTATCGTGGGGAGTCACACACAGATCAAAACTCACACGTGGCTATTTCAAAAATTGCTTAGTCCCTTCGGCATCTCCCATATTGAGACCCCCTCAGGCACCAAGCTATGAAATCAACCCTTCACAGCAGGTATTACCTGTGGGATGACTCCCTGGGACCCAGCTTAATAGCACCCATCTGGCGCGAACGCCAAACAGCCCCACCCCGAAAACCAGGGGCGTGACAAACCTGTGCTATCAATGCGATCAAAGCCTTACAATATGTGTTATGTATCACTAAGAAATAAAGATTTACATAATACATGGTGCGGATAATTTACATGAAGATTTTAACCTAACCAGGTTATCATAAACAATTATTTGATGTCATTGATTTTTAATATTGTTGTTTTATTCTTAAATGTATTGAAATGTTATCCTATGAATAATTTTTTCTACTGAAATCAATTAGAATAAAATCAAAATAGTTGTATTCTTTTTATATGCGTTCTTTTTTTTTTTTTTTTTCGTTAGTCTTTATGATTTTATATATTTTATTATACTAAAACATTAATTCTTTATGATTTTATGTGATATTTTATGACATTAAGACTTAAATACTTGCTGGTAACAATAATAATTATTTGTGGACAATTATCATATCAAGTATAGGGTGTGTCAATATACATGGGACCAATATGACAGCTAATAACTCTACCAATAATAATGTCGTGTTCTTTTTTGTTTCAGATTTGAAAATAATATACTATAATAGCTATTAATCCTCGATCACATGACCTTGAACAAAATGTTGTATATTGACCCTTAGTCGAGCCGTCAATCAGAGAAATCTCTGAACAGAACACACCAGCGTAAATAAGCGGAAGCAGTCACGTGGTTGATCAGAAATCATGGGCGTTAGGAAATGGAGGTGCCTGCGTGAAGATCGGAGTCAGTTGCAAGCAGTGTGAGTCGAGTCAGTGCCAACTTGTAGACACGAAGAGTGACCCGCTGGAGCAGCAGCCCACAAGGAACTTCCGGTTGAATACCCCTGGCCGAGAAGCAGAAGAAGTGCTAATTGGGGCCTTGAAGATAACACAGCGTGGCTTGGTCAAAAGAAGTTATGGGTCAATATAGCAATCGGTCTGTGTCTCTCTCCGTCCTTCTGTCTTTCACACCACAAAAGCTTTGACTCCAAGAAGAATTAAGAGAGCTATATTTTTATAAGAAAGTGTTATGGTTCTTCCTTCATCACGGTATACAAGAAAAAAAGGAAAAAATATTTTGCTTCACTAAATTATTTAGAGATAAAATCATTCAAAACTGTCTCAAAATAGATGCAACATATTAATATGATAATGATTTATTACTAAGACTATTAGAGATAAAATCATTCAAAACTGTCTCAAAATAGATGCAACATATTGATATGATAATGATTTATTACTAAGACTAGAAACTCAATAAAGGATTGCATGACCTGAAAGTTGATTTTATAACAATTAAAAAAACATTGATTTAATGTCTCTAGCTGAAAGGATGTATTTTTTACAGGACGTGTTCTAAATGACCGCCATTGCATTTGTCTCAGAAATAAATCATTATCGTATTGTTTTGGGTTGTATCTATTTTGAGACACCCTGTATATTCATAACTTGCAAATATATTCATAATATAAATAATTTTCATATAATTATTTGGTTTCGAATCTATCTTATCTAATACTTAGAATTTTCAAACAGATCTATTTGACCCATAGATGGGACCCTTATAAGTACTACCACTGCAGTAAATGACAAAGAAGTGATTGCAAACTCCTCAGAGCTACGAAATTTGAGTCTTGCAATGTAATTTGTCATATCTAGGATACCATCTTTTGGGAGAAGGGTGTGTCCTGCCTAGGACACTCTCTTTTGGAGTAAGGGGATGCACTCGGCGTATTCTAGGCTTCACTGAGAGGGCATGACCACAGTTGTCATTTACAAAGTTTACCTTAATCTAGCACCCAGTGAGAATCTAACTCACGAACAATGATCTGCTAACCTAACTTGTTAACCATTACACAATGTTAGGCGCCCAAATTTGATCACTGTTGATACACATCCTAGTTCTGTCTGTCTGCAACAGTTTAATGTCCCGTGAGGTGTACACAGTCTGAATTCGGGAGTAGTTGCTAACATACTAAACGGTGACATCATATATGTAAGTTCGAGCTCCAGTCACGCTATTACAGGATGTTTCACGATTTTTTAAACAAAATGATCAGGCACAAATCAAAGACAACAAATGATAAAGTAATTGAAATTACATTTATTGAAAGGTGAAAAGATAACATTTTAGGATCTGCAATTATTTAGTCTCAAACATGAACCAAAAATGTCAAGAGGAGCCCAAGAGTACATGCCCCAGATGTGAGCCGTTCAGTTGAACGCAGTATGCAAAGTTGTTGATAATGCGTGCACATTCCCCCCAGGGTGATTGATTGAATATATCAAAACGTTAACAATTTCCGAACAATAATCTGAAAAGAGAAAGAGAATAAAATCAATAAAGAAGATCTGAGTGGCCGCTGCTTTTGTTTCAACAACTTTGCACGCAACATTCAACAATTCCTTTAACTGAACAGCGAACATTTAGAACTTGTACTCTAGGGCTCCACTTGACATTTTTGCTTCATCTTTGAGACTAAATGGTTACAGATCCGAAAATTTTATTCTCTTACCTTTCAATAAATGTAATTTTCATTACTCTGTCGTTTGTGATACTTGATTTATGCCCGATCATTTTTTTTTTAATTGTGAACACTCTGTACGTTCACTTGCGGACAAATAGTCCTGGAAAAGGCATTTGTCTCTTTCACTTATGAAGGACATGAACCCCCTTATCCCCCAGCCATGGGTTAATAGAACCACTACAGTTCTTCTACAAGGATGGCTTTGGCATTAAGTTACCCACAAAGGTTTATATGCCATTAAACAAAATAATTAAACCAAACCCGTTTGGATTTTGCATTAATTGAAAAGATTTTTGTAAGGGTAAAACAACTAAAGTCTTTTTTTCTATTAGGGAAGATTGATTCAACAAGGTCTTTCTACTTACATAATTCAACCATGTACAATATAAGTAAATATAAAGGAGGCTCTCTCGGCTCAGATAATTGGCGCCACATAATCTTTCTATCTCTATAATCACACCCATTTCGCCTTTAATTGAACTTGTAAGCTTCGTAAATGTTTATTAAACACAACTCTAACGTAAATTATGAAAGTAACAAAGACTTTGAACGGTAAGTGAATATAATTTAATTGAATGAGAAGAACTGATTACCATACACCCATTGACTTCTTTAAAAGCCTTAATAGTTTTATAGACTCATAATATTTTGGACAATGAAATTACTTTTATTAAAAGTCTTAGAAGTAAATGAACGAAGGCATCTTATTATTGCATTTGCCTCTTTCACTTATGAAGGACAATTTAGACAGCAGACATTTTGGACAGTAAAGGAAGAAAAAGTTATTCTCTATATAAGCACAAGAATTGAAATGATTTTTTCTGAGAAGATGATATTAATTCATCGTCTAGAAAAGAAGAATATCTTTTAATGCTTCCGTATATTAGAGACATTTTAAACCTTAACAAATTAAGATATTGTCTCTTGACGAATTAATTTTTACTAAACTTAGTATGGCAAAACATCACAAGAAAAAGCCGCGTTTTCGACTGGGGCTGTTGAATACGCCGACTCGACATCTGAAGTGGGGTAAGACCTCCCAACAAGTGTCCTGTGTGCAACGCTAAACTGAATCTGATGATGAGACTCCAGTCCTGGAACTTTGGAGAATATAGCGTATCCAATCATTATCATTACTCCCAGTTCCACTTGAACCTGGATTGATAGTGTCTGAAAGGGTTCCATCTAGAACTGTTCAATAGAATTACTCATGTTAAGTAACGATATTTGAAACCATTTAACTCTGGTCAAACAAGTGATCAATGTCAAATAGAATTATTAGTGTTAGAAGCAATAATTGAAACCATTTAATGTGGGGAAACAAATGATTAATATTAAATTGATATATTAGCATTAGATAGTAATACTTGTAAACATTTAACAGTGCATAAACTATTTATTGATATTAAATAGAATTATTAATGTTAGGAATACTTGAAACCATTAACTGTATTCAAACAAATGAATAATATTAAATATAATTATTAGCGCTAGATAGGAATACTTAAAACGATTTAATATGTGAGTAAACAAGTTATTTCTATCAACTCATTTAAAAATAAATTTACCTACTGACTATTCACATACAAATCATATATATATATATATATATATATATATATATATATATTTGATTGAACATAATAGACATTTTTTGTCTACATATTTTTTGTTAATCTTTTTGAATTGCCATATGGCAATGATATTCGGCGGGAATTAGGTGATAAATCTTCCATAATTAGTTATTTCCCAAGTACCATCATCAGGGGAGGATGTATTACAAAAGTGATGTAACTTTTGTATGCACATTACTACTTTGTAAGAAGAGCGTCTGTATTGTTGTATTGTGTAGCGTTTACTTTTCGAATTTATTTCTATAAATAGCGTCAGTAGCTAAAGACATTTAAGTACTTAAAAGTAAACTTGAGTGTACATATTTATGAGCGATACAGCAGTCATGAAATAAGTTAAATCATAAGGGAAATCATGAGGGAGTTAAATCATAAGGGAAATCATGAGGGGGAAAAACTGATTATATATATATATATATATATATATATATATATATATATATATATATATATATATATATATAAACAGTATATAGCAGCAGATAGTCCGCAAGTATATAGCATCAGATAGTCCGCAAATAAAAACATCCTAATCCCTAAAGTCCACACACAAAAGCATAATGCATGAAATCTTAACAAAACTTGACATTAAAAATTTTGTAATGGTCCTTAGACTATAAAAAAAGAAGAAACAAAATAAAACAAAACAATTATTTTTAAATAATAAAGTATTTTCACAAAATTCAGATAACAACTATGCTATAAACAAAAGGGAGAGGAAGATTTTGTGATGCTAATCTTCCAAAGTTACATGCTTTGAAATTCAGTATTCGGAATGATGTTTTCCCTAATTTTTTTTATGATGTGAGGCACCAGCAAAGAATGCGTAACTACCTTAGCCACCAAATAAAATCTTATTTTACCTCCTCTTTGAATTGTGAATTGAAAAGTCTAGTTTAATTGGATACAATTTATTAAAATAGAAAAGTAAATTGAATTTTTGATTATTAAAATAGAAAATTGCTTACGAGTCAAAACACAGAATCGATTGTTTTGAAGTATAGGGCATCCAGTGAAAGTAAAATTAATCGACAGTTTAGCTTACTAATTGTTATAATGGGTGAAATATTTTGCAATATCTTAGTAACGTGAAGTAGAATTCGACAACTCCAGATGCATTCACTGAATCATGAAGGTGAGGAATCACACTGGACTTTCAGATATCGAGCTCGCCAGATATTCTTCGTGTGCTATACGTCAGATTTGCTTCTATAGCTAGGAGCACAGCCTCAGAATCCAAGCTTGACTGATCGTCGAGGTTCATGCAACCCAAGCAAGATTTTTTGAACCATTTGGTTTCGGTACTATGCTCAACTGTGCCATCACCTTTCGTGCAAGAAATATTTTTGGTTGATTTGACGATGACCAAGTTCGAACTCTTAAAGCCTCAATTACTAAATTAGACTAAATTGCATTCATCTGTGCCTCTAACAACCACAGTGGGTACCTACCATGGCTCGAACAGCTTCGGTCTCGTGATATAAGCTCTGCACGTACTACTAAAATAAAGGCATAACCTTTGACTCACCGCAAGTCGCTTACTTCAGTTGTGCCTGTTTGAATTTCACTCCGCGTTAATACTTTTAGGAAAGGCATGAACCTATCTCCGGCCACCCACCCTAGGCAACGACTTAATAGTGGGACCGATCGGGTTCTTGTAATCTGAAACTAAAAAGATGGATATGTTTCAGTTCAAAAAGTACACAGAGATTTAATACAGTAGAGTTTAGTAATGAATAATACCTAATGATATTCGCTTCAACTGTTGTCCGGGACATGATTCTAAACAACATCAAGTGGGAAGGCTCCACTCCTAGAAATCTGAGAGTATAGACATCACACTGTTACCATTACTATCCGGTGTGGTAGCACCTATTAAAGTACCATTTACGGGTCGAACATACTTGTTTAAAAATAATTAGGATTATATAGAAATACGTGAAACCGTGTAACAATACGCAAATAATTTGTATTACGAGTCGTTACTTGAAGCCATATTTGTTCCTAATTGATAATCATTAGTTATTTAAAACCATATAAACATAACCGTTATTGTCGTAGAAAATGGAAACAACGACCCGAGTTCAAACCTGAACGAGGCTATTTGCTTATCACTTCACGCTAATGCCCTTGGGAAAGGCATGAAACTATCTACCTCCAACTATGAAAAATTAGTAAGGCAGACTTAGTTATTAATCCTTGCTTATGTAACCAGTCTAGTGGGAAACTCTGTATTTAAATCGACATTACTCCTCTTAAAAAATTAACCATGTGTCACATCCTGCCAGTGATAGAGGGGTTGGGTAGATATATACTTGAAAACCTATAATTTCTTGCAAAAAATGATTTTTGCATTAGATAACCCAACAAGGTCTGACGTACCAAAAAAACAACCAACCAACCGTTTTGATTGTATAATGTTTCTCTACAAATGAGATTCTGGTGTATTTGGTTTAAAAGAAAATTAACTTTTTATTAATTTAAAAAAGAAGCAGTTCCTTAAGTGTGCATATTTATGAGCGACTCAGTATTAATAAAATAAGTCAAATCATAAGTGAAATCATGAGGGAAAAACTGACAATACACACTCACACACACACACACACACACACATATATATATATATATATATATATATATATATATATATATTGGTCATAAAATAGCTCCATATTTTGAAATACAATTAATTTCATGTAAAAATTATAGTTCAGAAATGAATTATAAATTTTAAAATTGAGAGTCACTTTTCATAAGTATATATATATATATATATATATATCACTGTTGATTTGAAATAATTTGGATTTTTGTTTTGTTTTTTGTTATTCGTTGTTCCTGGGTTTTTTTCCTTTTTTTTTTTTTTTGGTTGATTTTTATTTTACTTTTTATTTATTTGTTTTATTTATTAATTTTTATTTATTTATTTATTTATTGTTGCTTTTGGAGTATTTCTAAACGACAACTTGGCTTTTCAGCCATCCATTTCACGTTCGCACCCGCCTCAGGCGAAAGAACTGGTTCACTTCAAGTAGCTAAGTAAATGCGGTTAGGCAAATATCGAGCAATATTTGGCGACTAAAAAGCAAACTTACAGCTTGCAGACATAAAGTAAAATGATCGAAAAGAAAAAAAGTCTTTAGAAAACGATGATGCTTTGAGGGAAAAGATGAACTGTGTCGTAATGTTAAAGATGAGATCCACAAAAAGTAGACAACACTAGATGAAAAGCATCTCAACTTTGTCCATATCTCTGGGTATCGTGTGTACTTCATCAAAGCTCTTATCAACGAATGTATAAAACTATTTTCAGTGGACGAAGAAGATTAGCGGCAAAATCTTTAACGTAAATGTAAGGCGTACGTGACAGCCAGGATTTTCGACTAACTATTCATCAGACACTTGATTAAAGTGAAAATCACGTCCTTTTTAAAAGAGCTTGAAAAATGTCACTTCACCACTCACTCAACAAAAACTGTTGGGCATATTGGGTGGTAACTTTAGGGGGGAAAAGTTGGAGATGAACTTCGGGGGCGATTAAATTTACATTCTTTTCGTATCTTATGCATTGAATTAAAATCGAGTCCTCCATTGCAAAATGTATTCAAATAGATTCGAAGGCGGATATGTTAAAATATTCAAACAAACACAGCTATTTTTATTTGTCTCGTATAATATTGATTGCAGAGAATATAACTCCAAGTCAAAAGTAAAAGACTGTTTTACATGTATCGTTCGCGTTTCACAATCGTTCATTTTGTAATGAAAGTGCCAAATCTGAGAGACTGATTGGTTTATTAATTTTAACGGCATCTCAATCCTTCTAGGTTTATTTCATGCCTAGATATAAGGGAATCGCGTTCATTGTATGTTTATATTTGTTTCTCCTGAGACAATTTTTTGCCTACATTCCTATCGAATACGAATATTTTAAACAGATCTATTTAACCCAGAGATGGGATCCTGCCAGGTACTACCACTCCGGGTCAGAGCGGGTCTAGGAGTATTGGCAATGAAGAGGTATTCCACACGCCGTAGATCTCCAGAAGTGGAACCTCACCACTGAATGCAATTTAATGTCATATCTCGGTCTTACTCCTCTGAAGGGGACAGAGTCAGCATATTCTACGCCCCAGCGATAGGGTATCAAATTTGACAGATGTATTAGTAGGTATGCAACATCTATCAGGAATAAGTGCCACTCAAAAATTCTTTAAAAAAATATAATCGAATAAAAAGGTAATCTACGTCTAAACCAAAGATGCCAGGATTTTGCGATTTCTCTAGGAATATCAAACAAGCAAAACGGATAATATTAGAGATTATTTATCAATAAATTCTTAAGCAGTAAAACTCTGTACTCACTAAAAATATAAATATGTTGCTATCCAAAAATATGTGCACTCTTTATATATAGTGTTCTGAGTATGATACTAAACTGCATATGATGGTGAGGCTCCAGTTCTCTAATGCTGTTGAGTGAGACGTAACCTTTTATTGCCATTACTCCCAGGTCAACTCTGAACTGGAGAGGTACTACCTGTTAGAGTCCCATCTGTGGGTCAAATTGATCTGTTTGAAAATCAGTCGTATTAAATAGAAATGCAATTCCCTAAATTTTGGCATAAAATAACTCTTAACTTATTAACATTCTGTTAAAATCAATGAATCAGTCTTAATATACAGAGTGTCCCCCAAAATTTGACATCATTTTAAAAGAAATTATCTTGAAAACTACTGAGTTGTAGCTCAATGAAATTGAACATTTTAGGTGTTGAATATCATAGGTTTATTCTAAGACCGATTTCATAAGTGTTCAATATGTACAACCGTCTGTGAAACGGCTCACTTCTTGGGGTTTCGCAAGAGTTTTTCACGAATTTGCTCAACCATCTCTTCTGATTTTGATGATTGTCTACCAAATCTTTTAGCTCTTCATAATCAGCCTTCCTCTTTAGATTTTTGGTACAAAGTCCAAATTTATTTGCCAGTAGGTGAAGTTTTTCCAAATTTTGCTTTGAAAGAAGGCTGCACAGTTTAGAGTAGCAATATGCGAGCATACTCCAAGACGCAAAATGACTTTTCTTTGAGAGTGAACGGCATGGCTCAACCTGAAAACAGAACAAAAATAAAACAATGAATAAAAAATCTTGATCTGTTTCTATACATTTTGCGAAAATTTGAGGTTATTTCAACAAGAATGTAACATATTGATCTTCGACCGAGCCGTCAGTCAAGAAACAGGTGCATCCGGTCGAAGATATCGGAATATCAACTTGACCAGTGGACGGGTTGAATTCAGTGCAGATGCGACGCCTACAAGAAGCAGGTGGGCCTCAAACAATTATATAACCAGGTGCCTCAGACGGCTTGGTTAGTCAGTTGGAGTTGGAGTTCGAGGCAGGCAGAGTTCAGTTCGAGTTTCAGCCACAGTTCGAGTTCCGGTGGCAGTTGGGTACAAGATACCGTTGTGAGAGCCGGCGCCAGACAGAGGGCTTGGGCCTTCAGGACACCGGTTGAGCATCCCAGCAGAATGAGGAAGAAGTGCAGCTATAATACAGAGAAACTTGGGGTCAATATGTGGCAGTCTGTTCCGTCTCCAACTCACTTCTCACACATAACCAACATCAACCCTTTCGCAACCCTTTCGAGAATAAAGTGTGAGAGGTATATTTTTCTAACGAAGTGTGTTCTTTCGTCATTATTGTTGGTTATGTTTCCGCATGTATATGTATACGTATAGTTGTATCATGGCTATACAACAAGAATTGTCTAAATTATTGGCCTGTGAAATGATGACAAATTTTTTGAGACTCCCAGTATATTTATGAAACTTTTTTTTGTTACAGGGTTTTAATGATAGCCAAAAATAAATAATAATCATACATAGAATAGTCATATATGAATGATAGTCATATATAAAATAGTCATATATAAATAATAGTCATATATAAAAATAGTCATATATGAATAATAGTCATATATAAAATAGTCATATATGAATGATAGTCATATATAAAATAGTCATATATAAATAATAGTCATATATAAAATAGTCATATATGAATAATAGTCATATATAAAATACTCATATATAAAATACTCATATATAAAATAGTCATATATGAATAATAGTCATATATAAAATAGTCATATATAAAATACTCATATATAAAATAGTCATAAATGAATAATAGTCATATATGATATAGTCATATATAAAATAGTCAAATATAAATAATAGTCATATATAAAATAGTCATATATGAATAATAGTCATATATAAAATACTCATATATAAAATACTCATATATAAAATAGTCATATATGAATAATAGTCATATATGATATAGTCATATATAAAATAGTCATATATAAATAATAGTCATATATAAAATAGTCATATATAAAATACTCATATATAAAATAGTCATATATGAATAATAGTCATATATAAAATACTCATATATAAAATAGTCATATATGAATAATAGTCATATATAAAAAATAAAGAACATAATTGAGTAGATGATGATGATGATGATGATGATGAAAACAATTTTCAAAAATTATAATCTGTAACCAAAAATAGTTACCTAATCTGGTTTGATAGAGCTGTATAATTCGCTTACTGCATCTCTGCGGAGAGTTAAGACCCTCCTTCCTACCCAACGAGTGTCCTGTTTGTGTGGCTCCAGTCCTGGAACTTTGAAGAGTGTGGAGTACCTCTTCATTGCCATTATTCCCAGGTTCACTATGACCTGGAGTGATGAAACCTGTTAGGATCCTATCTATGCACCAAATAAAACTATTAAACCATTTAAATGTGTGCAAACAAGTGATTAATGCTAAATTGAATTATTAGAGTTACATGACAATACTTGAAACCATTTAACTGTGTGCAAACAAATGATCTCTGGCTTGTTTAAAATGTTACCAACAAACTAATCGTTTACAAATCATATGTTTAATATATCCATGTATATAGAGGATTTGGCTTTAAATAACCAACAAGAGTTGATATGTCATAAAACCCAACCAACCAATGTCAATGCCATGAACACAGCAATAGAGCATTAATTATAAAAGATTTTAGTTAATTAACGATATTACAACGTCAAGGTACTGAACATGAAAGTGACCGTTGGCATTAAATAACCTGCAAGGGTTGATATGCGATGAAATTCGACCAACTAATAAAAGCTATCATGACTAATTGTAACAATAAAGAAATAATTATAGCATTAACAAGATTAGAAAAACCGATCACAACTGGATCAATAATGTGCAACATCTTTTGTATCGGCTATAAATACCTGCATCCCAACCAATTTTTAAAAATAAAAAGTTAACTGTAAACAACCTGTCAAAAAACCTTTACTATAAAGAAACTTAATACAACTAAAATTCAAATGCCTGACGAGGACTGAGAGGTGTAATGGTTACATTAGTTGGAAATGAACTCAGGGACCCAAGTTCAAATCCCGGACGAGGGTGTTTGCATTTCACATATCGCTAATACTCTTGGAAAAGGTATGAATCCGACAATTCTCCTTTCAGCTATGGATAAATAGTTGGGTAAACTGAGGTCTTTAACTTTGGTATGGCAACCAGTTTAAGATAAGTAAAACTAAATTCAAACTTGTTAAACTACGCTTTAAAAAATCGACTTTGTGTCGCATCCTGCTGGTGAGGAGCAGTTGGTATATATATATATATATATATATATATATATATATATATATATGTGTGTGTATGTGTGTGTGTGTGTGTGTGTGTGTAAAATAAAAGTGCAGCCGGGGCTTTTTAGCTTTTGTAAGACAATGATCAGGGAGACAAAAAAGTGTTCTTCGAGAGAATCTGCGACTCTTTTGTAGACCATTCCTGTTAGCATATCCAAAAAGTGTGGCTGGTTTTACACAGACCTTCACTACAATAAGCAAATCGCCTGTGTAGTTTACTCAACTGTTCCTATCTTTAACTAAACTATTGGGCTCCTAATACGTCTAGATCAACAGGATAGTAATTAGATAGATAGATAGATAGATAGAAAGAAAGAATCCGATTGTTTTTGGTTTGAAAGAGTACTAATATTTTTATAAAAACTTGTTAGAAGTGTAATTATTAATGAACGATACTGTGTTGGTAACAGAAGTCGATATTGGATCATTACAAATTTACCTGCTGCTTGTTGTAACAGACATTTAGGAGAAAAAGTTTGTGGACTGAACACGAACGTCGAGCTACCACTAATTTTAAAGTAATGTCCGCAATAAAGGTTTGCATATATTTTGTAGAATCATATTGGTAGGATATTGATGAGGATATTGGTACTTTACAAAGTAACAAAGCAACAACACAGTTTACTGCCAGGGCAAATTTAATAAAAGTAATACAACATAAATGTGAGGTTTGATTTGGTTTGATTTAATGGCATATCAACCATTGTTGGTTATTTAATGCTTTATTTAATTAAATGTGCTTTATACATATATATTAAATATATATGATTAGCAAACACATTTTTTGATAACGTTTTTGAACGAGCTCATTCTTTGCATATCATTAAATGTTTTTTACATATATATTAAATATATGATTCATCAATAGAGGCACACAGTTAAATGATCAAACAGTTCTATTTCCTACAATTCAATTTAACATATGACAAAGTTAAATGGTTCCAAGTATTGCTATATTTCACTAATAATTCAATGAAACATGAGTCATTTGTTTACAGTTAAATGATCAAACAGGTCTTTTTCTAAGAATTCAATTTAGCAAAATTCATTTGTTTGCACAGTTAAAATATCAAACTGTTCTATTTGACTCTTAGATAGGGCATTATTAGATGCTACCACTCCGAGCCAGAATGGATCTGGAAGCGACGGCAATGAAGGGGTACTCCACATTCCCCAAAGCTCCAGAATTACTATAGCCTCGCCATCATTGTTTAGTGTCATATCCAAGACAGTTGTTGTGGTGGTGGGGGGTCTTATCCCTCTGCAGAAATGCAGTTGGTGTATTCTACAGCCCCAGCTGACTGGGCTATGAGAGGAGTAAATAAAGGAGTATATGTAGAAATGTCTTTATCGTACTATTGCGTTGGTTGGTGCAAGAGAGAATATCTACTTCAGTCCCCACTCACCAAGATCCAATATTAGCATGAGTATATCCAATGATATACTAACACTGAATGAACAGAAGGAAAAACAAGATAAGCTCATTTATACATTCAGAAACATTTAATATATACATAATTTACATAAAGATAGTATTGAAAAAATTACATAAACGTGTCCCAATAGGTAAAATATGCATTTGATGTTCTATGAATAAGCATTGTATAAAAAGAGATACAGAAATGGATAAACTTGAGATCGATTGACATTAAAATGGTTTCAGCCATCTCGGCTTTACGTTTCAATGGCGATGCAATAAGCAACGTATTGCACGGTTAAAAAAAAAACGAGAAATAATTTTTAGGATCAACATGTGACTGTCCATCACCTATAAAACTTCCTACAAGGGAAGTAATTATTTATTGTCTCACTGCAACATAGTTCTAATAACCCCAAAAGCCAAATAAAATACTTAAAATTCTTTCCTGTTTCCTTGAGATCAATTAATCTTTGAATTATTTTACAATTGTATTCTATAGTATCATGAATCATTGAAACGGTGTTGAGAACTTTGTCATATTTTTTCCCTGTTTTCTTTTCTTTTCTGTTTTTATGGAATGAGTACTTTCAAGGTTGACACAGCAAGAAGGATACTTTTCTCACATGAAAAATTCTACGTAGCAAATAGTGCCTACTCTAGCCACTCTGGTGGAGCCCATTCAGCATATGTTTGACCAGGGTTGTCATATCCACAGCCAAACACCACTACCATACTCTGTGCTGTCACCTCATCGACTGACAGCGGGTGGATAAAGATAGAAGAAATTATGATTCTCGTTGAATAACATTGCAATAAGCATGAAAATCTATTTACCAGCTAATCTCTTGTGACGGCAAGATCGGTTGCAGAAAGTTCCAGGGTGAATGAAGCCTATTCTTTAATACAGAGGCTTCTACAAGTGTGTGTGAAGCCAGGTTTCTTGACCAGCATATGAGAGAGAAAGACAGATTTCCACAACTTCAATCCTACTTCTATATAATTTCTATTCAAACACAGCATAAAAGTTTTCTGAAAGTAAATAAGTAAGACCAGTTTATCAACTGAAAGCTGTTATCTTAGAATTACTTATTTTATTGATCTATTTGGCCTCTGAAGTGTGTTCTGTCTCTGTGGCGCAATCGGTTAGCGCGTTCGGCTGTTAACCGAAAGGTTGGTGGTTCAAGCCCACCCAGGGACGAAAAGTTTTTTTTTTCTTTTCACTTTAAACATATGGTATATCCAAACGCATTAATGCTTCTTGGTTTTCTGTAGACCTTCTGCTTGGCTTGGCTGAGTTAATCGCACGGCGCCTAATGTGCTCCAAAAGGGGAATGCCGACGAGATCAAGCATTTTTGTGAAGCCCACGCATGAGTCTCGATTCGTGCGTGACCCCGCCCCTACTTTATAAAAATAACCTTGTACCCCATCCTGACTAGGTGAGAAATCGGATAAATATCAATCCCCTTTAGTTTTCCGGCATTCGCACCGAGTGTGTTTTATCAAGCTAAATCGTGTGGTCCCAGTGAAGAGGTGCCTTATCCCCTGTCAATACCTGCTTTGCCGAGCCGAGTTCATCGCTTGACGCCAGAAGTACCCCAAAAATGTGAATTTCCGACGGGATCAAGCAATTTTTTCCTTTTTTTTTTTTTTTTTTTTTTTTTGGTAAGTCTTGACTCATGCGTGCCTCCACCCACAATAAAATGACCTTGTGTCAAATCCGAAGTGGTGGTTTTACAACCGCCGCGCATAAGTTTCGACTCGTGCGTGCTTCCCACCCTCAATAAAATTACCTTGTGTCGAATCCGAAGTAGTGGGATGTTGGATAAATATCGAAGATATCGTATATCCAGAAGTTTTAAGCGAATCGCGCGGATGCCAATTACCTTTGAAATAATTCCATTCCGATACCCAGCTGGATGACTAGTGGAGACTTTTTAGTTATTCACGAATATTGCATTACTGTTTGTAGGATTTACAGACTCTGATCGAAATACTCCGAAGAATAAATAACTTATAATTCTAGATTTGAAACTTTTGCTCTATTTTCTCTCTAAACTTGTTTGATTTTGTCGATTAACCTTGTGATTAGGATTGCATGTTTCCTAAAATAGAATACGCTACTCACCCGGTGCCATCCATTTTAGTTAGTTACTTATGGCATGATGATGCATACATCCACTGATTATCTATATATGTGTGAGTGTATGTGTCTCTGTGTGTATGTCAGTGTGTGTGCGTATGAATTTATGTATGCATGTATGTATAAATAATACACATTTAAAGTAACATTATATATATATACATATATATATATATATATATACGTATTATATAAAACTCGTACACACACGTACACATATATACACAATAAGAATAGATAATGCAATATATATAGTCACACTATATATATATCTATATATATATATATGTGTGTGGGTGGGTGTGGGTGTGTGTGTTTCGGGAAGAGAGACAAAAATCAAAATAACACACATAAATATACATAAACACAAACTTGTTTATATGCACACACAATATGACACACGCAAACAGATAAAGGCGCATACACATACTTGTGTGTGTATTTTTGAGTGTATTCATATATATATATATATATATACATATATATATATATATGGGGTGTATATATATATATATATATATATATATATATATATATATATAATATTATGTACATATAAAATCATATTTCAGATCCTCAACCGAGAGAAAACTAGACTATAAAGTCAGATTTACACTCTGCACACAAACACACACATACACGTACACACATACATATATATATATATATATATATATATATATATATATATATATACATACAGTATTACATATATATATAAATCCTATCAGCTCCTCACCTATGTGAAAGCTAGACTATAAAGTCAGATTGCATGCACAGAGACACACACGGACACAGACACAAACACAGACACAGATACACACATACACACACACACACACACATATATATATATATATATATATATAGTATAACATACATATAAAATCGTATTTCAGATGCTCAACCGTGAGAAAGGTAAACTATAAAGTCAGATTATATGTGTGCGCGCACACACAAACGCACACACACACACACACACACTCACTCACTCACTCACTAACACTCACACACACGTATATATATATATATATATATATATATATATATATAACGATTTACACACGAGAATTTCACATTCTGCTCATTAGCTGCATTGAGTTGGCCATTTGGGAAGCCACATTTTTAGTTGACACCAATCTGAAACAGATTTTGTCTCTTTGTTTTGTCTGCCGTCACTCAGACTTGATCTAGGAACTGTCCTCATGGCATGCCAGGGGGAAACAGTTTGTCACAGAGAACAATAGGAATATGTGGGACGGACAACCTTTTAAATTTTGGGGAAAAGTAAGATCTAGAGAGAGGCTAGGAGAAATATTCTACTTTAAACAATTTGAGCCAAATGTCTACGTATAGTTTAAAACTTTTCCAAGGGTGACCTAAGTAATTTCTGCCAATTTGATTGAAATCAGTTTAGAAACAGTAGAAACTTAACTGGACCGACGGATGGACATTTGATAGAATTATGATAAGATTTCAGTGCTTGGTAATAACTGAAAATAGTCGGAGTCTGATTTCTTTCTGCTTGTCAAAGAATGAAATTAGAAATCATATATAAGTATTTTTTACACCAATGAAATGACAAGGTGTTATAGAAATAAGGTTGTGAGTTGGTCAATGAATTCTCAGTAAGAATCACCTAAGCAACATCTAAATTTCATTTATGACTGAATTTACAGCCTCTGTGTTGTGTACAAGAGACGTATAAATTGGAAATCTAATTACACATATTGAAAAAAAATAGATAAAACTTTTTTTAAAAAAACTTAAAACCATCGTCAGCAGCAGCAGCAACGGCAGCATCATCCACTTTGTGCCAGCTGCTAGACAAAGATCTTTCTCAGTTACTTATATGTATTTACTAAGCACCCCTATAGGGGACTTCCCGTGCCAACGTACTAGACGGCAACATTGTACTATTATGTTCACTTTTGGACTAATTCCCTTTGGAAAATATTAATGCCTTTATCCCCCTAGCCATGGGTTAAATAGTGCCACAAATATCTTTCTACGGGGAATGCTTTTCTATTAAATAACCCCTGAAAGTTGATATGCCATTAAAACAAAGACACCAAACCAACCTAACAACCCAGGGGAGGTAGGATATAATACAAAGTCGAATTAATCCCCCACTCCAAGGAAATGACACTCCCAAGAGGGCAGGTGCAAAAAAATTCCCAGACCCATCGGCATTTCTTTTAATAGAAGACTCTCAAGACTCATGCCTAAGCATAACACTCAATGGAGGGTGCTAGAAAAATGGCCTTTGAAACTGGACTTTTAAACAAATTATTACTTATTTTTATTTATTTATTTATTCGTTTTTTAGAACATAACAAAGTTATATATTAACCCTATGATGACCTTGTGTGAGCTTCTTACCAGCAAACGTCACTATAGTCACTTTCTATCATCAGTCAAGTTTTTCTCTTCTACGCTTGTTATTTATAGGACACCATTCTGTTATGTGCCCTATCCACTTCCATTTTTGTTGAATAACTTCTGTGATATATTCTACTTTGATCTTCTAATTGATCTATCTTTATTTCTTATGGGACCTTGGAACTGACCTCCTTGGACGCTAATTTCCTGGCAAGTAATTGATTCGACTTTGTTTTATATCCTGCCACCACAGAGTGGTTAGTAAATGCACGTTGATAATTCGGAAAGATCCTATCCGAAGCATTCTTCTTTCCATTGATCTATCTGACACTGATTTTAATTTCAAGTAATTTTGTTAATATCTACATTTTACATTTCGTTTGGTTACTAGCATTTCAACCCTTGCGTGTCATTTAATGTCAAATCCACTTTATATATATATATATATATATATATATATATATATATATATATATATGACTTATTAGCGAATATTTTGTAACTTTATTTTAAAACGAGTTAGAGCTCATTTGTTTGAACACAGATAATAGTTTCAAGTATAGCTATCTAACACTAATATTTCTATCAAATATCAATCATTTGTTTGGACAATGATAAATGGTTTCAAGTATTGTTAGCACTAATAATTCTATTTAATAATAAAATAATCTTTTAATCGCGCTCAGTTAAATGGTTTTAAGTATTGCTGTCTAACAAAAATAATTCTATTTGATAAGACTCATTTGTTCGCCCACAGTTCAAAGGTTTCAAGTTCAGTTGCTATTTAACACTTATAATCCTGTTTAATATTAATCATTTGTTCACGCAAAGTTAAATGGTTTCAAGTATTGCTATCTAATACTAATAATTCTATTAATATCAATTGTTTGTTCGTACACAGTTAAATGTTTGTTTGTTTGTTTCTGTTTTATGGAATATCAACCTTTGCAGGTTATTTAACGCTAAATCCATTTTATACAAATAAACAGTTCTATTTCAAACAATTCAGTTTAGCATAAGTGCACAGTTTAATTGTCAAAAACATTCCTATTTCAAGCTATTCAGGTCAGTTAAACAGTTCTAATTTTTTTAATTCAATTTAGTACAAGTATAGTTTGTGTTTACACAAAGTTAAATGTCAAAACCGTTCTATTTCAAACAATTAAGTTTAGCTTAAGTACAGTTACCATGTCAAAAACTGTTCTATTTCAAACAATTTCCATGTCAAAAACTGTTCTATTTCAACAACCCAGTTAAGCATACAAAAAAGTTCTATTTCAAGCAATTAAAAACAGTTCTATTTCAAGCAATTCAGTTTAGCGTAAGTTCGTAGTTTAGTTCTATTTGACCCATAGATATGATCCTATAAGGTGCTACCACTCCAGGCAAGAGTGGACCTGGGAGCGATGGCAATGAAAGGGTACTCCGCATTCCCCAAAGCTCCAATATTACTGGAACCTCAACATCAAATTGTTCAGTGTCATATATAGGACTCTCGTTGGGGGAGTCTTACCCCTCTGCAGAGAAGCAGTCTGTGTATTCTATGGCCCAGTCGACAGGGAAAACAGCTAAATTGTTTCAAGTATTGCTATTTAACACTTTTTTGGACACAGTTTACATGGTTTTAAGTATTGATATTTCAGCGCAATTGACCCTCAGCCACTGTCTTCTTGCTCCTTTAAGAGAAGATAGGGTCGGGTACTTGAATACGGTCAGGACCATCATAAATGCTAGGGCTTACCATGACCAGCCGGGTGATCGGATCGGGTCTCTCCGACCGACTGTCTAGCCCGATTGTTGCTAGTTACGTAATCACTTCGGTTGCTGGGTCACACAGATTGCTCATCCACCAAGATCCCATCCTGAAGCATCGCGAGTTGCCACCCAAGTGGCCTCGTTGATGGTTAGGTCTTACCCCTCGGCAGAGTTGCAGTCGATGTATTCTACAGCCCCAGCCGACAGAGCGGCTCTGTCTCATACCAAGACCTCTTTGTATTTACAAAGTATGTTTTAAGAATAGATATTTGCATTTCTATAAAAGTTATTATTATGCGTCTTTTTAGTTTCTTTTCCGGATGTTCATTTGTCCTTTAACTTTTTCATCTATTTTTAGAGATAGCGTTAAGTAAATCATTGTGAGTTCTAAAAAAGGACCCTTTTTTATCAAGTCTCTTTTAAGAAACACCATGATAGCAAGCAGTAACGAGGAATGAGTGGGAATATTTTTCCCCTTTCGTTAACTAACTTAACTCATTCCTCGCTACTGCTTCCGGTCACGCTGTTTCTCTAGAGGAGATGTGATCGAAAAAAGTCTTCTTTTTTCAGAACTAACAATGTATGATCTACTTAAAACTATTCTAAAATTCTGTACGTACCATACGATTTTCATCTATTTATATAATTATTTCCTGGACTTTCCACGGAATAATTAGATGGTTAAAAATACTATTTCAAGAGATGGAGTTTTTTTTTCTTTTAAAGACATATAAAAAAAAACTTAATAAAACTTACATAGAATATACTTTCACTTTTGGACAATCTTGTTAAAAATATGAACAACCATATCCCTTCATGGAAATCAGACCTGACCGATAAAATGAAATGCAGTTTCTTCCAGGCAGTGGTCGTGTCGATACTGCTGTATGGATGCACCACTTGGACGCTAACAAAACGGCTGGAGAAGAAGCTAGACGGCTATTATACAAGAATGTTGCGAGCAATATTGAATAAGTCCAGGCGGCAACACCACACAAAGCCCCAACTATACGGTCACCTGCCTTCCATCACGAAAACTATCCAAATTAGACGAACCAGACACGCAGGACACTGCCGGAGAAGTAGGGGCGAGCTCATAAGTGATGTACTCCTTTCGACCCCCACATATGGCCGAGCAAAAGCAGGACGACCAGCTCGAACATACATACAGCAGCTATGTGAGGATACGGGATGTAGCCCTGAAGACCTGCCAAAGGCGGTGAACGATAGGGAGAAGTGGCAAGAGAGGGTCAGGGATATCCGTGCTAGCGGCACGACATGGTGATGATGATGATGATGATGATATTCCTTCAGTTATGAATTAAATATTATCACTAGTATCTTTCTAGATGAATTGCTGTAGCATTAAATAACCTTTGTTGGTTAATCTGTTATTAATAACAAAGAAACCAAACCAATCGTATAGAAAATCGTACACAGGCCTGTGTTCCTTTATCTAGATATGGAAATTGGAGTGTAATATTTAAATTGGACGGCCTATCATGAAAAGAAAGAGATTCGTGAAATTAGGATTAACTACTTTATTTGAAAGGACTGCACCCATGTGTCTGCACAAAGCTGATGTAAGTTCTTGCTGGTCGGGCAATACTGGATCATCCATGTGCAGGGGTCCATGAAAGAACGTCCCTTATGAGTTCGTCCTTACATCGCTAGTAGTGTCCAGCATGTCTTGTTCGTCTTACTTAAATGTCGTTTTTTTAGATGTGAGGCAGGGGTAAGTGGCGGTTCATCTGTTGTTTCTTTTTATTTATTTATTTTTTGTTTATTAGTTTTTTGTTCTATTTTTTTGTTTGTTTTTTTGTTTGTTTTTTGCTTTTTTTTTTTTTTTTTTTTTTTTGTCTTCTGTTTTGTTTTTTAATAAACGACGTGATCAAAACAGAATATATATATCATTTAAAAAAAAAAAACAATAGTAACCCTCTTTATTTGCTTGTTGCAGTACTGAAAAAAAAGCGTTCTTCATTTTTTAGTTTTTGTCATTTTCCTTCATCTATCGATCTACATTGCTTCTCTTCTTTTTGCCTTCTTTAACTCTCTCTCTCTCTCTCTCACTCTCTCTCCCTCTTTCTCTCTCTCTCTCTCTTCGATTCAATTTTTCTTCTGCCTTTCTTTCTTGCTCTCTTTACTCCTTCAACCTCTACTCCTTTACTCCTTTTTCCTTTTTCTAACTATCTTTTTTTTTTCCTTTTATTTTTTCTGTCTCATTTTTCAATGACGAATTTATATACTCTCTCTCTCTCTCTCTCTCTCTCTCTCTCTCTCTCTCTCTCTCTTCGATTCAATTTTTCTTCTGCCTTTCCTTCTTCTTGCTCTCTTTACTCCTTCAACCTCTACTCCTTTACTCCTTTTTCCTTTTTCTATCTTTTTTTTCCTTTTATTTTTTCTGTCTCATTTTTCAATCACGAATTTATATACTCTCTCTCTCTCTCTCTCTCTCTCTCTCTCTCTCTCTCTCTCTCTCTCTCTCTCTCTCTTAAGTGATCTTTTCGGTTGTGTTGCTTCGTTTAATAGCATATCAACATTTGTAGGTTATTTAATGCCAAAGCCACCCATATAGAACATAACCCGGGAGGTGATAATCAGGTTCATAACTTTTCCGAGGGTATTTGTACGAAAGTGAAGGTAATAGCTCTACTGGAGTTTGAAATTACTAACTACCTTGTCGCAGTCCAGCACGTTAGCCACGACGTCGGGACGACTCCATATTTCAACATTCCTGTTTGTTCTTTCCTTATCGACTTATCAGTTTTCTATCTTTCTCCTTCAAATTTCAAATTTATCTTTTAACATCTCATCGCTGTGTTTTGCCCTTTCTTTCTTTCTTTCTTTCTTTCTTCATATTTCTCTTTCAATCATGTTTTCTTTCATTTCTTAATGTTTCATTTTGCTCTTCATTTTCTCTTCTTTCTTTCTTTCTTTCTTTCTTTCTTTCTTTCTTTTTACTTTCTCCCTTCCTTTCTTTCTTTCTTTCTTACTATTTCTCATTCAATCTTGTTCTCTTCTATTTTCTTCAATTTTATAAAAATCTCTCTCAATTTTTTTTTCTTTCTTTTTTAATGTCTTATATTGCTCTTTTTTCTTTATTTCTTTCATTATTTATTTATTTGATTTGTTATTTATTCATTTTAATCTAGTTTTCTTTCATTTCCTTTTTTTTTTTTTTTCTTTTTCTTGCTTTCTCTTTAAGTCTTTCTGTCCTACTATCTTTCTCGATCAGTTTTATTTTCTCTCATTTTCTTTACCCATTATTCTTTCTTTCATTATTTATTTCTATCTTTCTTTCATATTTTGCTTTCAATCTTATTTTATTTCCTTCTCTTTAAGTCTTATTTTTCTCATTCTTTCTATTTGTCTTTTAGTTTTGTTTTCTTTCATTTTCGTAACATCGTATTTTGCTCTTTCTTTCTTTTTCTTTTTATATTGTTCTTTTAATCATAAAATATTTCATTTTCTAAACGTTTTTATTTGTATCTTTCTTTTTTCTTTCAGTGTTGATTTATTGCATTTTCTGGATACCTTGTTTTTACTTCTTTCTTTTTCTTTCAGACTTGTTTTCTTTCATCTTCTTAACTTTGTATTTTTCTCTTTCTTTCCTACTTGTTTAGTTTTGTTTTCTTTCATTTACTTTCAACGTGTTTTATTTCATTTTCTTATTTTCATCCTTTCTTTCTATATTGTTTTCTTCCTTTTCTTTTAGGTTTTTTCTTTCTTTCTGTCTTTCTTCTTCCTTCTCTCTTTTAATATTATTTTCTTTATATTTTCATCATGTCTTCTCATTTTCTTATTTTCTATCTTTCTCTTTCACCATTATTTTCTCGGTTTCTTATTTTTCTCTTTCTTTCTTCCTCTTTTAATCTTGTTTCGTTCATTTTCTATTAACCTTATTTTTTCTCTTTTTCTTTCTTTTTTTTTATATTTCGATTTCAATCTATTTTTTTTTTTTTTTCATTTTCTTAAAATCATGTTTTTCGCTTTCGCTCTTGCTATATTACTCTTTCGAGAACATTTTCTTGCATTTTTCGAACATCTTATACTTTCATTCTTTCTCCTTCAATCTTGTTTTTTCTCATTTTCTTTGCATCGTATTTTCGCTTTCTCACTTTCTTTCTTTCTTTCTTTCTTTCTTTCATTCTTTCTCAATCTTGTTTTCTTTCATGTTCTTAGCATTGTATTTTCGATTTCAATTCTTTCTTTCTTTCTTTCTTTCTTTCTGTTTCAGTCTTGTTTTCTTTCATTTACTTAAGGTTTTTCTATTCTCTTTTCTTCTTTTTCTTCTTTTCTTTTTTTCTGGTTTTTTTTTCATTTATTCAACGTCTTATCTTTCTTTCTTTCTTTTTCCAATTTGCTTTCTTTCATTTTCTTAACGTCTTCTTTTTCCTTCTTTCTTTTTTTTCCGCTTTTAACCACGTTTTCTTTCATTTTCTTAGTCTTATTTTTATCTTTCTTTCTTTCTTCCTTTTCCTGATTTGCTTTCTTTCATTTTCTATAGGTTTTATTTCTCTCTTTATTTCCTTTCTTTCTTTCTTTCTTAATTTCTTTTCCTGATTTTTTTTCCTTCATTTTCTTAACGTCTTTTTATTCTGTTTATTTATTCATTTTAATTTTCGTATTTTTTCATTTTCTTAATGTCTTATTCTTTCTTTCTTTCTTTCTTTTTCAGTCTTATTTTCTTTCATTTTCTCAATGTCTTATTTCTTTCTTTCTTTCTTTCTTTCTTTTTCTGTCTTATTTTCTTTCATTTTCTTAACGTCTTTTCTTTTTTTTCTTTCTTTCTTTCTATTTTTTTCTGTCTTATTTTCTTTCATTTTCTTAACGTCTTAGCATCCACTTTGAAAGTGAAAGATTGACAGAAAGAAATACGCAAAAAAGGTTATTTTCCCGGACTTTAAGCAATAAGCAGACTCGACACAAGATTGTTATTTATTTGTTTATTATTATAATATTTTCTTTTTCTTTTTCTTTTCTTTTTTCTTAACATTATATTTCCTTCTTTCTTTCTTTCTGTCTTTCTTACTTTCTCGTTAATTTAAATTTATTTCTGTCTATATGATGTGCATCTGTCCATCCGTCAGTGATGATCAACGCTTGTTCTCTCTCTGACAGCCGATAGGGACGAAGACAGGACTCATTAACGAAATACCTGTCACCAATACAAAAGCCAATTGAACAACTTTGTGACATTCGTCTTCTGTCACTGCCACCAATTCCTCTTTGATTTGTTCATCTTAACAGCGCATTCCAGCATCTGGTTTACTCTCTCTCTCTCTTTCTCTCTCTCTCTCTCTCTCTCTCCCTCTTGCCCCTCTCTCTTTCTCTTTCTCTCTCTCTCTCTCTTGCCCCTCTCTCTTTCTCTCTCTCTCTCTCTTTCTCTCTCTCTCTCTCTTGCCCCTCTCTCTTTCTCTCTCTCTCTCTCTCTTGCCCCTCTCTCTCTCTCTCTCTCTTGCCCCTCTCTCTTTCTCTCTCTCTCTCTTGCCCCTCTCTCTTTCTCTCTCTCTCTCTCTCTTGCCCCTCTCTCTTTCTCTCTCTCTCTCTCTCTCTTGCCCCCCTCTCCCTCTCTCTCTCTCTCTCTCTCATTTTATTGCTCTCCATTGCCTTTTTTGCATCTACCTCTGTCCTTGTCAGCATTTTCCCTGTGAACCTCTCTGTTCTAATGTCTCTCTATTTATCTCATGTAATCTCTCTCTCTCTCTCTCTCTCTCTCTCTCTCTCTCTTGCCCCTCTCTCTCTATCGATCTATCTATCTGTCTATATATATATATATATATCTTTGTGTCTCTTTGTCATCATAATATTTTCTCTCTCCCCCCTCTCTCTCTCTCTTATTCACTCATTCATTCACTCTTTATCTATCTATCTATCTATCTATCTATCTATCTGCTTGTTAGTATAACACACTATTTTTCAATTTCTCCTTTGTATTTGTATCACTCTTCAATTAACCTTCTCTTTATCTCTTTCTCACTTACATTCCCCCCTCTCTCTCTCTCTCTCTCTCTCTCTCTCTCTCTTACTCATTTACTCCCTCATTTATTTATCTCTTTTCCATCTGTTTATCTCTGCTTGTTAGTAAAACATACTATTTTTCAACCTCTCCTTTGCCTTTGTATCATTCTTCAATTTACCGTCGGTTTATCCCTTTCTCACGTACAGCCCTTCTTTCTATGTTTCTTTTCGAGAGATTAACATTATACGTTACTCTAACTCGTGGTGTAATGGGTAAATCGATGGACTGTAAATTCTTAGTAAGCGAGTTCGAACTCCAGTCACGCTGTTACATTCACATTCGGACAAATACTCTTGGGAAAAGTATGAGCCCCCTTACGGCTCTTCTAGAAGGATAGCTTTGGCCTTAATTAACCTACAAAGGTTGATATGCCATTAAACGAAGTAACTCAAACATGCCTCCTCTCTTTCTGTCTATCAATTTATCTATGTAAATTATCCACCCTTTATCAAGTTAACATTTTTTGTTTTTTGACCTTACTCTTCTCTTCCTTAGTCATCCCTTCTCTTTTTCTCCTTCTTTCTCCTTCTTTCTCTCTCTCTCTCCCTCTCTCTCTCTCTCTCTCTCTCCCGCACACGCCCCCCACACTCACACTCACTATCTACCTAAATTTTCCCCCCCTTTTCAGATTAACATTTTTAATCTTTAACCCTTTTACATCTCCTCCTAACAAACCCCTTCACTTTCCTTTTCCTATCTCCCCCCCCATACACACATATAGACACAATCACACACTCACTCGCTCACTATCTTTCTATCTAAATTTCCTCCCTTTATCCGATTAACATTTTTAATTTTTCAACCTTCTTTCTCTTTTTCTAACTCCTTTTCTCTTTCTTTTCCTTCTCTCATTGCCCCTCCCCCTCTCTCTCTCTCTCTCTCTCTCTCTCTATCTATCTATCTATCTATCTCGCACACACCTACACACACACTCACAATCTATCTACCTAAATTTATCAGATTAACATTTTTAATTTTTCAACCTTCCCATTCTCTTCCAAACTCTTCCCATCTCTTTCTTTCCCCCCTCTCTCTCTCTCCCTCTCCCTCTCTCTCACTCTCCCCCCCTCTCTCTCTCTCTCTCTCTCACGCACACACACGTACCCACACACATACACACACAACTACTCACTTATTCACTCACTCACTATCTATCTAAATTTTCCACCCTTTATCAGATTTACATTCTAATTTTTCAAACTTCCTCATCTCTTCCTAATTCATAACCCTCTCTTTCTCTGTCTCTCTCTCTCTCTCTTTCTCTCTCTCTTTCTCTCTCTCTCTCTCTCACACACACACGCACGCACACACACACACACACATGCTCACATAGTCACACACTCTATCTACCTATCTCTAAAGTTTCCACCCTTTATCAAGTTAACATTTTTCATTTTTCAACCTTCCTCTTCTCTTCCTAACTCATACCTTATCTTTCTTCCCCCATCTCTCTCTCCCTCTCCCTCTCTCTCTCTCTCTCTCTCTCTCCCTATCTATCAATCTATCTATCTATCTATCTCTTATTCCACTAACATGTAGCCAGTCTTTTTCTTCCGACACTAAACTTACCTTCGTCTTAATGAGTTGTCTTGTTCAAATCAAATTGCACTTCTTGCTGATGATATACAATCATCGTCATGGCGGTCATCGTCTTCTGCTTCCTGTAACCGTTGCTCCTGCTGCTGCTGCTGCTGCTGCTGCCAGCCTACCGGCCATCTTGCCTTTCGCTTTCCGCTTTAAAGTAGATTGCTGGCGAATATCGTTGGTCGTCCGGTCATCATTTTTCTTCATCATCGTTTACCATTCTGATCTGTCCCGCTGTCACGGCTCTGGACATTGGTGTCCTGATCGCTCGGAGGCTGGCATTCTTTTTAGCTTCACTTCTCCGTTTCTTTCCTCCCTTCTTTGCTATTAGCTGAAATGTTACCTTCATCCGTTTTACAAATCTCTCTTCGACAGCGATCACCCGTCCTCTATTTATCTTCATTTTCATCTCACAATTTCCTTATTACTGTCTCTCTATGTTCATTCAATTGCACACAATCTCTCTCTGCCCTTGTCACAACGACTTAATCTGTTCGACCCCCAACATTCTCTCTTTCTTTCTTCTACTTCTTATTATTCCGGATCTCTTTCTCTTTCTTTTTTCTTTTTCTTTTTTATTTGATTTCTCGTTTCTTTTATTTCCATATTTTCTTCTTCTTCTTCTTCTTCTTCTTCTTCTTCTTCTTCTTCTTCTTCTTCTTCCAGTCCTCTCTTTTCTTTTCTTCTTCTTTCTTCTTGCCTTCCCTTTACTTTTCTTCTTCTTTCTTTATGTCTTTTTCTCCTTTCGTTTCTTCTTCTACCTTTGGGTTTTCTCTTTTCCTTTTTTCTTCTTTCTTCTAGTCTTCTATTTTCGTTTCTTTGTCTACCCTCTTGTATTCTCTTTCCTTTTCCTTTCCTTTCTTCTTTTTTTTCTTTTTCTTCTCTTTTCCTTTCTTCTATACTTTTTATTATTCTTTCTTCTTCTTCTTCTTCTTCATTTAGTCTATTTTTATTATTTCTTCTTCTTCTTCTTTCTTTCTTTCTTTCTTTCTTTTAGTCTTCTCTTTTCGCTTCTTCTTCTTTCTTGTTTTCCCTTTTTCTTCTTCTTTCTTCTAATCTTCTCATCTCTTTCCTTTTTCTTTCTACAAACTTTCTTTTTTTCTTTTCTTCTTCTTTCTTCTTGTCTTCTTTTTCTTCTTCTATCTTTGTGCCTTTCCCTTCTTTCTTCATCCCTTCCCTTTACTTTCTTCTTCTTTCTTTATGTCTCTTTCTTTTTTTCTTTTCTCCTTTCTTCCAGTCTTCTCCTTCCTTTTCTTCTTCTTTCTTCTAGTCTTCTCATCTCTTTCCTTTTTCTTTCTACAAACTTTTTTTTTTCTTTTCTTCTTCTTTCTCCTTGTCTTCTTTTTTTTCTTCTTTCTTTGTGTCTATTTCTCTGTTTCTTCTTTTTTCTAGTCTTCTGAACTCTTTACTTCTTCTTTTCTTCGTCTTATCTTCTCTTTGATTTTCTTCTTTCTTCTTGTTTTTTTTTTTTTTCTACTTCTTTCTTCTAGTTTTCTCATCTCTTTTCTTCTTTTTTCTTATTGCTTTCTCTTTTCTATTTCTTCCTTGGTTTTGAATTATCTTTACTTTTCTTCTTCTTTCTCCCAGTCATTTCATTTTCTTCTTCTTTCTTCTCGTCTTCCCTTTTCTTCATTTCTTTTTCATTTCCTCTTTCTTTGTCTCTTTCTCTTTTCTTTTTTTATTTCTCTTTTCTTTTTTTCTCTTCTAGTTTTAAATTTTCTTTTCCTTCTTTCTATCCTTCCTTCTTTCACCTCTTTTCTTTTCTTTTCTTTTCTCTTTTCTCTTCTCTTTTCTTCTTTTCTTTTTTGTCTTCTCTTCTTGTCTTGTTTCTTTTCTTTTCCGTTCGTTTTCTCTCTTTTTTCACTCTTTAATTTTTTTCTTTTTTATTTTCTTCTTCTCTTCATCCCTCCATTTCTGTCTCTGATCTATGCCCCTTCTCTCTCTCTCTCTCTCTCTCTCTCTCTCTCTCTCTCTCTCTCTCTCTCTCAATTAAATTCAACTGCATACAAACCTCCCCCATATATATATATATATATATATATATATATATATATATGCGTGCGTGCGTGCATGCAAACATATCCGTGATTGAACAAAGATTTGAAATCATTATTTTCCTCAAATAAACCTTCATTTTTCATACACGAACCTCTTTCGATAATCCTATCATCATTTCAATCGACGTTTTTATTAACCACTTTTCATGTTTTCCGACGAACGCAAAACTCATGATTTAGCCAATTAACTAGAATCATTAAACTCTGCTTGTTCTTCCAGTTACCAAACACGAAACACTTGAAATATCCCAAGTCGCTTAAAGTATTCTTCTTCCATGATCCAATCGTCCGTTCAGACCAAATTAACTCGACCAAAATTATTTTCTTTCCCCACCTCCCTCTCTCTCTCTCTCTCTCTCTCTCTCTCTCTCTCTCTCTCTCTCTCTCTCTCTCTCTCTCTCTCTCTCTTTATCTATCTATCTATCTATGTTTCGGACCGATCTGAAATTTCCTAAGCGCTGTTGGTGCAAGCATTTTTACTCTCGACAATCCACCGTTCAGATGTTCCATAATTAATTTATCAATTAATTGCGTACCTTGTGACCTTATTGTAATTGATTGCTACCACTTATTGATCATTTCCCTTTGAGAAAAAAATAGTCTTACTTGGATTTACATTAACTGCTTCTTTTTCTAATTCATTCGTCATAATTTAAAATAAATCATAGAAATCAATTAAAAAAAAAAAAAATATTGATTTCTCCAAAGTTAAAATTCAATCGGACTATAATGATTCAAACAGACAACATAAAATTCTAATAAATGTTTTGAAGTTTCTCGAAGGGGAATAGAAAAAATGTAACGCTTTAAAAAAAAGATTTTAAGTGAATACAAATCACAAAACAGATGTTGAATAACATTGAACGATTATTTTATAAATGTAACATTACATAAACAAAAAGAAAATCTTCATTTCAACCTGTTAAATGATGTCGGCCATTTTAAAGATGTTTTTCTTTTTTGTTTTTAGATTTGTTTTTTCTTTTTTTTCTTTTTTGCTTTTTTGTTGTTTTGTTTTATTCTTTTAGCAATATTCCAAATTGTAGGTCAAAGAGCTTGAAAGCGGAATTGACAACTGTTTTACATCATCCATAGATTCAAATAATAATAAATATATGCTTTTATTTTTAATCTTATGTGTGAACCACTGAGCCAAAGTATTGTTGATGCTTCTTCAAATAGAAAAGCGAGTTCTTCTTTAATTAAAATGCAGTGAATTGGCCCAGTTTTTGTTGTTGCTGTTGTTGTTAACGCTATTGTGTGGGGGGGAGGTCTCATTTTTTTCTATCCGTGATTTTACTGTTCCTTTCAAAATATTGATAGGAGCCAGAATTATAGTATTTACTTTAATTACATCAGATTATGAACACTACGACATGATTGGATTAGATGATAAAATATGTGAAGGTTTTACTACTGCTTCTATTATTATTTACTCATTAGAGTTTTTTCACATTAGCGTTAGCTGATGGTCTTTCACTGGATGATTATTATTATTATTATTATTATTATTATTATTATTATTATTACAATCGAATAATAAAACCCAGGAGAGGCAATTGCGATGAACAGCAACGATTTTGACGCCAAACCTGATGTTTTGAAGACTGAAAACCGAAAGGCACTCAAATTGCTATAGTCACCGGGGATCTTTCCTATACCACAATGTGATTTCCTTTATCGCGCGGATTTCTTAAAGAATATTTTTACATAGATTAAGCAGTTTTTGCGTACGTTTTTACGTAGCATACCTACAGTTATGTATTTCTATTAAGATCTTTGGGACCAAGGAAACCAATTTTTTTAAAATTCTGATTCCAAATATTGCCAACTAAATGTATTTAGATTTCGCTCGTACGAATGGTGGCCAGGTTTGGTACTCCCCGTAGAACTATATTTAAACAGTCGAAGTGTTAAACCATTGCTAATAGTAGAGAGTTCAATTCTCACAGAGTGTCGCATATATATATAACTAATCTAAACTTGATAAATATCAACAGAAATACATTTCTACAGAAATCAAAAAAAGTTTTATATGCAAATTTTAGTTTTTAAATCTTCATTCATTTTAAAGGGTGCCTATAGTGGCCATTTTGTTGATGGCGATTGAAATCCATTTTAGGGAACTTCAAGTATTATAAACTGTAAGTAGAATAATACGCATATATATATATATATATATATATATGTGTGTGTGTGTGTGTGTGTGTATGTGTGTGTGTGTGTGTGATTATGATTAAAATAATTATTAAAGGTAACCTAGTATATCAGCTACGTTATAGTCACGTGACTCAAAGATTATACAGAATACACATCCAATAAACTTCAAAAGTATCGATATAGGGTCACCTGAGGAACAAAAACGTGAAACTCAGAGTCGTGAGTTTTATCCTACTTTTATTGTAATTCTATATTATAGTAAAAAATATTGAGATACACACACGCACGCGCACACATATACATTGAGTGAGAGAGAAAAAGAGTGAAAGAAAAAAGCGCTTATAGTGCATCGTTTATCGTCAAATAAACAGTTCATATTCTCGACAAGGCTGTTTGTATTTCATATAGCACTAATAGCCTTGGGAAAGGTATCCTTCCAGCTATGCATAGATAGTAGGACCGACTGGACACTTTGTCCTTGGTATAGCAACCAGTCTATGAAAAGAATAACTGAATTCAAACCTGTTAAACTCCACTCCAAAAAAGAGTCGGGTGTATTTCTTTGTATTGACACAATTATTCATTCTAATCTTTTTCTTATTTTGTAGTCATTTTCAAATATAGTCACGGTTGTTTACTATGAGGATTACATCTGATTGCTTTTATATCCTCTTTAGACATAGATGATATAATAAAATGTATTACAAAACTACTAGTAATAAATTGTTGGCTATTTTGATAAATACAACTTCCACTGCTACTGAAATATCACTTATTGCTTGAGAGGTTGGTTGGTTGGTTGGTTGGTTGGATTTAATGGTATATCAACCTCTATAGGTTATTTAATGCCAAAGCCTGTTTACACATATGTACGGTTTGTATTGAGACGTAGCAGTTATCAAAAGAGGAAATGGACATGGCAACCAGAGTTCAGATCCTGATCAAGACTGTTTGCATTTCACATAGCACTGATAAACTTGGGAAAGGTATGCATCCAACTATTTTCCCTCCAGCTGTGGATAAATAATAAAGCAGACTGAGCTCTTTAACCTTAGTATGACAACCAGTCTAGGAGAAGAAAAACTCTGAATTCTAACCTGTTAAACTCTGTTCAAAAATTCACATTGTATTGCATCCTGCTCATTGTGGATGGCTTGGGTAAATACAAACTGCCTATTCTTTTCTACTGAGGATCAGAGTGTATTAAAAGTTACCTGTTGAATGATATTAGTATTGCTTGATTAGGTGGATTAAGTCAGTTGTAAGTAACCTAAACAGGTTTTATGGTTCCGTCAAATGCAAATACATTTATAACAGTGGGGACCAGTTAATATCAAGAACAGTTTCTTACAACCTTCACAACTACCTTGGTATGACAACCAGTCTAAGAGAAGGTTTGGTCTGGTTCGGTTTGTTTTTATGGTATATCAACCGTTGTTGGTTATTTAATAGCAAATCCATTTTTATACATATAAAGATGGCGACTATAGTCGAAGGCGACCAGAGGGCTCCCCTGTCAATAGCAACTACACTGAGGTGTAGAGGAGGGCGCTACCCCTTTCCCTTGAAACATACCTTATATTGCTGAGTGTTAAGCAAGGAGGTATCAATTACCATTTTTAAAGTCTTTGGTATGACGCAACCTGGGATTGAACCCAGGTCTTCCGGACCATTGACGAACACTCTACCCACTAGACCAATGAGCCTATATATAAACGGTTCTATTCCAAACAATTCAGTTTAGCATAAGTACACAGTTTAGATCTATTTTACCCATAGATAGAACCCTATCAGCTGCTACCACTTTGGAGGTGCCCGTGGTGTAATGGTTATCGTCGTAGGAAATGGACACGGCGACACGAGTTCAAATCCTGGACGAGACTGATTGCATTTCACATAGCACTAATACCCTTGGGGAAGGTATGAATCCAATTATTCTCCCTCCAGCTATATGTAAATAATAGGACAGACTAGGTTCTTCAGCCTTTGTGAAGCGACTAGTCTAGGAGAAGGAAAACTCTGAATTCAAACCTGTTAAACTCTGCTTAAAAAATGACCTTGTGTCATATCCTGCCCGAGCGGAGGGGTTGGTAAATAGGAGCTGCTACCACTTTAGGCCAGAATGGACACAGAATTGATGGCATTTAAGAAGTATTCCGCATACCCTAAAACTCCAGCTTTACTGAAGCCTCACCAGTGTCATTTCAAGGACACTCTTTGGGGAGTCTTGCCCCGCTGTAGAGATGCAGTCGGTGTATCCTGCAGTCTAGGAGAAATAAAACTCCGAATTCAAGCCTATTAAAATCCTCTTAAAAACTGACCTTGTGTCACATCCTGCTCGCGCAAAGCGGTTAGGTAAATATATTTCATAAGGTTTAAAGCATTACCGATACAGGTTTGGTTTGTTTGTTTAATGGTATATCAATCTTCATGGGATATTAAGTGCCAAATCCATCCTTGTAGAAGACAACAGTAGTACAGCTTCAACCTAGAGACGGGGGGATAAGGGGGGTCATCCCTTTTCCCAAGGGTATTAATCCGAAAGTGAACGTAATAGCGCGTTTGGAGTTCGAACTAGCTTACTTTGGTGTCGGAGTTCAGCATGTTAGCCATTTTGCCACCAATACAAGGTATCTATTTAATTTTCAAAACTGCACACTTCTATCCCTCCTGTTACGTGTAGATTACGCTTTTACCAAACAAAATTTCATTTTGATAAATTCATCCTTTTAGAGGAATACATCAATCTAATGTTCCGTATTATTTACCGTTTTTCATTGGCTGAGATCCGTCTATCCGTCCATCTACTGATACATACATACATCCATACATACAAGGTCAGATATTTGACTTTTAAATCAGGCAAATAATTATTCTAAAATCTGCCTTCTCTCTTACCTTATTTATCATTTCATTTTTTTTTTTTTTCACGATCATTCAATTTATATCTTAAACCTGCCCACGGTTAAGTGCCTCTATCTCGAATATTTCCGAATCATAATTGGCCTCTTAACTTTCTTCTTTGAGGTCTACAGTAATTACACACAAGATATTTGGTGATTCTTAAATATGGGACAAATTTTCAGATTTCAGAAAAAAGTTCTAACTGAAAAAAAAAAATGAATCAATAAACAAAATTTACAATTAACTATCCTAGGTCCCTTACAATATACAATCGTTTGCAAATATGGTTAGCAGATCATTAGTAATAAACTCTGATATTACTGGGTGCTGTTTACTTCTGACCTTGTGCCTGAGCTTTGTAAAGAATTAGAGCTCCAAACATGATATAATGGTCAGCTAGCTAGACTCGTATGCCAATTCTTGTTAGTTAGTTGGATGGTTGGTTGGTTGGTTGGATTTTGTTTTACGGCGTATCAACCCCTTTTGGGTCATTTAATGCCGAATGAAGTCATTTTGATAAAAGGTTGTATGCTTAGTTTGGTTTAGTTTGGTTTTATGACACATCAACCATTGTGGGTTATTTAACGCCAAATCCATTCTATACATATAAACAGTTCTATTTCAAACAATTCAGTTTAGTATAAGTGCGATGTTTTCTTTACACAGCTCTATTTCAAACAAGTCCTTTTGACATTAGTACACAGTTTAAATATCAAAACAGTTCAATTTCAAACAATTCAGTTTAGTATAAATATAGTTTTTTGTTTACACAATTAAATGTCAAAACAGTTCTATTTCAAACAATTGAGTTTAGCGTAAGTACGCAGTTTAGTTTCATTTGAGCCATAGATAGGACCCTTGTCTGGTGCTATCACTCCGGGACAGAGTGGACCTGGGAGCGATGGCAGTAAAGAGGTACTCCGCATTCCCCATTATTAAGATTGTCCAGTCGGCTGGGACTGTAGAATACACCGACTGCTTCTCTGCAGAGGAGTAAAACCCCCCAATGAGTGTCCTGAATATGACACTAAACAATCTGATGGTGAGGTTCCAGTAATATTTGACTAAACTGAATAGCTTGAAATAGAGATGTTTTCTACTTACTTTTAAAATGCGTACTTATCCTAAACTGAATTGTTTGAAATAGAACTATTTTCATAAAACCGTATTTGCCGTTAAATAACCCACAAAGGTTGATATGCCATAAAACCTAAACAACCAACCAACATTATCTTAAGAATACAGCAAGGTTTCTTTTATAGTTCTAAAAGAAGTTGATAACGTTGAACATGTCTGCCTTTTAAAATGTTCTTAGTACCCCATACTACTAGCCTTGTGTCAAACTAACCTAAGCTAAATAAATAACTGTAATTAATTATCTGGAGAATACTGCGAGATTTCTGTTTTTAGTTATGTTAAATATACCTATTTTAAAAAATTTACTTTATAATAATAAAACAGACTATCGTTTTATCTATCTATTTATATCTCTTTATCTACTAGCATTTACTAAGCTGAGGTGAATATAACCAATTTTTATGCTTTTTTTGGTATACACATGTTGATAAATGAAGGAAACTATTTATATACACTGGAAGAAAGAAAGAAAGAAAGAAAGAAAGAAAGAAAAAAAGAAAGAAAGATGATTAATTGTAATCATTTACGAATTTTAGCTTGGGGCATCATTAATGACGATGAACATGTTTGCTTTTAAATTTGCTTGGATGCCAATATTTCTAGCCTTATGCCAAACTAGGCTAAGTTTTGTTAATGGCACAATTAACCATCTTGGGAATACTGCCTGATTTTGTTTTTAAAAAACTTAATGAAGATAAACGTGTCTGCCTTTAAAAAGCCTTGCTACAATTTCATGGCTACAAATGTTAGTTCAGATCAGTTATTTTTGCTTGATTTGCTTTTTGGGTTTTGTTTGTTTGTTTTTTTTTTCTTTTCTTTTTCTTTATTTATAGGATTTTGGGGGGGGGGCGCACATTTAATTAATTGGAACAAGTTAGTTACATATCTGCATAGCTTATGCTTAGGTCTACTGACTGGTACATGACTGAATTACCAACCTTTGATTGTAGCTATAGGCAAAACAAGATAGGAAGCGGTACTTTTTTTTATAAAAACACATTTCCAACAACTTTTACACGTTTTTCCTTACACAGCCGGATTTTGTTTACACGTTTTTGGGTTTTTGTTTTATTTTTTGTTTTTTTGTTTTTTGTTGTTTTTTGGGGGTTTTTTTTGTTTTTTGTTTTTTCCTTCTGATCTTTTAAGAAGTGTTAAAGTTGTTGCCTTCAATTTTTAACATTTGCCTTTCAGCTTTGCTTCTCCCGCCCCTTAAATGTTCGCCGTGACAAAAACCTTAAAGCCTCCGGAAAGTGCTTAAGTGAGATCCGTATCTAAGAGAAAATGCTACAAATAATACAAACTACGTTTAAATGATCAGGACGCAGTGACTTTTGTTGAGGAAGGCCCAGTCTTGAAGCGAAAAGATCACGGCAGAAGCAGAGGTTACGAGAGACAAGGGATATAATAATAGAAGCTAATATCGATGCCAAAAAAAATGAATCAATCATTTAAAGTTCGTTAATTCATGACCGTTCCCAAGAAAAATCTGTAGCCGAGTCACTCTCCTCATTCTCTTTACTCTCCATTTGTGCTCCTTGCTCTCCAAATTCTCTCTCCTCAATGTTTTCCCTCTTTCCTAGTGTCCTTAGTGTTTTATACCACTTCTTCTGAATTTAGCTTTTTTTTATCTAGTGCTTTTCTCGGTCTTCTTTCTATTCTATTTGTGAAGAAAGAAAGAAAGAAAGAAAGAAAGAAAGAAAGAAAAATTACTTCATTTATCTACATGTCTTAACACAAAAGCATAAAAATATGTCATACTAACCTTAACTTAGTAAATGCCAGTACATACATTGATATAAACATGCTAAGATAGATAGATAGATAGATAGATAGATAGATAGATTACGAAGTCCATCTGAAAAGTAACAGGTATAGGTGTGATGTGTGAGCGATAGGCAAAAGAGGGATAAGCAGATTGTGTCATTATCTAACATGATACCTTGAGGGTATATAACTATAATCTAAGCTTTCTGCAATCATTTCTTCTATTTTTCACTCCCTCTTCTCCAGATTGTCCATCTATGACCACTGAAGAACGAATAAACCTGGAATTTTGAGTCCACTTGAGGAAAACTCCGTCACAAACGCTTGAAATACTTCAGCAATTGTATGGAGATAGCACCATGTCGCACACACATGTTTTTTTGAGGCACATAAAGTTCAAAAAGATGCACAAGGATGTGAGAGATGATGCCAGAAATGGTTGGACTGAGTTCAATGTCGAACAGATAAAACAGTGAGTGAGTATGAGGTAATCGTTAGTTGACTGTTCAAATGATCGTAAGTCAGCTGGAAATGAAAAAAGGAAAAGTACTGTGTTGAGAAGATTATCACCAAAGATTTGGGGATGCGAAAAGTCTGAGCAAAAATAATGCCAAAAATAATGATGATCAGAAGGAGCGCAAGTGTGTCAGGACATCATCGAGCGTCCTTAAACTGGGCCAGACTTGCTTCATAGAGTCATCACTGATGATGAGACGTGGATTTTTGTGTAGGACCCGGAAACCAAACGCCAGAACAGTCAGTAGAAGTCTATAACGTCGCCAAGGCAGAAGAAAACAAATATCAAAGTCATGTTGATTACGTTCTTCAATATGAAGGACATCTTCCACAGTGAGTTCTTGTCATAGCGTCAGATGATCAACCAGTAAATCGACAATAACATCCTCCGGCCTATGCTTCGATCGGGAGAGTCCCCGTGACGTAGTGGCTATCGTGCTGGACTGCAACATCGTAGTAAGCGAGCTCGAACTCCTGTAATGCTATTAAGTTCACTATCAGACTAATACCCTTGAGAAAGGTATGAACCTCCTTATCCTTCCAGCTATGGGTTGAATAGCGCAACAACTGTCCTCCTACAAGGATATCTTTGACATCAAATCACCGGCGAGAGTTGATATGCCATTAAACAAAGAAACCAAACTGTTATCTTCGCTCAGTGCGTGATAAGAAACGAGAATTGTGGCGTGACGAATTATGGCTGCTTCACCACAGCAATACATCAGCTCCCAACGCTCTGAGTATCCGGTTGTTCTTGGCCGAAAGGAACTTCGCCGTATTAGGGCAACCTC
Organism: Sepioteuthis lessoniana; assembly: GCA_963585895.1. Classification (NCBI taxonomy): domain Eukaryota; kingdom Metazoa; phylum Mollusca; class Cephalopoda; order Myopsida; family Loliginidae; genus Sepioteuthis; species Sepioteuthis lessoniana. Next base: position 82,902,708 of record OY757909.1, on the reverse strand, counting down.
CCTATTCACTTGATCAAGGATTTTTTTCTTTTTTCCAATCCCAAGGGTATCATCTAGGGGACCCGTTTTGAAGGTGTCATCATCATGTCACGCTGCTAGCACGGATCTTCCTGGCCCTCTCATCCCACCCATCTCTATCGTCCATCGGTCCTGTATCAGTACAGAGTTGTTGTATATAGGTTCTAACTGGTCGGCCAACCTTTGCTCGTTCGTGTGAAGAGGTCCACAGGAGTACATCGCTTATGAGTTCATCCTTACTTCTGCATCAGTGTTTCCGCTGTATGGTTCAGCTAATTCGGATAGTTTTCGTGATGGGTGGTAGGTGGCCGTGCAGCTGATGTTTTGTGTGATGTTGCCACTAGGACGTGTTCAATACTGCTCATATCATCCTTGTGTAATTGCCGTCCAGCTTTTTCTCCATACGCTTAGTCAGCATCCACGTGGTGCATCCTTACAGGAGTATTAACACGACCGCTGCTTGGAAAAAAACGTGTTTTATTTTATCGAACAGATCTGACTTCCATATGACCGATAGCCTATCGATAGCTGTCCATACCTTTGCTAGTCGGGTGTTGATGTCATTCTCGGTTGATGAGACGCTGCTTCCGAGGTAGGTGAATTTGTCCATTAGTTTCAGAGGACCATCCTAGGTATAAAGAAAACCATAATGATGGAGATTAGGGGCATACTAAAAGAATCCTTCCAGCAATGCATAGAAGCGTTGCAGAGAAGGATGGAAAAGTCCAATTGACTCAAGAAGGATTACTTTGAAGGGAAAACTATGTAGTTTGTTGTTTGGAATTGAAATAAGTTCTTTGTAACACCTGCCAAGTTATTGTTCAGACACACTTAAGATTATATTATGCTAATCAATCCTTTAACAATAAAATTAGTGTCCTGGGTGTGACACTAAACTGCATCTAGTGGTGAAAACTTAGTCATGGACTTTAGGTAATCTGAAATACCCATTAATTGCCATTACTCCCAGGTCTACTCTGACCCGAAGTGGTTGTACCTGTTAGGGTTCCATTTGTCGATCAAATAGAACTGTTTAACCATTTGCAAGCAAATGACTGATGTTAAATTGAATTGTTAGTGTTACATAGCAATGATTGAAACAATTTATCTGAGCACTAACAAATAAGTAATGTTGAAAATAATTATTAGTGTAAGCAATACTTGAAACCATTTAGCTGTATGCAAATGAAACTGTTAGTGTTAGATAAAAATACTTGAAACCATGTAGCTGTATGTAAATAAAACTATTAGTGTTAGATAAAAATACTTGAAGCCATTTAGCTGTACGCAAATGAAACTATTAGTGTTAGATAGAAATACTTGAAACCATATACGTAGTGTCTTCAAAAAGTTTCCAGACTTTTTTGTATAGGCATTTAGAATTGTCGTAGACTCTTGAAAATTCACTATGTTATTGCTATACATCTTATAAGATGACTGACCAATTTTTATGATTTCAGGTTCGAATGAACAGCTACAGTAGCAATTGGAATACACCCTACTAAAGCCTGAGTGTCACAGCTGGTGAATTTCAAAAATGCAATCTGGACGTGAGGACACTTTAGAAGAACGATATGCAATGAAATTCTGTTTTAAACTTGGAAAAAATGCCACAGAAACGTATGGAATGGTTCAGACTGCTTTTCGACCATCTTGCATGAATCGAGCACTGAGTGGCATAAGAGATTCAAGGAAGACAGGGAATCTGTGAGGGATGATGAGAGGTGTGGGAGGAGTAAAGAAGTCAGAACACTAGAAATGATTGGCCAAAGAGTTTGGGTTAGGGTTAGGGTTACTATATTGGGGTTTTAAGGAAGTTCAGGAGGAGATTCCGTCGGAAGAGGCTCGCACTCTTCAAATCGGCTCAGTGGCATTTCCACCAAGACAATACACCAGTCAACAACTCCATCCTTGTCCCAGACTATTTGACCAAGATGCTCATCAAGACAGTTCCTCGCCTTCCCTATAGTCCAGACGTTGCTCCCTGTGACTTTTGGTTATTCCCTAAGCTCAGAGACTGTCGTTATGAGACAATTGAGAAGATGAAAGAGGCTGTGACGAAGGTCATTGACACGCTCACACGAGAGGACTTCCATGGGGCCTTCGAGAAGTTGTTGGAACGGTACAAGTGCATTGCAGCCGGATAAGATTACTTCGAAGGGGACTAGAGTTTCATGTGTGTACTATCAATAAAAGTGCCCATACGAAAAAAGTCTGGAAACTTATTTAATGATCCTCGTATCTGTATGCAAATGAAACTATTCGTGTTAGCAATACTTGAAACTAATTTACAGTATTCAAACAAAAATGTCTGACTTGTTTAAAATGTTACCAACAAAGTATTCGTTTACAAATTATATACATATATATATATATATATATATATATATATATATATTTGCCAATATGTCCGAACGAGTGAGATACGACACAAGGTCATTTTAGGTGGAATTTTCAGATTTTTCCTTCTCCTAGACCGGTTGCCATACCTAGGTTAAAGGACTCAGTCTGTCCTCTTATTTATCTGTAGCTGAAGGGGGAACAGTTGGATTCATACATTTCCAAAGGGTATTACCGCTTTGTGAAATGCAAACAGCCGTATCCATTTCCTAAGTCGGTAACCATCACACCATGAACCCTCTATATCTTTCCCCAGCACAGATTTCCCAGATTCTCTATCTCTCTCTCCCCACCCGTCCCTATCATCAATCGTTCCTGGCAGGTCTTCCAAACTACATGCTGTGTCTGCGAAGAGCTGTTGTAGGTAAATTCTTACTGGTTGGCCAACACTGGCACGTCAATGTGTTGTGGTCCATAGGAAATCGTCATTTATGCGTTCGTCCTTGGTGCTTCAGCAGTGTCTCATATGTCTTGCTCGTTTTACTTGGATGGTTTGAGAGATAGGAGGTAAGTGTCCGTACAGTTGTTCTTTTGTGGGGTTCTGCTTTCAGGATTTGTTCAATCTAGCTGGTAGCATTCTTGTATAGTTCCAGTCAAGCGTTTTCTCAGAGCGTTTTGTCAGCCTTTATATGGTGCATCTATAGAGTAGTATTGACACAAACGCTGCTTGGAAGAAATCCCGTTTTATTCTATCGGATAGATCTGACAAACATATGACCAATAGCAGTTCATGCTATCTCTATGCGCATACTGACATCTCTTTAGACATGATTTGGCTTTAAATAACCAACATTGGTTGATATACAATAAAACCGAGCCAACCAAACCAACGAATAAGATTAGTGATAATCAGACAGTGTTAACAAAATCTTCATGATATACTTATATCCTTATCTGAACTACATATGTAACTTTCTCATTATTCATATCCTTTCTTTCTTGATATTCCTTGTTTTCGACCCAAACAGCTTCCACACAAACAACAACTTCTCAACAACAGTTGAAATATGGAAGAAATTCTCTCTCATGAGTTTTTTTCAACTGCGCCCGACCCTTGAGCCCATCCATTTATTTATTTTCTCATCTTCATCCATCCTTTGATAATTATTCCCATTCATTTACCTAATAATCATAACACTTATCTGAGTATGGACCGATTTGGCCTTGCTTAAAGTGAATCTTACTAATAGATGAATAAATAAACAAATAAAAGGTGAGTCCTCGTGGCGTAGTGGATAACGTGCTATTTCGCGGTAAGCGAGTTCGAACCCCAACAGTGGTATTACGTTCACTTTCGAACTAATATCCTTAGAGAAATCCATAAACTGCCATATCTCCCCTAATTATGTTTGCCCAGTCGACTGCATCTCTACAGAGGGATAAGACACCCACCAACGAGTGTCCAATCTGATGATGAGGCTCCAGTAATGCTGGAGTTTTGTGGAATGCGGAGTACCCCTTCATTGCCATCGCTCCCAGGTTCACTCTGGCCCGGAGTGGTATCACCGAATACGGTCCTATCTATGGGTCAAATAGAACCAAATTGACTACCTTTGCTAAACTGAATTGTTTGAAATAAGTAAGTAAATTTGGCTACCGTAATCGAAGGTGACCAGAAGGCTCCCTTTTCAATAGCTACTACACCGAGGTGTAGGGGAGGGCGCTACTCCTTTCCCAGGAGTGCTCCACTTTACCCTTCATACGTACCTTGTATTGCCGAATGTTAAGCAAGGAGTCATCAAGTACGATTTTTAAAGTGTTTGAAATAGAACTTATTACTTGTATAAAAATGGATTTTGCATTAAATAACCTACAAGGGTTGATGTGCCATAAACCCAAATAACCAACTTCGCCATGTGTTAGTACTGCTTCTGTTCTTCGACGAGGATAGATTTCGTATAAAATAACCTACAAAGGTTTATAGGTTTTTAAATAAATAAATGTTCATATAGTTTTTGGTTTAGTCCTTTTTCTATATTTTCACGGTGTTTCAACTGGTCTAATTTCTCTGGCTATGTTCGAGTAAAACAAAAAACTTATCCATTATCGGCTTTCAAAAGCTAAAAAGAAAATACATTTTTATCAGTTTTTCTCCGGTATTCTCATTGTCGTCGATGTCTGGAAGTTCATGTCATTGCAATTAATGTCGATATTTAATCATTTCTAAGATTGATATAAAAAAAATAGACGCAAAATCTAACACTCTTCTTTTTTCTTCTTCTTCTTCAGAATTTCTTCAAAATCTTTTCATCTTTCTTTTATTTTTCTTCTTCAACAGTATTTTGATTAATTCTATTAATCATTATTCAAAATTTCTTCATCTTTTTCTTTTTCTTCTTCTTCTTTATCATTTTCTCCTCCTCTTCTTCCTCCCCCTTCCTCTTCACTACTTCCTTTACCCGTTACTTTTCGTATTTAACTTCTCCGTCACCTTCTTCTTCCTTCTTTGTCTACCTTCGCCTTCCTCTTTTTGTTTGCTTCCTCCTCCTCCTTTTCCTCTACTTTGTACCCCACTTCTTCTTCTTCTTCTTCTTCTTCTTCTTCTTCTTCTTCTTCTTCTTCTTCTTCTTCTTCTTCTTCTCTTCAATTTTTTCACCTCTTTATTTCTTTTACTTTTCTTCTTCATCAATATTTTTCATAAGTTCTTATAAACATTATTTAAAGACTTCTCCATCAAATTAATCATCAATCTTCTTCGTCTCCTTCTTTGTTATTCCTTTATTATCATTTTCCTCTTCATTCTCCTCCTCCTCTATTTATTCTTCTTTCTCTTCACCTCTTTCTTTTTCCACTCCTTTTCTTTTTCTATTTCTCTGTTTTTTTTCTGCCTTTTCGCTTTCTTCCTCTACTTTTTCCATCCTTCTTCTTCTTCTTCTTCTTCTTCTTCTTCTTCTTCTTCTTCTTCTTCTTCTTCTTTTCCCGCTTATTGATCTTCTTCTTCTTTTCCCGCTTATTGATCTTCTTCTTCTTCTTCTTCTCAATATTGTGGAGCAAACTGCTTTTTCATAATGAAACAACCAATCATGTATTTGCCCCCAGCCAAAAGATATGCTCCTCAACATACAAACATGGCTTGATTAATTTTCAAGATAATATTTATACCTAAAGATATGAGATATTGTTATTTTACTAATTCTAACTTAGATGAAAATAAGAATTTTTTTTTGCATTATTTATTTAAAAGGCCATTTAAATTTTACTTCTCTTACATAACTTTATAAAAACAGACTTCACTAATTTAGAATATAATTTTAAACCTCTCGATCGCCAGTTCACAATTGAATATTGACTAAAAGTAGCTAAAATGTTTTATATTTTATTGTATGATATATAAACTAGTTTCATTCTGTCAGTTGTGGTTGCATTTAATCCTAGCAACAAACGATATTTTCAATGCACAATATAAAGATTGAGCGTGAAATTTTGCCCAAACTCCTCTTCTCCCTCTCTTTCAACCTCTTTTCGATCTATTCCTGCTTCCCTTCTTCTCCTTTTTTCTTCTTTATCCTTCTTATTTTTCTTCTTCTTTAAAGTTTTAGTTTTTATTTTTCCTCCTATTTCTTCTTCTTCTTTAGAGTTTTCTTCTTCCTCCTCTTCTTCCTCTTCTACTACTATTTCTTCTTTATAGTTCTTCTTCTTCTTCTTCTTCTTCTTCTTCTTTAGAGATTTATTCTTATTTTTCCGCTTCTCATCTTCTTCTTCTTTAGAGTTTTCTTCTTCTTCTTCTTCTTCTTCTTCTTCTTCTTTAGAGTTTCTTCTTCTTCCTAAGAGTTTTTTGTGTTATTTTCTTCCTCCACTCCTCTTTCTTCTTTTTCTTCTTCTTTAGAGTTTTTCTTTCTTATTTTTCTTTCTTTTTTCTTCTTCTTCTTCTTCTTCTTCTTCTTCGTTTTCTTTTTCATATTATTTGTCTTCTTTTGCTTTTTTTAGAACGTTCTTCTTCTCCGAGTTTTCTTTTTCTTATTATTTTTCTTTTTCTTCCTTTTTTTGAACTTTGTTCTTTTTTCTTCTTCTTTTTTCTTCTTTTTCTTTTTCTTCTTCTTCTTCAAGATTTCTTTTTCTTGTTATTTTTCTTCTTCCTTCTTTTATAACTTCTTCTTCTTCTTCTTCTTCTTCTTCTTCTTCTTCTTCTTCTTCTTCTTCTTTAGAGCTTTCGTTTTTTTTAATATCTTATTTTTCTATTTATTTTCTGGTTTCGTTCCTCCTCTCCTTGTTCTTCTTGTTCTTCTTCTTGTTTTAAATATCATTTTTTAAGGTCTTCTTCGAACTATTCGAAATATTTTCAATCTCTTCTTTCGATTGCTTTTTGATCCTTATAATCTTTTTGCCAATTCCAAGATTATTTACAGTCTTCTTCAAACTCATCAATCTTCTTCTTTAGGGTTTTTCATCGCAAGTTTTCTTCTTCTTCTTCTTCTTCTTCTTCTTCTTCTTCTTCTTCTTCTTCAAATTTTGATTATTATTATTCGTCTTCAGGGTCTTCTTCAAAATATTCAAAATATTTTTTGTCTTTTTTTAGTGCTCTTTTCTTTCGCATAAGCTTTTCGTCAGTTCCTATATTATTTAGATCCTTCTACAAATTCATCATCATTTTCTTCTTCTTCTTCTTCTTCTTCTTCTTCTTCTTCTTCTTCTTCTTCTTCTTCTTCTTCTTCTTCAGAGTTTTCCTTTTCATCTTTTTCGTTTTCTTTTGCTGTCCCCCCGCTATTCAGCTTATCCTCTTCCTCTTTCTTCTTCTTTATCCTCCTCCTCCTTCTTCTTTTTTATCCTTCTCCTCCTCCTCCTTCTCCTTCTCCTTCTTCTTCTTCATTGCTCTTATGAATTTCGTTCCAAATGATTCTTTTCTCTTTACCTTATCAAGTGGTCATCTTGAGTTTGTTTTTCTCAGTAGAATTTCCATTTGAAACAAACAACATTCTCAATTAATTACTTTGAAAATATTAGATAAACCAGTAAATTTCAACTTGGCCTCATAGCAACCCCTCCCCGCTGGTGGTTTGAATCTTCCGATATTGTGAAGCCCCGGCAACGAAATAATTCCTTTGACATGAATTAAAATCTATGGAAATGGTTCTGCTGCTGTTACAAGTCTTCTAAGCAGTGACAAACCTTTATGGTGGAGACGGGAGGGTAACAAAGAAGAGACCTATAATTTACCATTCTGTCAGGTGCGTGGTATTCTGTCAAGAATGGCAATCCAAATTAAAAGTTATTTTCTTCTTGTTAATATGACTGAATTTACCAAACATCACTGAAAAATAAAAGCTCGAGCAATAGCAGCATTCAGTAGAACAACAAGAAGCCAACTCCCCTTAGTACAGTGGCTAACGTACTGGATTTCGACAGCATAGTTAGCTAGTTCGAACACCACTCGCGCTATACCGTTCGGGAAATTTATTAATCTCATTTCCAGCCCAGTCGGCTGGGGCTGTAGAATACATTGACTGCATCTCTGCTAAGGTGTAAGATTCCTCTCTGAACGAGTGTCTTGGATATGATGACGTGGCTCCAGTCTTGGATCTTTGAGAAATGTTGGGTACCCCTTCATTGCCATCGTTCCCTCATCCACTCTCACCCGGAATGGTAGCCCTGGATTAGGTCCTATCTATGGGTCAAATAGAACTGTTTGACATTTAAAGTAGATGCAAACAAACGACTTATCTTAAATTGAATTGTTAGAAATAGAACTGTTTTATCCTTTAACTATGTGTAAACAAATGACTGGTGTTTGACTGAATTGTTAGTGATACATAGCAATACTTGGCACCATTTAACTGAGTACAAACAAAAGAGTACCCACAAAACAGCAACTGTACAGCCACCAACCGCCCATTACGAAAACCATCTAAATAAGACGAACCAGACATGCGGGACACTGCTGGAGAAGTAAGAACGAATTCATAAGCGATGTACTCCTGTAGACCCCTTCACACAGACGAGCAAAGGTTGGCCGACTAGCTGGAACCTATCTACAACAACTCCGTACTGATACAGGATGTAGCCTGGAAGACCTGCCGGAAGTGATGAGCTATAGAGACGAAATGTGAGAGAGGGTCCGAGAAATATGTGCTAGCGACATGACATGATAATGATGAACTGTGTAGAAACTATACCAATACTGTTGTGTAAACAAATCAACTCTAACACATTGAAAAATGAAATTACCTACAAATTATGCGTGCAAAAAAATGATGTTAAACTGTGACTGTCATACAGCAATACTTGAAACCATCTGTGTGCCAACAAATGATTAATAGTAAATAGAATTACTCGTATTAGATAGCAATAATTGAAACTATTTAGCTGTGTGCAAAAAATGAACTCAGTCTCGTTTGAAAAAGGTTATGTATAAAATGTGTTTACGAATTATATATCTAACTATATATACTCGGCATGAAATAACCTACAATAGTTGATATGTCATAAAACCAAACCAAACCCCTTGTTTCCACGTCCCACTGCTTTTCTTCTACAAGGATGGCTTCGGCATTAAATAATCAACGAAAGTTGATATGCCGTTAAACAAAGAAACCAAATTAAACCAAAAATAATATGATTTTTTTATCGTGAAGCGTGATGGTTATCGACGTAATAAAAGGACTCTGTGATCTGAGTTCGAATCCCGGACGAAATTGCTTACGTTTTTACTTCGCACAAATACCCTTGGGAAAGGCGTGAATTCATCTCTTCGACCTTCAGTAATGGGTAAATAGCAGGGCAGGCTGAGTTCTCTAGACTTGTAGGAAAGCGAACCGAACGAGGAGAAAGAAACAGACTAAATTCGGGAAACCAATCAATGTTACGACGTGGCAGGATGTTTTCCCGCTTTGAGACAGGACTGTGAATTAGGAATCGTTTAAGTCAAGTCAGTGAATCGTTCCTTGCTACTAATACTATAAAGTACAATGCAATTAGACACGTGGTACTTGGAGAGAAGAATTTCACCGCCAAGTAACCTTCCCATGAAAAAGGTTGTAGGACTATAACTATTGGAAGCTTTGCTATATACCGATAATTTGCAAAATACAGATTTTTCCTTCCATAGTTCATTTGATCCTCACTGGCTGCCCTTATGCAAGATCAAGAATAATAAGTATCAAAACAATTTCCTTTCTTTAAGTGAACACAATAAACTTTAGAAATCGTTATCGGTATCAATATCGGGGCGCTCGTGTTGTAATGGTTATCGTCGTAGGAAATGTACATGATGAGACGAGTTCCAATCCTACATAAGTTTGATTGCATTTCCCATAGCACTAATACCCTTGGAAGAGGTATGAATTCAATTATTTTCCCTCCAGCAATGAGTAAATAGTAGGGCGGGCCGGGCTCTTTAGCCTTGGTTAGGCACTCAGTTTAGGAGAAGGAAACCTCTAAATCCAAACCTGCAAAACTCAGCTTAAAAACTGACCTTGTGTCATACCCTGCTCGTACGAAGGGGTTGGCATATACATATATCAATATTGAACAAATCTTGCCAGCAACACTCCATGAAACAACAGCTGTACGGCCACTTACCTCCCATTTCTAAGACCATCCAAATAAGACGAGTGAGACATGCGGGACACTGTTGGAGAAGCAAGGACGTTTTGCTATGGACCCCTTCAAATGGACGTTCCAGTGTTGACCGATCAACAAGAACTTACCTACAACAGTTCTGTGCGGACATAAGATATAGTCTGTAAGACCTGCCCAGAGCGATGGATGATAGGGACGGTGGAAAGAGAGAGTCTGGGAAATCCGTGCAAGCAGTGCGACCCAATAACGATGATGTGCTCGATAGTACACCAAACGGTTTAATGAAGGGCTACCAAATTTGGCATGAATTCTTACTGGATCTATATAAAGGTTTTAACATGAAAAAATGTGTTCTTTATAGCGAAACAGATAACTGATACTGCAAAACGTAACTAATTGTAAATAATTTAATTTTCTTAACTTCAAAAGAATTAAAACCATCATTTATCTAACTAAAATAACATAAATTCTATTCCTGGATTGTATGTCTAAATTGATTATGTTGTAAAAGGATAGAAAATGGCAATTATTCTCTTCAAACTTTGCTTTTGTCCTTTGGATAATGCAATTTAGGAATTAACGTATTTTCTCTGTAAACCAAGACAAATCTGCACATTTTTATTTACATAAAGTCTGAAAGCAACGTATGTATCATAATTTAAATTAAAGTAATACAAAATTTTACAAAAAAAGTACAAGAAAATTTCCTATCTGCTACTCAGTGCTAAATCTACCAGGAATATTCTGGAAAATACATAATTTTTTTAAAAAATTTCACAAAAGAAATGTTTGGAAGGGAAAATAAGTCTTTTCCATTTACGTTAGACATAAACAATTAAGGAAATAAGACTTTCTACTCAGGAACAATAAAAAGTTTTTTAAATTGTTACATAGTGTAATTACAGGGTGTTTCACAACTGTTGAAACAAAACAGTTACCTTTCTCTTTTATGATAATTGCAAGGAAATAATTAACAAATTTGATATATTTAACCAAACATAGCAAAATTATGCTTTGGAGGATGAAGCAGAAGGTCTTTCGTGTGATGATATATAATAAAAAAAGTCTTTCAAAATTATTCTAGCAAGATATACATTTCAAAACAGGGGTCAGATTTTCAATTTGATCAAGAGCTTGGAAGCTTATATAACTTGTGAAGATCGTGGGGCAACGGTTTCCTCACCATCTGCGCCTAAGATCACCCAGAATGAACGGGCACTCGTTCTCAACAACTTTGCACGCCGTGTTCAACAGAGCCCTCAACTGAACGGCTGACATCTGGGGCATGTACTCTAGGGCTCTTCTTGATATCTTTAGTTCATATTTGAGACTAAATGAAAACAGATCTTGAAATGATAACCTTTTACCTTTTAATAAATGATCATTTTCTTTTTAAAATTGAGCAACATCCAATATTTTCATTCTTCTTTTTTGATAGCCTATTACACTTCTTGGATTATTTAATACTAAAGCCCTCCTTGTAGAACAATATATTTTTAATGGCCTATTACCCGTCATGATTATTTAATGCTAAAGCATTGCTTGTAGAACAGTATTCTTTTTAATGGCCTATTTAAATGTATATATAAAATAGAATTATTAAATATAATTAATGGAGGTACTTATTTTTGGACAGCTGCTTATTCCTATTTCAATTTTGAAGAGTTCCATAGAAATGGTTATGGTACTGGAATGCGGCTTTGCAATAAGCGAGCTCAAAGTCTGGTTGTTCTATAACGTTCACTTTCAAAACACCCTTATTTTTCTATATCACACATCTTGGAGATATTCTTATTAAAGCTGTAAACTTAAAATGTCCGTTAATTTCCAATACAAATTGCAACTGAACGATGTGTGGGGTCTGGATTCACACTGTACGTTATTTTATCATCATCATCATGTCGTGCTGGTAGCACGGATATCCCTGAGTCTCTCTCGCCACTCCTCCCTATCGTTCATCGCCTCTGGCAGGTCTTCAGGACAACATCCCGTATCCTCACATAGCTGCTGAATGTATGTTCGTGCTGGTCGTCCTGCTTTTTCACGGCCATGTGTGGGGGTCCATAAGAGTACATCTCTTATGAGTTCGTCCCTGCTTCTCCAGCAGTGTCCTGTATGACTGGTTCGGCTAACTTGAATACTTTTCGTGATAGGAGGAAGGTGGCCGTACAGTTGGTGTCTTGTGGGGTGTTGCCGCCAGGACTTGTTCGAGATTGCTCGCAGCATTCTTGTGTAATTGCCGTCTAGCTTCTTCTCCAGCCGTTTTGTTAGAGTCCATGTAGTGCACCCATATAGTAGTATCGATGTGACTACAGCCTGGAAGAAACTGCGTTTCATTTTATCGGTTAGGTTTGATTTCCATATAATCGATAGCCTATTGATAGCTGTCCATGCTTTCGTTAACCTCGTGTCGATGTCCTTTTCGGTTGATGCGACGCTGCTTCCTAGGTAAGTGAATTTGTCCACTAGTTTAAGAGGGGTTCCGTCTAGAGTGGAGATGTCCCCCGTTTGATTATAGCACATATATTCCGTTTTGTGTGCATTAACATAGAGGCCTATGCTTGCTGCTGCTCGTTCCAAACTATGCAGTAGTGTTTCAGCTTGGTCGGGTGTATTTGCCAGTATCGCTATGTCATCGGCGTAGTCGGCGTCGGTAATTGTTTTTGCGAGGTACCTTCTGCTGCTTTTCTTCGTCAGCTCGAAGCCGTTCTCTGATTTTGTCAATCGATGTTCTAAGTACGTAGTCTAGACAAATGATAAAGAGGTACGGAGCCAGCGTGTCCCCTTGTAGTACTCCTGCTACAATGTCGAAGTATTCTGTGTCTCCATCTGGTGATCGTACTTTTACTTTGGTGTTTCTATAGAGAATCGTTATTGCTGCTAAGGTTTCTTTAGGTATGCCGTGCGCTAGTAGGATTTGTTCCATCTTTCCTCTGTGAATGGAATCGAAGGCCTTGGTAAAGTCGACAAATATTAGTGTCGCTTGTAGGTTTTTTGCTCGTACACCTTCAAGGATTCTACGGATGGTTAATATTTGTGAGGTCGTGGATCTATTTCTTCGGAAGCCATTTTGGTTTTTCCTAAGTATGTTGTCGATTTTGGGTTCTATGCGGTTTCGTAGTAGGGCATTGTAGATTTTGGCTCCTATAGATGTAAGTGTTATGCCTCGGTAGTTTTTGGCTAATCCGAGGTCCCCCTTTTTAGGGAAGGGGAGTATGCATCCCTTCATCCATCTATTTATCGGATTTTGATTGTATGTTGCGTTGCAGTGTCGGAGTAGTATGTTGTCGAACTGTCTGGTCTTCCATACTTCTGGAGGAATCTCGTCCAGCCCTGCAGCTTTCCAATTTTTAATTTTTCTGAGAACCGAGTCGAGTTCCTCTTGTGTGAACGGTCCTAGTTTAATGTCTAATTGTTTTCTAATTATTCTGGTGATTGGTTCATGTGTTATTTTCGGTGGGCTTCCTATTAGGTTTTCGAAGTGCTGTTTCCACAGTTTTATTCTTTCTTGTTGGTTTGCAACTTTCAGTTTTGCTTTGGCTGTGTTCTTTCTTCTACTCACTTCGTTTATTGTTTGCCAGGCTATCCTAGATTGTCTATCTTCCACCGAGTCTCTAATCTTATCTATCTGATTTTGAATGTATTCTGTCTGTTCCTTTATATATAGGCCTGCTAATTGATATTGTGCCGTTTTTAGTTTTAAGGCATTTGTGTTTGTTGGGGGTTTTTCGATAGTTTTTGGAGGCTGTTTTCACTTGAGAACGTTTTTCTCTCACCGCTAAAGTTTCCCATGGGACTCTATCTTTAGTTTTGAGTTTTGTTGGAATGCATTTCGCTGCTGTCTGGAGGTGCGCATTGACGAAATTTTCGTATTCGTCGTTTGGTGTACTTTTTTCCGTCTTCTATTGTAGCGTTCTGAATCTGTTTCTTAATTCTAATACGTATTTATCTCTTATATCTCTGTTGTTCAAAAGGGCCCAGTCATAGTGTTTGGTGGTCGCTGTTCGTTTGGCGTTTTTTCTTAGGCTTAGCCGTATTTTCGCCGTGACTATTCGGTGATCGGTGGACACACCCTCGAAAAAGGAGTATGCCTCGCAATTCGCACTATTTTTCCATTTCTTGTTTATAAGGACGTTGTCTATCTGAGCTTTACTATTGTTCGCGTACGTGTATGTTCATAGTTTGCCCTCCCTTTTTTGGTAGTTTGTATTGAGGCATGCTCATCTATTTTCTATCATGAAATCTGTTAGATGTTGCCCATTCCTATTTGACGTGTTGTGGAGGCTGTATTTGTTGTTTCCGTTTTTCCCGATTTGGGCATTCATGTCTCCGCCAATGACTAACATGTGTTTCGGGATGCTACGCACTAATGAAGATAACTCATCGTAGAAGGTGACTAGTTCAGTTTTTTCACTAACATTAGTAGGGCTGTAGCAGGAGATGATTGTTGCTCTGGGGTTGCCGTTAAAAGTAGCTGCTATCATCCTAGGTTGCATTTTCTCAATGCTATTTAGCGTTTTTAATGCTCTAGGTCCTATAAGCAATCCTACCCCTCCTACTGCGGCGTTGACAGTATTTTTCCATGCCGATACAGTGACGAGCGATCATCCATTGCCAGTTTGGTGATATTTGATATCTTCGGTGCGCATGTATCTGTGTTCTTGTATGCATATTATGTCTGTTTGTAAAATATTGCTTAAACTGTGCGTTTTAAATGTAAAGATACGCTTACTATAAACCCAAATTGAATATAAGACTCTGTCCAAATGTCAGCGAACACGGCAAAACGTTTTTGAATCTTTTCTAAAAGTTTAAAATTCTTAAAGCCCTAACAGTAGTTTAGAAGAAAAAGTAAAAGCCTAAAACTCCCAATGCTACCACACAAAAAAAATTGTCATTTGTAAAAGCTCTATAATTCCTAAAGCCTCCTCGGCTCCCAACGGTAGTATAGAAGAAAAACTAAAAAGCCAAGGAAAATGTCCCAATACTGCCAAAAAAATAAAAAATAAAAAATTTCAGTACCAGTGAAAGTCTGAAGAAAGTACCTTAATCTTGGACTTTAACTAAGTTAAAACTTAAGAAAACTTAAATTAAAATTCCCCCCCTTTTTTTACGTACACATGGGAAGCAGCATGATGGACGTAAAGGTATTTGAATAAACCCATGGACGACCAAACTCAATACCTAAACGGGTCCTGGACGTGAGTTTGACGACTTAACGCTCAGGATCGTTAGTTCGATCAGGGAACTACTGCTGCTCCTCTATAAGAGTGGCTTCAATAGAAGAGAATAAAACAGCCATCGAAAGATAACCATGACCCACGTTATTTTATAATCATACAAATTTTTGAGAGAACAGAGATAATTAAGTGTTAATTACACTAAATTATTCCTTTCTAAATTGAAGCATCAAAATCATTATGGACTGCTGTTTCAATGAGAACCAAAAAGAATCAAAGTGGTTTACAAGCCCAGTCGGCTGGGGCTGCAGAATACACTGACTGCTTCTCTACAGAAGGGTAAGACTCTCCTAACGAGTGTCCTAGATATGACACTAAACAATCTGATTGCGAGGCTTCAGTAATGCTAAAGCTATGGGAAATGCAGAGTACCCCTTCAGTGCTATCACTCCCAGGTCCACTCTAGCCTGGAGTGGTAGCACCGGATAGGGTCAAATAGATCTAAACTGTGTAACTGAATTATATGAAAATAAATGTTTTTACATTTAACTGTGTGTAAACAGAAAAACTGTACTTATGCTAAACTGAATTGTTTGAAATTGAACTGTTTGATCATTTGGCTGTGTGAGCAAATAACTGTGTTTAAACAAAAGACAATATTCAAACCAATGGCTGTATGTAAACAAAAGTCTGAACTGTTTGAAATTGAGTGAAAGCATTCAACCGCGTGCAAATAAACGAGCTCAGGCGGCTTCTTTAAAAATGTTATCTTCAATGCAAAAAAACTGAAATTATTTTAAATAGAACTGTTTTTGACATTTAAACTGTGTACTTATGCTAAACTGAATTGTTTAAAATAGAACTGTATGTATGAAAATGGATTTGGCATTAAATAACCTACAACGGTTGATATACCATAAAACCAAATCAGCCCAGACCAAAGTGGTTTACGAGTTTCCTTATATATATATATATATATATATATATATATATATATATATATATATATATACAAACCTAATGAGTATTTTAGTAATAGATAAATGAATAAACCGAGTGCAAGAAATTCACAGGTCTTCGATTATATATCGAAAACTAATGAGAATATTATTGATTGTTTGATTTTAACGGCATGTCAACCTGTTTAGGGTTATTCTATGTCTAGAGGTTGGAGAATAGTGTTTATTGCACATTGTGTCCAGGGTATAATACTAAACTGCATCTGATGGTATGCCTCCAGTCCTTAAGTTTAGGGAATGAGAAGTACCTCTTCATTGCTATTACTCTCAGGTCCACTCCCAGAGTGATAGTACCAGTTAGGGTCCCATCGATGGGGTCAAACAGAACAGTCTAATCACTTACTAAGGATTATTATTGTTATTTATTTGAAATCATTTAAGCTATGTATAGATCTTTCGTATTCAGCAGAAATACTTGATAAAGAGAATTATTAATGTTAGATAGCAATACTTGAAACCATTTAAATTATGTCCAAACAAATGATTAATATTAGAAAGAATTATTAATGTTAGATTGCAAAACTTGAAACCATTTAAACTGTGTGTAAACAAATGCGCTGTAACTCAATTAATGATAATGTTACCTAAAAACTATTCGCTTCTAAATTGGACACGGTCATCTCTAATATCAATAATTTTAAATAGCTTTGTTTGACCCTCAGATGGGACCCTAACAGATACTACTACTCCAGGTCAAAATGAACCCAGGAGTAAAAAAAATGAAGGGGTACTCCACACTTCCCAGATCTCCCAGAATGGAGCCTCGGCATCAGATGCAGTTAAATGCTATACCCAGGGTATCTCTTTTTTTCTTTTTTTCTTTTTTTTTTTTTTGGTGGGGGATCTTAACCCTCTGCGGGGAATGCAGTCAGCGTATTCCAAGCCCCACCGACATGGCAATAAGAATTTCAGTGATAGATAAATAACAAATAATGGGATTTCAAGAGGTTCACGGGTCTTCTAATATATATGCAAACCTAATAAGACTTTGACTGATAGATAGATAGATAGATAGATAGAACAATATAGAAATAGGTTGAACAAGATAGATAGATAGATAGATAGATATGGAAATAACCAGATATGGGTAGAACAAGATAGAGGGCTAGATGAATGGATAGAAAAAATCAGATAGATAGATAGATAGATACATAGGGATAGAACAATATAGAAATAGGTTGAACAAGATAGATAGATAGATAGATAGATAGATAGATTCTTCCTCTTTGTACGTTTTTCGTTTCTTTTTATTTTTGTTTTGTTTTTGTTTTTTGCTGTGTTTTTTTTTTAGGGAGGCAAGAAAATCCAACTAACTTTGGTGTTTATAATTATTAATCGATTTTAAGTGACTTAATAATTTGATAAAAGGAGTTCAGTGAAATCCCCTTTTATGTTGACGTCATTGTCAGCGTTTTTCGGCTAATCAACTGTGAGCTGTTGGCATCGACTCCAACTTGACATTTCTATCCTGGATATCACGACTCTGAATGTCAGCAGGAAATTACAAATGGAGATGTTAATGACGACTCTAAGACATAAACCATCCTTCCGGTCGACACTTTATCCCTTAAGCGCCCTCGGATTTCTTGCATCAAGCTCTTTTATTCAAGACGGCACAAACCAAACGAAATGAATATGTACGCACGCCAAGCGATTAACATTTCCAATGGACGACACCAAAAGAAGCGGTTTCTTGCCTTTGTAGAATTTATTCACGAGAAGCAAATCTATTTGCCTGCCACTGAATGAATAAACGAACAGGATTGAAATCAACTTGAAGGCGCCTTTGATAACGTCAAGTGATAATATCACCCGCTTGCGCACACGACACAAATTTTAAGCCTTTTTTTTATAATTACAATTATTTTTTTTTTTCATCGTCTGCTTCTGTCAAACCGTATCTGCCATCTTTATATCGAATTACCAGTTAGTCAAAAACACGGAATAGTTGATGAGGAGGGAGCTGAATTGTCTGTTTCATTTCTTCGAAGGATTTTTTTCCTTTTTTTTAAGATTGTGTCGAATTTGGAAACTTTGTTGTCTACAGTTATGGATGGGAAATTTATTTGACGGAAAGTTAAAATATTTCCCTTAAAGTTTTTTAATCTTTCTTTTTTATTTTTTGTGGTTTTATTAGATGTGTGTGTGTGTGTGTGTGTGTGTGTGTGTGTGTGTGTGTGTGTGTTGCAGTTCATTGCTCGTGCTTTTTATTCCTTACTTTCCATACTCCTCCCTTTTAATCTTCCTATACTTCATCTAGTTTTATTCTTTTTCTTTCTTCTATCATTCTCCTCTCTCTCTCTCTCTCTATATATATATATATATATATAGAGAGAGAGAGAGATTCTAGCTGGTCGTCCAAACTTTGCTCGTCCGTGTGAAGAGGTCCACATAAGTACATCGCTTATAAGTTCGTCCTTACTTCTGCAGCAGTGTTCCCGCTGTATGGTTCGTCTTATTTGGATAGTTTTCGTGATGGGTGGTAGGTGGCCGTACAGCTGATGTTTTATGGGATGTTGACTCTAAGACAAGTTCAATACAGCTCGTAGTATTCTTGTGCAATTGCCGTCCAGCTTTTTCTCCATACGCTAAGTCAGCGTCCACGTGGTGCATCCATATAGCAGTATCGACACGACCGCTGCTTGGAAAAAACTGCGTTTTATTTTATCGGACGGGTCTGACTTCTACATAACTGATAGCCTATCGACAGCGGTCCATGCCTTTGCTAGTCGCTTGTTGATGTCATTTTCGGTTGATGGATATAGTCTGGAAGATCTGCCGGGAGCGATGGAAACGAGTGGCGAGAGAAGGTCAGGGAAATCCGTGCTAGCGGCATGGCATGATGCCATATATATATATATATACATATATATATATATATATATATACATATATATATATATATATATATATATATAAGTAAAGTGTTCCGTTAAATCCGTCGGAATACGAAAGAAAAAAACAGTTTGGAAAAATCAGATTCACATGTTTTGCAACAGTTCAAGCATCATTAGATTTCAATCTGATTTATTAACAGAAGTCAATCTACATTATAGGGGAGTGGTTGATTTAAAGCACATGTCAACGCTTCTAGGATTATTACTTACTTAGAGGCTAAGCAGTCACGTTTATTGTGAGTCCATATTTACGGAGACTTTTTGACAGTTCCGAAGATGCGCAATCGGAGGAAGATGGATAACAGGAGCTTTGTGAAGAAGCGAACTTTTATGTAAGATCATGTCAAACCATTCTTACTGAAGATTTAAAAATGAGATGAACTGCAGTCAAAAGTGTTCCACGCCTTCTGCCCTAACAGTAGGCGTTTTCGGATCACTACGGCTGCTCTGTTGAATCAATGTGTAGAACCCGATGCAAACCTTTTGAAAACATGCATCACAGGTGATGGAATCGGAGCTATATGCCAAGATCTGAAATCTAAGACCTCAATCATCTGCGAGGAACTCTCCATCACCCCTAAAGACAATATAAACTCGCTCTGTTGGGAGCAAGATCAAACTGTTACTAACGGATTTTTTTTTTTTTTATAAAGAGGGTGTGGTTACATCGTGAATGAACCTCTGAAGGTCAAACTATTACTAAATAGCATAATTTAATTTGAACCTTTCTGCTTTAATTCTTTGAGTAAATATCTCTTTCTCTCAATCCGCCATGTCTGTGATACTTAAAACACACTGACTGCATCCTCTGCATAAAGGGTAAGACTCACGTCCTCCAAAAAAGGAGGTTTCTTGGATATAATACTAAACTGCATCTAACTGTGAGGCTACATTTCTGGTGATCTAAATCTAGCTGAGGGGTAGTACCTGTTTGGGTTTTTATCTATGAGTCAAATGGATCTCTCTAAAAATTATTCGGAATTTACCGTGTATAAAAAATGGTAAATACTCGTGTAAAAGTCGATCTCATGTACAGGTCTTTAAATACGCTTACGGTATCCTATGAAGAGGGATAAGTTCCCTCCGACAAAAAAGGGAATGTCCTAGGTATGACATTCAACTACATCTGATCGTGAGGTTCCAGCTCAGGAGATCTGAAGAGTGTGGAGTACTCCTTCGTTGCCATTACTGCCAGGTCTACTCTGACACGGAGTGGTTGTACCTATTAGAGTCCCAACTATTCATCAGATAGATCTCTTTAAAAATTATTAGTATTGGGAAGGAATGCTTGAACCTATTATTGCGTTAAAATAGATGATTGTATGTGGATAAAAAAGCCTTTGTCTTTTATTTGTCTACATTTCTGAGATGAAGCTTGATAATTATTATTACTTAGAATATTCGGAATATTGACCTAATGTTTATTGTTATAATTACAACGTTTCAGTCGATATGTCCTTTGGCCTTCTTTAGAAGTTTCATGTAGAACTCGGGAGTCCACACAAAATCTCGAACTGAACCCTTTACTTGGACCACAGGGGCAGAATGGTCCAATTCTGTTAACTATGACCGGATACAAGTGTTAAGTTATATTATGTATACCTTGTTAGTCTTACCAGTTGTTGGGATTGAACCAACAATCTCCAGATGAGTTCACTCAGAAGCACCTCCCAATCAAACACTTTATCCATTGCGCCATGTGTCCTTGAAGGACGTTTGTTTTGTTTTGTTTTTTTGTTTAGGTTTGTTTTTTGTTCGTTTTTTAAATGCAATTGAATATTAGAAATATAGTTCTGATTGCAATTAAGCATTTAGAAACAAACCAAATTTAGGCATTAAATAACCCATAAAGAGGTCATATGCAATTATACAAATAAACCAATCTTATCTTTTCAAAAGCAAAAGGGCACGAATTGATGGAGACGGAAATCCAATCAATGGCAAATTTTATTGATTGAGAGAGAATATTTCCTTTTGAGTTTAGAAAACAGTTTAATAAGTTAATCACTTGCGATATATATATATATATATATATAGTTTGGTATATAAATATATATATATGTGTGTGTGTGTGTGTGTGTGTGTGTGTGTGTGTGTGTGTGTGTGTGTGTGTGTTTGCCTAACTCCGTTCTGTTATAACGTACCTCCACAAGTGATTAACTATTCAAACTATTTTCTTAACTTTAGAACCGTTTTGGTCACATGCCTGAAACTATCCAATCCGATTTGTGGTCTCAGATTGACCTTGAATTCAATATCCCTGAATCATACCGAGTGGCCAATGATGTTTTTCAACGCGTTAAACGATTTTGGACTGATTTATATTGCCTACACTATCTGTCAACAATAGATTTCAATAATTTATCATGTAATACAATCTTATCTTTCGAATAATTCACGTTTAGTCAACAATGGTTCTTGGGTTTAGTCATTTTGGAATTATGGAGACAGGTAATTAAAGGAAAAAACTCTTAGAAAGATGAACTCCCCAAAGAAACCGAGCGTGGAAACCCACAAAATACAGAAAGAAATTCATAACAACACGACCAGCATAATCCCTACTAAAATAAAATAAACACTTGAGAAGAAAATCAAGGAGGAAATGGACTACTTACACTAATGATTTGTTTATAATGGTGAAGGCCTATATATGACCATCCACACTTTTTGAATGAGCTGAGAAAAGAAGAATAGTGCATTAGTGTGTCATAGATTCTTCGATTAACCCTTTTTGTTTTGTATCCAGAGTATCTCTTTCGCCTTGGCAACTTACCCTACCAAGGATAGAAAGCTCATTCTGCTCGAGTGCTTTACTCATAAGAACTGAGAGAAGAGAAAAATTTATAGTAAGCAAGTTTTCATTTGATGGAGTTACTAGCACTTACGTCTTGGGCATCTCGGGTGGTGTAATGGTCAGCAAGGTAGACTAGCAAGCCTTCACGAGTGAGTTCGATTCTCATGGGGTGTCTCATTCATGCGACCTTGTGCTACATCTTAGCAAAAAGCTTAGTAAATTACTATTAGCATCTGCGTCTCCTACACAAAGACTTTTCTGTCTGATGATTGTGCATTCCGCATAAAACTTGAATTAATGGATTTCGTGTTCATAATTATATATATATATATATAAATATAACGCTTCATACGAACCGGATGAGATACAAGATCAATTCTTTTTAGCAGACCTTAACTGGTTTGAATTCAGAGTTTTTATTCTCCGCGAATATTTGCTTTAACAAGGCTAAAGAACTTAGTCTGCCCTACTATTTATCGATATCTGACGACGGAAGAGTATTGATACCAAACAGGTTCCAATGAGATGTAGTTGTAAGCCCTACACGTTCTGATTCTGAATTCAGAGAGTTTCCTTCTCCTAGACCAGTGCCGTTACCCTATTATTTACCCATACCAAGCAAGAGAAGAGGATTCATAGCAACCAAAGTTTTATGGGATGAAGTTGCTAGCCTCTACGTCTGTTATATAGTCACATATGTAGATTCACATCTACATACATGCACATATATATGTAGAATAATTCACAGCGACACAACGATAAAGACGCAAGAGGGAAAACGCAGGAAGAAACGACGCAGGATAAAGACGCAGGAAGACTTCTTTTCAAATATATTTACCTCTCACTTTATTGCAAGGGTTTCGAAAGGGTTGTTCAAGGTTTGCATGTGAGAGGGTGATGGAGACCGAACATAAACTTCATATTTTGACCCCACTGTTATGACCGTCACGTTGTGTCTTTATTGTTCTCCTGATGTTGGGGTCTACTCCATCGGGGCTTTCCGAGGGCCCCCTCGGTCTGGTGTGGCCTTCCCTACCACATCTCGTCTCTAACTCTCTGGGAGTCTGCTAGCAACTGCTTTGGCACCCCAAACTCAACTGAGTTAAATAATAATTCAACGCCCACACGATCACCTACTGGATCTTTGAAATCGGATGTTTAATCGTCATCAAGCGGAAATAACTGTCATGCAGTTCAGAGGTTACTCTCTTCCGGTGCATCACTGTAGTGGCACAATGGAACCTTCACCTTGTCCCACCTCATAAGCCTTAATCCGCCCACGCGATCTCTTTCGATTACTGGCCATTGGAATGTGTCACTTCCTTCCGGTGTATCACCTTGGAATAGTATTTTTGGGCTGGGTCGAAGGTCAAAATATAACACGTCTCCTAATGTTTTAATAATAGCAAAGTAGGGAAGAGAAGGGCTGATTTTGGTTGGGGTATTTAATTCAACCATCAAGCACGTCGACCTTTACCCTTTCTTCAACGATATAAAGTTTGACTTAATCGCCAACTCTTGCAGTCAACATTATCGTCACCAAGGTGTGCCGACATCATGGACTACTATCCGTCTTTATCGGCCATCGCACTTGGTCAGTCCTCTAGACGTTATCCAGTATCCTCACAGAACTGATGAATGTATGTTTTTGCTGGCTGGTATCGGAGTCCATAGGAGAACGTCGCTCATGAGTTCATCCTTACTCCACCAGCAGTGCCAAGCATATTTTGCTCGACTTACTGAGATGGGAAGTGAGATGGGTGGTGAGTGACCATACAGCTGCTATCTTATAGGGTGCGACTTCCTTGTGTAGTTACCATCTAGCTTTATTTCCAGACGTTTCGTGAAAGTCTGAGTGGTGGAACTTTACCATAGTACCGACACGGTTACAGCTTAGAAGAATACCCGCTTGATTTTATCAGAGATCAGATTTCCATCACAGAATTAATGAAAGAAAATGGTTTAACAATTTTGCCGTAACTCTGTAATATTGAGAAGATAATAAGTTTTCTTCTTCTTCTTCTTCTTCTTCTTCTTCTTCTTCTTCTTCTTTATGATGAATTCTTTCTCCTGATGAAAAGTACGGAAGATATATCTCTTCTGATTTATTCCGCTAATCAACTGTCAAGGTCATGCAACTACGAGATCAAGAGTCGTCATTTATAAAGTCAACATAAATCATGTGAACTCGACTGAATTTCACCAAAAATCAGTTAATTCCGCGATGGATATCAATAAGAACGTATCGATATTTTTCAATCGTTCTTTTTTTTTCTAGATTGATACGTTTGATTAAACGTTCTGAGACGCTCCTCAGTTTGACTTTTATACACAATATTGATAACTTTCCCAAACTGTACACATCTATTGACTCTCGAAAGAGAAAATAACATCAAAATAACAATAATCAAGAGGGTTGATGTTTTAAGAGATGCACGAATTAGTTAGGAATCACCGTTACAAAAAAAAAATCATCCAAATTGTAATGGATCTATAGAAAATTAAAATGAGTCTAGTCAGAATTTTAATGGATCTATCCAAAATCGTAATCGATCAACTATAAATTGAAGCATACAAGCCGATCTGGCATATAAGTCCTCAAAATTTTAAACACAAATTTCTTGGTTAGACCTATATCTGTTGTATAGGTCGACCCCCCGCCAAACATTCAGTAGTCTATTTGTTGGTAAAGACTTACCCAGTCGGCCTAAATGAGGCTAGATTATGATGGCCTTTATTTAAAGGGTGTGTCCTCGTTGGTTAATGGTTAAAGCGATGGACTGCAGAATCGTAGTGAGCGAGTTTCCCTCCAGTTGCTCTATTACGTTCACTTTCGGACAAATACCCTTGGGAAAAGTATAATCCCCTTATCCTCCCAGCTATGGGTTGTATATTATCACAACTGTTATTCTAGAAGGATGGCTCTGGTATTAAATAACCCACGAAGGTTGATATGCCATTAAGTAAAGAAACCAAACTAACCTTAATTTAAAATAGCGTGCAATATAAGTACAGTAACAATGCCAATGTGTGTAGATTCAAACATTATTTTTCATAAAAATGTCATTACTCAAGTAGTGTATGGTGTTGGCAATTTTTTATTAAATCAGATGTATATCAGCCATATCAAATTCATACAAATCTTACTGAGAACTTATATTTATATGAAACCACAATTATAAAGCACTATCATGAAATTGCATACATAAATAACATATTGCAGTTGTCTGGCTGATCACCTCGGTGCTATGACGTTTCGGTTATTGTGTTGTATTTTGGCCTTCGACCCGGCCAAAAATGCCATTCCAAGGTGATGCACCAGAAGGAAGTGACACATTCTAATGGCAGTTATGAGAGGAAATCGCGTGGGCAGAAATTGGCTGATGAAATGGGACGAGGTAAAAAAAATCCCATGGTACACTCATAGACTGATGCACCGGAAGAGAGTGACCTGTGAACTGCATGATAGTTATTTCCGCTTGATGACGATCAAACATGCGATTTCAAAGATCGAGTAGGCGACTGAGTGGACGTTGAACTATTATATAACTCAGTCAAGACAGAAGTCAAGACAGTGGCAGTTAGAGATCGGACGGAGTGATAGACGAGATGTGGTAGGGAAAGCTACACCAGGCCGAAGGGGCTCGGGGCCCCCGATTGAGTTGGGGCCCAGAGAAGTTGTTGATAAGATGCAGTAAAGAAAGCCATCACCCAGCAGAGTGGGCCTCCGGTTGAGCAGCCCTGGAGAACGAGAAAGACACAACGTTGACGGCCATAAGAGTGGAGATCAAGATATTACAGTTTATGTTCGGTCTCCAGCTCCCTCTCACACGCAAACCTTGAGTAACCCTTTTCCAACCCCTACAAATAAAGTGAGAGGTACATATTTTGTTAAAGAAGTCTTCCTGCGTGCGTCTTTATCATTGCGTCTGTAAGAATATAACAATTGTTTACAGTCAGTGTATCAGCTGATGGAAACATCATGGGATATAGTTTCAATATAATACTTATTTTGTATAACAGTTTTATCATTCTATATTAATCTCTGTGTTGATTCGTTTAATATGTTCACCAAACACGAGTCAGCTGGAGTTATTGTTATTTTTTCAGGCTACAAAGATCGATTTGTACACCGCAAATCATGGTATCCTAAACTGTCATAGATCAAGTGGTTTGGTTTGGTTTGGTTTGGTTTTATGGCATATCAACCATTGTAGGTTATTCAAATCCTTTTTATTCATATATATTAAATATATGATTTCTAAACTCATTTTGTGGAAATTTTTAAACAAGCTCGAGCTCATTTTTTTTCATCTATTTGTATCTAGTACGAATAATTCTATTAACTATTAATCATTAATTTCCACACAATTTAATGTTTTCCAAGTATTGCTATATATCACTAACAATTCAATTAATCATCTGTCATTTGTTTACACACAGTTAAATGTTCAAACAGCTCTATTTCAAACAATTCAGTATAGCAAAAGTACAGTTTTTTGTTTACACACAGTTAAATGTAAAAACAGTTCTACTTGAAACAGTTCAATCTAGCATAAGTACACTGTTTAAATATCAAGTACACTGTTTAGATATTTGACCGATAGATAGGACCTTATCAAGTACACTGCTTAGATATTTGACCGATAGATAGGACCTGGGAGCGATGGCAATGAAGGGGTACTCTTCATTCCCCAAAGTTCCAGTATTACTGGCGTCTCACCTTCAGATTGCTTAGTGTCATATCGACTCGTTGGAGAACTCTTACCCGTCTGTAAAGAAGCAGTCGGTGTATTCTACAGCCCCAGCTGACTGGGCTATGATCAAGTGGAAATCGATCAAGTAGACTTTAAACCTTGCAATAAAAACAAGTATACAAACTTGACAAGAAAAACCTTTGTTTTAAAAAATTGTACCGCCCCCCCCCCTCTCCCTCTCTCTCTCTCCCTCTCTCTCTCTCTCTCTCTCTCTCTCTCTCTCTCTCTCTCTCTACATATCACCTCTGTACCTAAAATACTCTGACTGTATCTCCTGCAGAGGTGTAAGACCTCTCCACTTCAAAAAGGGGGAGTCCTAGGTATGAAAATAAACTGCATCCGTAAGACTCTAGCTTGGGTGATTTGGTGAGTGTATAGTACTCCTTAAATTGTCATTACTTCAAGGTCCACTCTGACTCGAAATGGTAGTATCTGTTTGAGTCTTAAATCTTTAATAGCTAAACTTAAACCTTCCAATAAAAAAACATACAAAAACCAGAGGAGAAAACATTTTCTCATATTTTTTAAAGAATTAAAATGCATTTACAAAAAGTTTCTTTTGTTTCTTTCAAACTCTCTTCTTCTCTCTCCTCTCTGTCTTTATGTCTCTCTCTCTCTCTTTATTTATTTATTTATTTATATATCATCGTTCCCTTGAATCTTTCCCAAAATTCGTCCTTATCGTCCATCGCTCTTGACAGGTCCTCTATACGGCATCTAGTGTTCGCACAGAGCGGATGAATGTAAGGTCTTGCATTTCAGCTGACACTGGTGTCTCCTTGTCTTGTTCATCTTACTTAGCTGTTGTTTTGTAGAGTGCTTTCAGAATTCGTTCAAACAGCATGATACGTCCTTCTTTATTTAACATCTAGTTTTTCTCCAGACGCTTCATAAAGTCTAGGTGGTTCAGCCATACAATAGTAATGACATGGCCACCGCTTGGAGGAATTCTCATTTTATTTCATCAAAGATCACATTTCCCTTAGATCGACAACCAGTCCATAGCAGTCCATAACTTACCTACGCGTATGATGACATTGCTTTTAGTAGATGAAATATTGCTACAGAGGTATTGAACTGTTCGACTCATCAAGCTAGTCATTTAGTGTGGAGATGACTCCTTTTTTTAAAACAAATAAACTCTGTTTTATCTGAGTTCACGAAAAGACCAATGCCTCTTGCTGCCTGCACCAGGCTATGAAGCTGACATTTGCGCCTGTGTATTTACGAGATTATCCGCGTAATCTGATAGTTTCTTCGGGATATCGTCTTCTAGCCTTTTTTAATGAGAGACCATTTTATTTCATTAGATCTATTACCGTTTTTAATCTATATATATAGCCTTTGATATTCCGCTCACCCAATCGACTCTGTCGAGTAAAAACTTATTTGGGCGATTAAAGTTATTCTTCTAGTCGCACGGCGGTCGATAAAAAAATTCGATGAAACGTGTCTCTTCAAATACAGAAAAAGGAAAGATGATTCTTTTTACAACCCAAAAGTAGATTCACAAGTTACTTAGAATGACCTACAATATTAGTGAATTCTTTCGTCTTGTGCCTGGTGCCTGTCGACCGTTGTAATGTCGAAAAGGAAGTCGCATCCCCAAAATATACCATAATCATCAAAAGATTTGACAAATGGATGTCCGGTCATTTGTAAACATTCGTATAATTAACGCTTTCACAGTGGAGCCAAAATGTCTCTGCTGTCCAGATTGAAGACGATCACAGATTTTTAGAAAATCATTTGGAAAAAAATTATCCTTAACTCAACATTTATATTCACTCCCTGCTTACGAAAAGTGAAAACAAATATTTGAAAGAAATAAAAAAAAACGCATTCATCTGTCAACCACGCACCGAAAAATTATACAAGTAAGTAATATTCATATTTTCTTTTCTTGCTTTTTACCTCCAAGAATGTCTTACTTTAAAATTATTGACTATTATTGACTGAAAATTGAGTCTGTCGAGTAAAATGATTTGGTCGAATGATTTTTTTAATCTCAAAGTCTATATATATATATATATATATAGTGAACAATTTTTTTTATATAAAAGATAATTTTTATGTTATGACAATAATTACTAGGGCTAAAAACTTATGGAGGGTATGATGCATTTTTTATTCAAGAAAATGTAATTTTTCTTTTTATGAAAATATAAAACAGACTTATTTACTTTGCAAGAAATCCAAAGGCCAATTTAAAAGGTCAGTTAAAGACTAGTACGACTCGAACTTTCAAATTGTCACAAGGAAAAGTAAGCAGGCTTGGGGTTTTGTCGATGCATTATTCTTTTTAAATCATAACATATCTCCCCACCTTTTGGGGTTAAAAGGTCAAATCTTTGGATAGGTTAATCATATCTTTAATTTTTGTTTTGGTTAATGTGAAAAGAGATACTCCCTTACAAGGCGTGCGCTGGGACCCTTAGTTAATCCAGCCATTATATTGTGGTTTGATTGAATGGCCAATTAAAATCTGATACGTAGAAGGAATAATTTTCCTACGGACGCGGATCAGCACATTTGATTTGTTGACTAGTCAAAAAGTAGTAGAAGAATGTGAAATGATCTGTCATTGGGTAGCCAATCGAGAATGTTTATTTCAGCGGGGGGGTCCACTATAAAAGTACATGTTTTTAGGGTTAGAAGAGAGAAAAGATCCGATGTTCATACCTAAAACAAGAGAATAAGAAAAGAAATCTCTCCAAGAACTAGAGCCTCTTTGGCAAAAGCCCCACTCACCGAAAAATTGAGTAAGATAGAAAGACTTCATCAGCCAGATAACTCATTTGAGTGTCTCTCAAATGCAACAAAAATCGACAATTTATATACATATAGATACAGATATATTGTATATGTTATTGTTACACCATTATGTTTCAATAAGTAGTTAATTCTTAACGGAGAGTTTTTCTTGTTTTTGAGTTGCCAACAACCAGTTAATTTGTTTCAACAAACCACCCCAGCCGTCAGAAGAAGTTCTAGATAGTTTGCTTCATCCTGATCTGATATTTCAAACACAACGTGAGCACAGAGGGAGTTAATAAACCAACTAGCTAGAAACGCATGTAGTAGCCATGGAACAAGTACCGTGACTAGCTTAGGATCAAAATCTCAAATATTAAATATAGTTTAATTAAAAATGGGTATTATTTGGTATCATTATAATGAAAAGTTATATGGTTTCATGTAACTAATAAAAATCCTTAGTAAATAATTATAGCTTTAAGTAACTACACATAGTAATATGGTTTCAAGGTACTAAAAAGAATCCTGAGTTAACAATAATAGCTTCAAGAAACTATCTAAATATATTTTACACATGATTATGTAGTTTCAAGTAACTTATAACAATAATCCTTAGTTTGGTTTGGTTTAGCTGGTTTTTATGACATATTAACTATTGTTGGCTATTTAATGCCAAATCCTCTTTATACATATATACATGACTTGTAAACACGTTTTGTGGGTAACATTCTTAAACAAACCTGACCTCTTTTTTGCACAGTTAAACGGTTTCAATCACTATTTAACAGTGACAATTTAACATCAGTAATTTGTTTGCGCACATATTTTGTTCTATTTTACCCATAGATACGACCCTATCAGGTGTTACCACTTCGGGCCAAAGTGGACCTAGGAGCAATGACAATGAAGGGGTACTCTACATTCCCTGAATCTCCAAGGCTGGAGCCTCCTCATCGGACAGTTTAATGTCATATCCAGGTCACCCGCTGGGGGCAGTGTATTCTACAACCCCTGTCGACTGGGCTTAATAATCCTTAGTAAACAATCAAAACTTCAAATAACTATTCTTAATACAAATAATTTACAGTCATATGGTATTCTTTTGGCTGAATGGAACCTTGCACCGGCCGGGCGACTCTCAGAAGGAAGAAGGATCAATGACAAGCATAGCACTAGACCCTCGATTCTTGTGAATCTATGACCAGCCAGGTCACCTGGCATATGTGCAGGGAAACTTGGCAAAGGCAAGCATAGTTCACATTGCACCTTGTGATCCTATGACGAGCATTGTCTGGCAGCGCACGGGTGTATGCAACCTCTCCCTCCTACTATAAGATGACCTTGTGTCCTGCCTGCTGGGAAGCAAGACAAATATCTGGTATCCTTGAGACCATACAACCGTGTGCAAATTATTCCTATTAGATTGAAAACTTGATAAAATATAACTGTGAAAAAACCCTAAGGAAAATGTGAATATTCAGGTACAACTAACACGATTCCCTAACTTCTAGGCATAAAATAACTCTGGAAAGGTTAATATGCCATTAAAATCAATTATAAACTTTATATAATCTGGCACACAGGCCTCACATTGATTACAGCACGTGTTGTTATTAAGTAATCACTCATTCAAATACTGAACAGGCAAAGCCGCAACTTTACTTCCGCAATTATGAATTTGCCCAACCCCTTCGCCACTTGACATAAGGTCAATTTTTATCATAGTAAAGCCGGTTTGGATTTAGAGTTTTCCTTCTACACATTTTACCTAAGAAATGCTAAAGATCTCAGTCTGCCCGACAATTTACTCATAACTAGGACGTAGGAGGCTGATGGATTCATGCCTTTACCAGAGACATTAGCGCGAAGTGATATGCAACTACCTCATGAGGATTCATGAGGATAACCGTAACGCTAGGCGCGCCTCCACTTCAGCAATTTAAATTCATCTAATCGTTATTTTTTTTTTTTTTTTTTTTTTGGGGGGTGTTGTTTTGGGTTTGTTATTTTTTTTTTTCTATTTTGAGTTTTTTTTCTTTTGATGGGTTGTTTGTATTGTTTTGGGTTTTTGGAGGGGAAGAGGTCATTTTTGGGGGCTGTATTGCTTTGTTTTGAGGATTGTTTTGTTTTTCGTTTTGTTTTGTTTTTTTGGGTGGGGGAGTGTTTTGTTTTGTTTTTGTTTTTCGCCATCATTACAATTTGATAAGTCAGTTTTCTGAGTGCTTATTTTCAAGGTAGCCAATGAGATGGGCTCTTCGCGTTCGGATGAGTGGTACGAAATAGATAAAAATTTATCTTCCTCTTTTATTTCAACAAGAATTATTCAATTTTCTTGGACTGTAGAATAAAATTGCTATAAATGCAAGAACAAAATAATTGATTTTTAAGAACCCAAAAAGTTCAAGAATCCTCTCTCTCTCTCTCTCTCTCTCTCTCTCTCTCTCTCTCTCTCTCTCTCTCTCTCTCTCTCCCGCTGACTCGCTTGCTCACTTACTGCAGCAGACTAGAACGCAAAAAATGGATTTACAAGAAAAGTGAAAAAAAAAAGAAAAAAGATCATAAGAAGGTATTGACTCGGGCACATGCACACTGGGGTTTGTAGAATGCGACAGAAACTGACAGTCAACACAATATATATATATATATATATATATATATATATATATATATATATATATATATAAAGGAAGTCGCATATATCAGCATATACTGTGACACACCCACCAAGAAGATTTAACGAAATAAGAATATTTGTATAGATAGCATTAACTGTAGAAAGATATTGAGGATAATGTATATGTGTGTCTGCGTAGATAGATGTGCGTGTGCGCGCGTGCAAAGAGCTGTTGACAGATATATATGTACGTACAGAGATCATAGCCTAAAGATATACCTCTTACTTTACGCAACAAAAATTCATTTTTGAACATTATCTTCATTCCTGTTAAAACATTTAATACCCAAATTAATAATACTCATATTAATCGAACATTATACAGCAATAACTTTGAATTAAATTCCATGTAAGAATGACGTGCCAAACTACGGACATATTGATCAAACATCATATAGAAATTATTTTTGTAATGTACACCTGTAGGTTCTTGCATTAAACCAACTTTGTGCTGAATTTGCCTTCACTAGAAAGACAAATCAAAACTATGCAGTACCTGTCCACTGCGAAATGTTTTACATGTAAATGTATTTATATACTTAAACGTTGCTTTATATACTGGGTGTCCCAATTTACATGGGACCCATGTGACTGTTAATAACTCTACTAATGATAATGCTTTTTTTTTTGTTTCAGAGTCGAAAATAGTATACTATAACAATTATTAACCTTCGATGACAATGCCTTGGATAAGAGAGGAAAAATATTTTGCGCCAAAACTTTTTTGAAGATAAAATCATTCAAAACCGTGTGAGCAATATTTTAACAATATTTTAACAATTATCCCCAGAAAAGCCAAATTTATCGTTGAGTACATAAATTTTAAGCCACAGGGTCAGTAAAAACCTAAAAAAAAAAAACCCAGAAAATCCCAGATCTGACAGGAAATTGATTGCAAGATGTCCTGACAATGTGAATGCGGTGAGAGATTCTATTGGAAGAAGTCCGAAAAGGTCCCCCCGAAGACGTTCCCAAGAACATGGTCTTTCACATGCACTCTAAAATAAAGTCAATCAATTTCTGTCCTTGTCATCTAGTTTGACTTTTCTGAAGTGATATGATTGCTTTTTAAGACTCAGATGAAAGATAACGTGATGCAATATGAATTATGATATAAATGGATTACATCTATTTTGAGCCAACCTGTATAATAACTAACGTACTGGACTCCCCCCCCCACCTCAAATTAAGCGAGTTCAAACTCAAATCGCGCTGTGACGTTCACTTTCGATGTAATACCCTTGGGAAAGATATGAACCACTACATCCTTCCAACTATCAGTAAAACAGTATCACTAGTGTTCCCCTATAGGTATTGATTTTGTATTAAGTAACCCAAAAAGGTTGATCTGTCATTAAACAAAGAAACGAAATTATATATAGGGCATCACAATATAGATGGGACCCGTGTGACTGCTAATAAGTCTACTAATAATAATCTTTTTGCTTCAGATTTGAAAATAGTATACTATAATATAGTATAGTATAACATAGTATTCTAGGCCATTAGCCAAATGAGTAGAATGTTCGCCAATAGTCCGGGAGACCGGAGTTCAATCTCAGCTCG
This sequence comes from Sepioteuthis lessoniana, assembly GCA_963585895.1. NCBI lineage: Eukaryota > Metazoa > Mollusca > Cephalopoda > Myopsida > Loliginidae > Sepioteuthis > Sepioteuthis lessoniana. The sequence continues at coordinate 82,869,131 of OY757909.1, read as the reverse complement.
AGTCATACCAAAGACTCAAAAAATGGTACTTGATGCCACCTTGCTTAACACTCAGCAATATAAGCTGCTGATCAAGGATAAAGTGGAGCAATCCAGGGAATGAAGTAGTGCCCACCCCTACACCTCGATGTGGTAGCTATAGAAAAAGAAGCCTTCGGGTCACTTCGACTAAGGTCGCCAACTTTACTTTACTTATACTAAAACCACTATTAATTCGCGATCAGGAGGTGCCCGTGGTGTAAAGGTTATCGTCGCAGGAATTGGAGTTCAAATCCTGGACAAGACTGATTGCATTTCACATAGCACTAATACTAATAATCCAATTATTCTCCCTCCAGCTATGGGTAAATAGTACGTAGACTAGGTTCTTCAGCTTTGGTGAGGCAACTAGTCTAGGAGAAGGAAAAACTCTGAATTCAAACCTGTTAAACTCCGCTTAAAAATTGACCTTGTGTCATATCCAGCCCGAGTGGAGGGGTTGGGTAAATATGATTAATTCGCGATCATAATGCCTTGAACAAAAGAGGGAAAATATTTTACGTCACTACTGTTTGTATTCAAAACAGTCTCAAAATAGATGTCATCATCATCATCATGTCGTGCTGGTAGCACGGATATCCCTGACCCTCTCTCGCCACTCCTCCCTATCGTTGATCACCCTAGGTAAGTCTTCAGGACAACATCCCGTATCCTCACATAGCTGCTGAATGTATGTTCGTGCTGGTCGTCCTGCTTTTGCACGGCCATGTGTGGGGGTCCATAAGAGTACATCTCTTATGATCTTTTCCCTGCTTCTCCAGCAGTGTCCTGCATTTCTGGTTCGTCTAACTTGAATAGTTTTCGTGATAGGGGGCAGGTGGCCGTACAGTTGGTGTCTTGTGGGGTGTTGCCGCCAGGACTTGTTCAAGATTGCACGCAGCATTCTTTTGTAATTGCCGTCTAGCTTCTTCTCCAGCCGTTTAGAAACAAAAAGATATTGCATGTCATGGAAGCTGATATAATAACAATTTTAAAAACTTTGATTTCATGTCTCCAGCTTAAAGGACGCATTTTTCTTGAACACGTTCCAAATGACCACCATTGCGCTTGTCTTAGTAATAAATCATTATCATATCAATGGGTTGCACCTATTTTTAGACACCCTGTATAAATGAGGACGATAATCATAAAACTGACTTTATATTTATATATATATATATATATATATATATATATATATGAGGAAAGTCATACATATTGGAAGATACAGAGATATATTCGTCAAGGTTTAACTATAGACAGGTTTAGTATTACACACACGCATATATATATATATGCATTAAGAAAAAACAACAAACCGGTCACATTAGGATTATAAATTTATTTCTATTCTGTCACGAGTTTTTGAAATATTTCAAAAACAAAAAAAAAATTAACAGGACTTCTTCAGATCCTATGGATAAAATGAATCAGAAAAGACACAGAAAAGAAGGTGGGAGGGGATAGAAGAGAGGTGAAGAGTTATCTCCTCATTTAGCCCACTTCCGTTTTTTGTTTTATTGTCGGATAGAATTATAGTAAATTTATTTAAAAAAATTTTTTTTAGTTTTTATTTTAATTTTTAAATTCTAATTACATTTTGACTTAAACTACAGATTTAATATTAAAATAGATTTCTAACTTTATTCAATAACTTTACGTAATGATACAGTAATAAACTCCGGTTTAACTGGACCAAATAATATATATATATATATATATATGGAGGGTGTAGAGAGAGAGAAGAGTAAGAAAGAAGATCAGATAGTATAAATGATTTACAAAATATGCCTTAGTTTTCCAAAAGGTCACAACTATATATATATATATATATATATATATATATATATATATATATTGCCCTAGTGGGTAACTGGAGACCTGGGTTCAATCCCAAGTCACGTCATACCAAAGACTTTAAAAATGGTACTTGATACCTCCTTGCTTAACACTCAGCAATATAAGGTACGTATCAAGAGTAAAGTTGAGCAATCCAGGGAAAAGGAGTAGCGCCCTCCCCTACACCTCGGTGTAGAAGCTATTGAAAGGGGAGCCTTCTGGTTCCCTCGCCTACGGGCCTCAACTTTACTTTTACTTTATATATATATATATATATATATATATATATATATATATATATATATATCATGTAGTTTACTATATGTATAAATAAAAAGTGCTCAGTATTGATGATATGGCATATATAAGAGTTTGGATTGCGTAGACACAGAGTCATCGGCAATTGTGATAGTTTCTCACTTAAGCTATCCTGGGTCATAAATATATACAGAGTCACAGAGAGAGGGGGACGAGAAAGGAGCAGAGATAATGAATTATTAAATAAACATTAATATACTCAGTTTAGACAAGGTTACAAATATTTGGCTTCCTGTGAAGATCGAACTCACGAACAATGATCTGTGAGATAAACTTGTTCACCATTCTATCACCAAGAAACGTTATTTATATATATATACTTAATTCATATATAAATTAGTGGGTGTGTCTGTTGGGTGTAGGTGTGTGTCCGTGTGCATCCTTATCTTCTATGGCTGTATTGTTAGTGTTATATTTTCATCTTTTGACGAGCGCGGGATTTGCTTCTCGACGCAAACTTGTGCAGTGACTCCATCGAGTCTCCAAGAGTTAATCTATTTATCCACTTGCAACGCTGCTGCGAGCCAGTGGGAAATCCGCCATCATACCCCCTCTCCCCTCTCCACTTTCTCTTCTCTTCTTCCACCTCCTCCACCTCTTTCTGCTCCTTCTCTCTGCCACTAGCCTCTCTCTTCTTCACACGGCCGCTTCCTTCTTTCGTTCTTCCCTCCTCCTCCTCCTCTTCCTGCTTCTCTTTAATTCCGCATCCTCTCACTTTCCTCCCCCTGTTTCTCTTTCTCCTTTGCTCCTTATATGCTCTCTTTCTCTTTCAGTCCATCTCTCACTCTCTCCCTTTCTCTATCTCTCCCTCTTTTGCGTCGTTCCGTCTCTCTGGCGTCTTGCTATGTTTTCTCTTTCTCTCTCTCTCTCTCTCTCTCTCTCTGGCGTCTTGCTATGTTTTCTCTTTCTCTTTCTTTCTCTCTCTCTCTCTCTCTCTCTCTCTTTCTCTCGTTTCTTCAAAGCCATTCTTTCTTTTTCCCCTTTTTTAATAATTTCCCTCCACTTTTCCCCCTTCTTGCTTTTCTGTCTGCCTTTCTCTCTCTTTTTGTCTATTTCTCCTCCTCCACCTTTTTTTAAAACTATCTATCTATCTATCTATCTATCTCTCTCTTTCCTTTCTTCCATTTTCTTGTTCATTTCACTTTTCTTTTTCCTTAGCCTCTCCCCTCCCTTCTTTTCTCTCTCTCCCCCTCTCTCTTTCTCTGTCTCTCTGTCTCTCTCCCTATCTATCTATCTATCTCTTCTCACAAACATTTTTAAACACATTTTCTCCTTCTCCCTCTTTTTTTGTCTTTTTCTTTCTTTCATTCGCTTTTCTTTTTTTTAATTATTTCCTCGCCTTTTTCTCCTTTCTTGTTCATCTGTATATCTTTCTCTCTTCCTCTTTCTCTCTATCTTCTTCTTTTTAGTATACTCCCTCCTTCATTCCTTTTTTCCTCACTTCCTTCTTTCCCTCCCTCCCACCCTCTTGTATACGTTTTCAGCTTTATTTCTGATGCTTTGTGTTATATACGATATGTAAACATACACGCTCCACTAATCCGGAGGAAGTCTGTATGCGCGCGCCTGTGTTCATGTGTACGCATGCGCAGATGTTTCACGAAGATGGAAAAGTTGGGTAAAAATCTCGTCGGAAGCTAGAACAGAAAGATGGGGAAAGAGAAATGTGGAATGGAGGGTGGGGACAGGAAAAAACATTCCAGGGGGACACGCCTATAACTGGTGGGGATCTCACTTGCCGTTCGCCATTTTGCTGGGGCGATTCAATAACGGTCATATTACTTCAAATTATCTTTTCATTGCATGGATAAAGCAAAATGGAGAATAAGCAACGAAAACACAAGGAACAATCGTTAGCCGTATTCGACTCCAGATATACACTTTTGTCTCTCCCTTTCGCTATCTCCCTCTCTTTCTCGCTATCTTACCACCTCTCTTCCACTTTCTGCCTCTCTCTCTTTCAAGCTCTGTCAGTGGGGGCTTAGAATACACCGACTGCATTTCCTGCAGAGAGATAAGACCCCCTACCACGAAAAAAGAATCCTTAGAATTACACTAAACTGCATCTGGTGGTGAGACTCTACTTCTGGAGCTCGGTTGAAGGTGACGATAATCATCCATTTCCATCACTCCTAGTTTTGTTTGAAAATTATTAGTGTAGGGTATCACCCACCTTTTTCCACACAATGAACTAGTCCATCTGCCGTATATAGCAGTAGCTACTAATACCAGGGCAGACTAGAAGGTGAAGAGCAGCTTCTTATAGGAATAGTATTAGAGCGCTGGAGACTGGAGATCGCACCAGATCACATTACTTGCTACCGTAATAACGGAAGCCAATACTATCGTTGGACTATATCTTTATTCTGTATTCACTAATCCTATGTTCTTGTCTACTAATAGTCTCTCTATTGTACATGCTTTTTTCCGGAGAATATATCTCTATTTCCTCTCATATTGTGGTTTGTCCTTTATTTAATATTACAGTCGTTCACTAACCAGAACGCAACAATTAGTAATAGAAAAAAATATTTGAAACCATATAAACAAATTATTAGGATTAGATAGGAATACTTTAAACCATCTATGTGGAATCTCTGAGGTGTAGTGGCTAACGTACTGGATTTCGACATCGTAGTGAGTTCAAACCCCAGTCGTGCTATGACGATCACTTTCGAACTAATAGTCTTGGAAAACGTTTGAACCCCCTTATTCCCCTCACTATGGGTTAAATATTACCACAGCTTCTCTTCTACAAGGATGGTTTTGGCATTAAGCAACTCATGAAGGTTTATATTTCATTAAACAAAGAAACCGAATCTATGTCAGTTATTTGCAAGTAACTAATGATTTGTAAACTTTTAGAGGTCCAATTTCGTCAGAGTCACCAGCTTGCATGACAGAAGGCTGGCTGCTCCAAACATCACTGCACAACTCAACCAATGTCGTGAAAAAATGTGTCAACATCAACTATGAGGAGAACAGAAGCTAACCTATTGGACCGAATTGCCGTCAAGAAACCACTGTTGAGGAATCAAGACAAAAGCAAAAGGCTCCAGGGGGCCAAGGCACAAAGAAGACTGAAAAATAGAGCAGTGGAATAAAGTCTTTTGAACTGAAGAATTGAAAATTGAAATCTTTCGGTCAAATCGGAGGATTGTGTGCTGAGGAGAAGAGTTTAAGAGCAGCAACCCCTTGTATCACACCAACTGTAAAGGCTCTGTATTGGCTTTTGCCAATTGGAAGGTGGGGGATTTGCCCCAGGTGAAGGGCAAATTAAATCAGACCGTCTATTACAGCATACTGTAGCATCACACCATCCCATATGGAACGCGGCTGATAGCTCAAGGACTTGTACTTACACTGAATAATGATCTAAAGCACACTAGTAAACTTTGCTAAAAGTATATCAAAATCAAAGAGGAACGGCACGTTCTTCAACTGATGTCTTGGCCGGCGCAATCAGCAGACTTCAATCCCATTGAACCAGTGTGGGATGAACTCGACCGAAAATTCAGAATGTAGCTCACTTCTGACAACTCTCGCATGAAAGCTGGTGGGGAACTATCTTCTGTCTGCCTCCAATCATTAGTGGAAAGAATGCCGAGAATCTGTGAAGCAGTAATAGCAGCTAAAGGCGGCCATTTTGATGAATGAAAAGTTTAAGAAGTTTCTGAGTTTTTTAGTTTCATTCATATCTTTTTCATTCTTCGACTCCTTATTTTTGTCTTTCCCTATCATTCTCCCAATCCTGGTTTTTATATGAGGTCGAAAAAAATAATTACTTGTTGGAAAAGCACAACTTGAGACACTAAGCAAGCCATCACTTGTGAAATGGTTACAACTCATTGGTTACAAGTTATATATATATATATATATATATATATATATATATATATATATATATATATATATGCTGACTTGTTGTTATCCTTTAAAGGAAAAAGTCTAAGAGAACGTTCTCTGAAATAAAACCTGCAGTTTGCATAGTAACCTGTTATTTTGCAATGCATGTCACTGGGCTGTAGCTATGCACGCCCAGAGAATGGCATAAGTAATTTGCAAGCGTTTATCACTATAATTTAATGACGTACAGATGTCTCGCAAATATATCAACTTACATTTTTTCACAAGTTGAAATGGTTATTAATCAGGATGTTTGAGTTGTAATTTAGGTGGTAAAAACAGTTATCATCTGTCAAGATGTGGTACACATCAGATAGATAAATATGAATCCACATATACGTATGTGTGTATGTATGTATGTGTGTATGCGTATGTGGTTCTTTTTATAATTCGCTTGTTTTGTCATTTTATGCAGTGTAATCAATTTTTAAAATAAATTTAATTTGGTTTGGTTTGGTCTGGTTTATTTAACAGCATACCAATCCCTAATGTGTCATTCAATGCTTAAACTTTATTCATTTGTAAATGTTTCATTACAATCATAACTATATATATATATATATATATATATATTACACACAGTTCTTTTAAGGAAAATAGAAAGTACGCCACACCACGACCTAACGTGCGTAAGGGAAATGCGCACGTTTTATGAATGATTGTTTATAACGATTTTTACGAACATATCTGAAGGCAAACGCATTTATTATCATTATGAATTTAACATACAAAGAGAAACATTCGCTCTATTTGTCTTTATTCCCTGTTCGGTGGCAAAAGCTGCTGGTGGCGCCAGGAGTGACAGTACTACCTAAGCCAACGAAACTATGGCTTCGCCCCTGGTTGGTGGCTAATGAGGACACGTGTTTTCCCACGTTGTATGATAAAACTAAAAATAAAAGTTAAGAAATGTACATGTATATATATATATATATAATGTGGATGAAAATTAATATATATATATATATATATATATATATATATATATATATTGCACACAGTTATATGGGTTCAAATATTCCAATTCAATACAAATCATTTTCAAACAGATCTATTTGACAGATACTACCATTCCGGATCAGAGTGAACCTGAAAGTAGTGGCCATGAAAAAGTACTCCACACTTCTAAGAACTCTAGAACCAAAACTTCACCACTGGATTAAGTATACTGTTATACTTGGGACATTTTTTGCGGAGTTCGGGTCTTAACCTTTGAAAAGGTTGCGTATTCTAAACGACGCTCACAGGGCGCTAAAAAATAGAGTTATCTGAAAATCTATGGAACATGAAGCTGACCGTGAAACTAATTGTAGTTGGTGTCATGGGAACAGTTCCCGAAGTCTGGGAGAAGAGCATGAGAAAACTGGAGATCTAAGAAAGAATCGAGACTATAGAATAATAATAATAATAATAATAATAATATCAACAAAAAAAATCGGCAAAATTGTCGACTTTGCTGTCCCGGCAGACCACAGAATAAAACTGAAAGAATGTGAAAAGAGATATAAGTACCTCGACCTTGCTAGAAAATTGAAAAAACTATGGAACATGAAGGTGACGATTATACCAATTGTGATTGGTACCTTTGGCACGGTAACTAAAGGATCATTAAAGGGCCTGGAAGATTTAGAAGTTGGCGACCAAGTGGAGACCATCGAAACAACAGCATTATTGAAAACGGCCAGAATACTGAGAAGAGTCCTGGAGGCTTGAGGAGACTTGCTGTCACTCAGACTCTAGTGAAAAACCATCAGCTTACGCTGATGTGAAAACTCTAAGGATTAATAATAATAATAATAATTTTTTGAGAGAAAACTAAAAAAAAGGCTGTGGAAGATGAGGGTGCCGGTGTGACCAATCGTAGTTGCTGCGCTTAGAAAAGAGACTGAGAATATTGGAAATCAGAGGAAGAATCTCGACCATCCAGACCACAGCATTGTTATCATCAGCTAGAATACTCAGAACCCTAAAGATCTGAGGAGACTTGCTGTCACTTAGGCTCTAGTTAAAGATCAGCGGCTATCGCCAGTGTGAAAAACTCGCAAGGAGCGTAATAATAATAATAATAATAATAATAATAATAATAATAATAATAATAATAATGCACACGAAATGACCACGATATGGTTAACAAGTGAAACCCTCCAGAGAGAAATGGAAGATCTTTTAATAGCAGTACAAAATAATACAATAAGAACCGATTATATCAAAGCGAAAATTGGTTATACCAAACAGAATAGCCAGTGTAGGTTATGTGAAGATAGAGATGAAACGGTTAATCACATAATTAGTGAATGTAGCAAACTGATACAAAAGAAATACAAGACTACGCATGACTGGGTAGGAAAGGTGATCTATTGGGAATTGTGCAAGAGATTAAAATTTGACCATATTACCAAATGGTATATGCACAAACCATAGCCTAGAAAACGAAACGCATAAAATTCTTTGAGACCATGCGATCCCCAATCCCAGCCAGAAGTCCATACTTAGTATTAATAAAAAGAACCTGTCATCAAGTGAATTTTACCGTTGCTGCGGACCAGAGATTAGAAATAAAAGAAAGCGAAAAGAGAGCTGAAAAAGCTGTGGAACACAATGGTGACGATGATACTAGTAATTGTTAGCGCACTCAGAAAAGATACTGTTGGAACTGGAAGTGTGCAAAAGAATCTAGCTATGGAATGGATTGACTACAAAAAAAAGCATAAGATATGGTTACACAAAACTGGATAATAGACTGTCTAAAAATATACAAGATATCCGGTTTATCGAAAATACCATGCAAAACTGGAGAGAAAATCCAGAGAGGGATCTTCCTGGGAGATGCGCAATCACCATTACTATTTTTAATGGTGATGGTGACACTCAAACACATGCTAAGGAAATGCACAGGCGAAAACAAGCTTCTTAAATTGCAGAAAAAAATCAACCATCGCATGTACATGGACGACATCAAATTGCTTGTAAAAAACGAAAAAAAATTGGAAACCCACATACAGGTAGTGAAAATATACAGTCAAGACATAGACATGTAATTTAGCATAGAAAAATGTGCCATACTAATAATGAACATCGGAAAACGACAAATGACGGAAAGAATAGAACTACCAAACTAAGAAAAAATCTGGACACTCGAAGAAAAGAAAACCTAAAAATACTTGGGAATTTTGCAAGCGGACACTATGCCAAGATGAAAGAAAAAAAATTAAAAAGAATAGCTCAGGAAAACGAGAAAAGTACTCTAAACCAGACTACATAGCAGAAATCTTCCCTTGTAAGATACCCGGGACCATTTTTAAAATAGACCAGAGATGAACTTCAACGAGTGGACCAGAGAACAAGGAAACTACTGGCCATGCATAAGGCCTTACAACCTAAGGATGACAAAGGCAAGACTGAATGTGTCAAGGAAAGAAGGAAAGAGAAGTCTCACCAGCATTCTAGATAGCGTCGGTGCATCGATACAACGACTAGAAGACAACACAAAAAGATACGGATGAAGACTAATTTCAGTTACTACAAACAATGCAAACAACACAAGCATTAACAAAAAAAAAAATAACCAGGAAACAAAAATGGGAAGAAAAACAACAGTATGGATATTTCAAGCGACAAACAAGCGAAATCTCTCACAAGAAAATTTGGAGATGGCTAAGAAAAGGAAACCGTGTGAGATAAACTGAATTCTTCTGATATCAGTGCAAAATAACAGCATAAGGACTAACTATATCAAAGTAAGAATAGACAAGACGCAACAAAATAACAGATGTAGATTATGTGGTGACCGATGAAATGATGAATTACATAATAAGCGAGAGAGTATAAGAATAGACACGATTAGGTGGGGAAGGTAATCCACAGGGAATTGTACAAGAAGTTTAAATTTGACCATACGAACAAATGGTATATGCACAACCCGGAATCCGTCCAAGAAAATGAGACGCACAAATTCTTTGTTATTTTAAGATACAGACGGATCAGCAAATTTCGGCCAGACGACCAAACCTAATGATAGTAAACAAAAAAAGAGAACCTGCCGAATAGTGGACTCTGCTATAGGGTAAAACTGAAGGAAATCGAAAAGAGAGGTAAGTGCCTTGATCTTGCTAGAGAACTGAAAAAACTATGGAACATGAAGTGATACCAATTTTAATGGGTGCGCTCTGTACGATCACCAAAGAACTGGTACAGGAACTGGGAGACATGAAAATAAGAGGACTACAGCATTGTTTAGATCGGCCAGAATACTAAGAAGTGTCCTGGAGACTTGAGTAGATTTGCTGTCACTCAAACTCCTGTGGAAAACCATCAGTGTTAGCTGATGTGAAGTAATTTCAAATGAGTAAAATAATAATAATAATGAAATTTACATTTTATACACTTTAACAATTGTTTCATTGTTGATACAATTAAATCCAATCAACGTTTCTTTTTCAGTCTTGTTATTCGAATAATTGTATTGAACTTCAAAAGTAAATGTAAATAACTTTACTTTGTTGTACATAAAACAGATGTGATGGATTAATAGATAAAAACATTGATTTTAATTTATAATAATAATCTATGTGTGAGTGTGTGTGTGTGTAATATATATATGAGCCTTGATAGTTATTTATATAAATACCAGTGGTGTGACTCAATTAAGCTGAAAATAGTATCTTTTTTTCTTTGTTTATTTGATTGATTTTTCAGGGTTAAAAAAATGAAAAACTAGTTGTAAAGTGTGTTAAACTGCAGAGGTGAATATGTATATAGGTTTCCTTCTGGTTTGATCCAAAAACTGAGCTCTTTTATATATATATATATATATATATATATATATATATATCATCATCATGTCATGCCGCCAGCACGGATATCCCTGACCCTCTCTCGCCACTTCTCCCTATCGTTCATCGCCTCTGGCAGGTCTTCAGGGCTACATCCCGTATCCTCACATAGCTGCTGAATGTATGTTCGAGCTGGTCGTCCTGCTTTTGCTCGGCCATATGTGGGGGGTCCACAGGAGTACATCACTTATGAGCTCATCCCTGCTTCTCCAGCAGTGTCCTACGTGTCTGGTTCGTCTAATTTGGTGAGTTTTCGGTAGGTGACCGTATAATTGGTGCCTTGTGGGGTGTTGCCTCAAGGACTTGTTTAATATTACTCGCAGCATTCTTGTGTAATTGCCGTCTAGCTTTTTCTCCAGCCGTTTTGTTAGCGTCCAATTAGTGCATCCATATAGCAGTATCGACATGACCGCTGCTTGGAAGAAACTGCGTTTCATTCTATCGGTCAGGTCTGACTTCCTTATGATCGATAGCTTATCGATAGCTGTCCATGCCTTCATTAGCCGCGTGTCGATGTCTTTTTCGGTTGATGAGACACTGCTTCTAAGGCAGGTGAATTTGTCTACTAGTTTCAGAGAGGTTCCGTCTAGTGTGGAAATGTTGCCTGTTTGATTAAAGCACATGTATTCAGTTTTGTGTGCATTGACATGGAGGCCGATTCCTGCGGCGACTTGTTCCAAACTATGCAGTAGTGTTTCGACTTGGTTGGGTGTATTTGCCAGAATCGCTATGTCATCGGCGTAGTCGGCGTCGGTAATTGTTTTTGCAGGGTACCTTCTGCTTCTTTTCTTTGTCAGCTCGAAGCCGTTTTCTTTGATTTTATCAATCAATGTTCAAAGATATTCTCGGGCATACAATTTTTTTAAGCAACAAATGGACCCAAAGTTTTAGTCATGTTGGAACTAACTGCATGAAAAAATAAAAAATAAAAAAGAGGTGACATGCGAGCAGACTGGTTTCGTCCTCACTCAACAGCGATAAATCGAGGAAAATATCGTGTAGAATAATAAAACAAATATGGGAAAAATTTAATTGATGGAGGGAAAATATTGTCTTGGGGAGACTATACTGAAGTGATATTAAGTCCTTGCACACATTCCTTCTGTTTACAGAGAGACGGTCTGCAGGACAAAATATGAATAGTCTCCGATACTTTCAAATGAAATGAAGAGTGTGACTCACTCAAAACCGAGAAAAATTCCACAATAAACTTCTCAGCACAGTCACGATTATTCATAAGTTTTTCTGTAATTGGAGACCCGTATCTATTTCTAAGATTATTAGTCGGTCCTCCAATAAAAATACGTATTTTCGTAGGTATATGTTTTTTTAATTCTAGTATCTCACCTTTGGTTAGGTCTTCCTATGTAGCTCGAACCGCAACTACACCTAAACAAGTAAATAAGAGAATTGTTATGATGAGGGGAAATATCTTTACGAATAGATGGCAGAATGGGTTTAGTGTAAAAGACCACACGTACGTTGAATGAAAAATAACACCTATGTACAGTTTGTGGGATTTGCTCAGCAATTCTCTCTCAAATTCAACCCAGGCAAGACAGACGTAAATAAATGGGGCACTTTTTCACTGAATCCTGTTTAATTTAGTTTTAATTCAGTTATTTTATCAGTAATAACTGTTTATATAACACTCAATGGAAAACCGTTATTGCAAAGAGTCTCCGTGATAAACTTGATCTCTGCATCAAGTGTAGATTCAAAGTAAATCATTAGGGTTCGAGCTATATAGGATGAACTAACCAAAGATTAATTACTAGAATTAAACAACGTATCCCTACGAAAATATGTAATGTGTTAAGGTCTAAATTAATTTTTTTTCATTTGGTGGGGCAAAAAGAATCCCACCGAGTATAAAGACCCATCAATGTAGGTTTACAATATATAATATAACGTAAAGGAGTCCTCCGAATTAATACTTCTAAAAAGGGCAACGAATAATCAGTTTCCTTTTCTAGTGTACATTTAAAGGCTGGATAGATCTTATTAAGGGAATTAAAGGACCTGTCCGCCTCAGTCTTGTTATCTAAAAGTCAAAATGTACCGTCAACATAATGAAAATAGACGACTGGTTTATTTGGACTTGCCAGTAAACTTTGGGTCTGTTTATTGCTTTAATATATATATATACATTGTCATCCACAGATTGAGTGTTTCGTTGTATCACAACTCTTCAGTGTGGCTAGACACGCGAGATTCTCTGAGCTTGGATCAAAACCCGGCTGATTGTTATGCCAACCCGAAATTTTACTGTACAGCCACAAGGGAACTCAACGTAAGTGAAGGGGGTTTTAACGCATATATATCACTTTTCTTTTGTTAACATATATACGCTTAACGGCTACCGAAAGCTCAATTCACTCGAAGATCTTTGCATTACGCGAGCAGCAATAGTTAATTCTTTCGTAAGATAGCTCAACCCCCCGGAGAGGGTAGCATATATATATATATATATTATATATATATATATGTTTGTGTGTGTGTGTGTGTGTGTGTGTGTGTGTGTGTGTGTGTGTGTGTGTAAATACTACTATATGCACCCCATGGATGCTAACAAAACACAACACCCCTCAAAACAACAACAGCACGTCTATCTCACAAATCATTGAAGACGAACAAAACATGCTGGAGAAACAAAGACGAACTCATAAGCGACGTTCTCTTGTGGACCCCTCCATATGGACGTGCCAGAATTGGTAGACCAGCAAAGACTTACTGTCAGGACACAAGATGCAGCCTAGAAGACCTACCAGGAACAATAGATGATAGGGTTGGATGGTGAGAGGGGGTCAGGGAATTCTGTGCTGTCAGCGTGACTTGATTAAACTGCAAACACGAGTGAGTTCAAGTCTCATTGAGTACCCCATTAACAAGGCCTTGCGCCATATATGTTCTCTGACGAAAGCAACAAACTGGAAACATATACGTATGTAAGAACAAAATAAATAAATTCTAAAAAATACAAATCTCTTCGTGGACCTATTCCTTTTAATATATATATATATATATATATATATATATATATATATCCAGTCGGTGTCCGAAGACCATGAATGTGGATTATTCATGGATAGAATATACGAGGGATTTCATATAAATCTATGGGAGGGCTCGATGTATGGTTTATTATACATTCCTTTTTTGGTTTATATAAGAAAACTCATATACCAAGAATATACAATGTTAGTGGAAGAAAACTCAACCTCGGTTAAATTATCATTATAAATCTATTTCGTCGAAGAAAATAATCTTCGTCTCTTTAGATAATATACACGCTTAATTTGAGGGTGAAAACAGTGTATATATATATATTTAAAAAAATGATCAGGGGAAAATGAAAAGGGGGTCAAAACATTAAAGATATTAAGAACCCACGAAAAAGGATGTTCCAGTAGCCCTCCGAACCCAATGTGAACAAGTGTTGGGTTTGTAATTTTGGGGTGTGTAGTAAGTAGTTGGCGGAAATTTAGTATAATGTAAATTACTATCATTTATTTTTCTATTTACTCCTTTTACTAGTGTTAAATACCTAGGTTACCTAGGCCATCCATCTTCCTCCCCAAAAAAACTCTCAGTATCTACATGGGTCTCTGATGAATGTACTAGTACTAAGTTTATTTTGTTTACATCTCGTGGGTGGTGATAAGGGTAACAGTTATCTCACCTATTTAACCAAAACATGTTTGAAAGGAACTAACATATATATATATATATATATATATATATATATATATATATATATATATATATATATATATATATATACACGAAGATAGATAGATAGATAGATGGATAGATAGATAGATAGATAGATAGATAGGAAAATTATTGAAAAACTGACAGAATAAATTCATATATTATATCTATAATGCGTTTTAATCTACAAAGAGTATTATTATTCTCCAGATCTTCTCTCCGACCAACACTCTTTCAAATATCTCGACAACCTCCAGCAAGAGAAAGTCTTCGACAATCAATCAATATTTACCTTCGAAAGATTCCTCGATTCAAGGACTCCATAATTCTATGCTATCAAAATAAATAAACTTGCCTATTGTTGGCAACAATACGCAGATTCCAGCAGTTCTTATTTTGATTCACTTTTTTTTCTAATCTGAGATATTCTGCTCTAAAGTTGATGATTAAAAAAGGCAGTTACTTTTGTATCAACCTAATATTTTTATCAATTGTTCAAGTCCGTCTCATTGGTTGATCAGCTACAAAAATTATACAAAAGATGTTTGCTTGTCTTTATATTGCGAATGAAAGCTGCTTTTAAAATCGTTATTTCTCGTTCTCAGATCGCATTAAAATAGCGGCCTGTAAATGATGGAACACCCCGAAATGATAATCTGTTATTGATAAATGAGACGAATCTGTTTGGTCTCTATACACGGTGAAAAGCTTTTCATGCATAACAAGTAAATTTATTATGCATACATATTGGAGGGATGTTTAGCGTAATGGTTAACGTTATAGAAAATGGAACTGGCGACTCGAGTTCAAACCCTGAACGGCACTGTTAGCGTATGACTTCGTGTTAATACTCTTGGGGAAGGTAAGAATTCATCAGTTCTCCCCGCTGTTATTCGAAAACAGACAGACCGAGTTCTTTAGCCATGGTTAGTCAACCATGTCTCAATTAAAATCAGCTTTACTCCGCTTAAAGATAAACCTTATGTCTCATTCCGCCTGTGGCGAAACTATTGAGTAAGTAGATACTGACTGGTTTCCCTGTGAGTTAGTGCCGGGTGGGAGATTTAAAGTCAATCATCTGGTCTCAGGTGTCCGTGGTGTAATGGTTATCGTCGTAGGAAATGGACACGGCGACACGAGTTCAAATCCTGGACGAGGCTGATCGCATTTCACATAGCACTAATACCTTTGGGAAAGGTATGAATCCGATTATTCTCCCTCTAGCTATGGGTAAATAGTAGGAGAGACTGGGTTCTTCAGCCTTGGTGAGGCAACTAGTCTAGGAGAAAGAAAACTCTGAATTCAAACCTGTTAAACTCCGCTTAAAAATTGACCTTGTGACCTTGCAGAGGGGTTGGTAAATAGGATCATCTGGTCTCAGTGAGCCTTTCACCAACCAGGCAATACCTGTCTTCTTGACTAAAGGAAACAGGGATGAATTTATTGCTCAATGACTGAGACGTCTTTAAAGGTAACTGATGAGGGGGAGGACCAAGCTTTTTACGTGACGGCGACACATGAGTTTTGATTAGTGTGTACATTCCCACCTCACTATAAAATATCCTCATGTCAATTCTGACTCGGTAAGAATTCGGGAAAATACCTACAAACTTACTTTTAATGTGAAAAGAATTATTTTTCGTGCTGGAAAAGGCTCTCATCGAAAGGGTTCTCTAAAAATAATCTGTAGAAATTTATGTCCCTCCGAGATGTAACTAATCCTATGGGATTTAACTTTCCAATTACGCTAAGAAATGTTTTTCGTATTCTATATTAATATAAGAAAAGAAATATTTTCCCATCAGGTGTTTTTTTTACCCTGTCAGTTGAGAAGAAATCAATTGTATCCTTTTCAGATGAGTACGACACACTCAAAAAATAGTGCCCTGAGTATGATAGCGAGGATCCAATTCTGGAGATAGGGGGAGTGTAGAGTACTCTGTCACTGAAATTACTCCTAGGTCAACTCTAATCCGGAGTGCTAGTACCTATTAAGGGCCCATGTATGAGTCAAATATATCTGCTGAAAAATTATTCGTATTCGATGGGGCAGTATATAAAGAAAAATTTTCAAGAAACAAATACACAAAAGATTGCAAATATGAACGTACAATAAACATGATTCCCTAACCTTGAGGCACAAAATAAACCTTGCCGGGTTGACCACCCGTTGAAATCAATCAATCAATCCCAATATAAGAGAGTGAATCCTCATGATGTAATACCTAACATACTGGACTTCGATATTTTTGTAAGTGAGTTCGAACTCCTCTCGTGCTATCACGTTTATTTTCGGATTCATACCCTTGAGAAAGGCATGAACCCTCTTATACCGCAGTTAGGGTTTTAACTAGTACCACTACTATTCTTCTACAAGGATGTCTTTGGCATTAAATAACCCACGAAGGTTGATATGCCATTAAACAAAGAAGCAAAAGAAAACCAACCGTCGGATGTTCTTCAATGGTCACCCTATATGTATTGAAATGCCAAATAAATCAGATTCCTGGGATTTACCGTATCAATCGCGGTCCTCAGACGTACACACAAATAAAAAAAATGCAAGAGCTTCACCATTGTAGTATAGATTAATAATTTCTTTTAATACTTCTAATATTTACCCTATCTTTGAGACATTTTCCAATTTTCCGTTGTTTCCATTATCGCGTTATCAAGCAACAAAAAGCAATTGATTCAAAAAAAGTTACTCTGAAATCTTTAAAAAGTATGGTGTTATGATTTTTTTAATACTTCTAATATTTACCCTATCTTTGAGACATTTTCCAATTTTCTCTTGTTTCCCTTGTCGCATTTTCAAGCAAAAGAAAACAAAGTAATTGATTCAAAAAACATAACACTAAAATCTTTAAATCCCCCGTCGAATGTTATGATAAAGCAAATTTTATGAACTTGTGTCGAAAGAATATAAAGCACATTTTTCTATTGAAACCAGTAAATTTCCTGCCTTATTTTCTATTGAAACCAGTAAATTTCCTGCCTTATTTTCTATTGAAACCAGTAAATTTCCTGCCTTATTTTCTATTGAAACCAGTAAATTTCCTGCCTTATTTTCTATTGAAACCAGTAAATTTCCTGCCTTATTTTCAGGCATTTTTTTCTTGAATTAGCCTCTCCGTTCACATTTCATATAATCTCGCAAATCTCCTCAACCTCTGAAGGAGAATCGAAAAACCCAGAACACAGCTCCACTTCCATCTTGCGTGGCTGATCGAGTCTGCTGATCTCACCAAGTCCTGATTAACTACTGTTTTCAATTTGAGGTGTTCGATCGCGCATATCTTCTAACACCTAGTCTATCAAACAAAATTTTGCATTTGTCAAGTCCAAACTCTTTCGACTTCTGTATTTGCTTATGTACTGTTCTCAGAGTCACGATTTTTACGTGGGCATCGTACTATGTCTGTACTGAAGGAGACATGATATGAAAAAACTGTGTGCCTTGTAGTCCGAGAAATGTATGATGCATTGCTGCTTCGTACGACTATGTTGGTTGTGGGTTTTTTTTTTCATTGTTTGTTATCTAATGCCAAATCTTGTTTTTACATAAATATCAAATATACGGTTTGAAAACACATTTTGTGGATACACACAGTTAAATCATCAAGCTGTAATATTCCAAAGAATTCAATTTGGCATAACAATGTTAAATGGTTCCAAGTATTGCTGTCTATCACGAACAATTCAAATAAACATCAGTCATTTGTTTTCACACAGTTAAATTATCAAACAGTTTTATTTCTAACAATTCATTTATTTGCACTCAGTTTAAATATCAAATAGTTCTATTTAACACATAGATAGGACCATTTCAGGTACTACCACTTTGGGTCAGAGTGGACCTGGGAACGATGACAATGAAGGGGTACTACGCATTCCCCAAAGTTCCAGCATTACTGGAGCCTCATTATCTGATTGTTTAGTGTCATATCGAGGACACTCGTTGGCGGGGGGATTACTCCTCTGCAGATATGCAGTCGGTTTATTCTACAGCCGCAGCCAAATGAGCTATTTTATTATTCGTCAGTCTGTTAATTAGCTATAATTAAAATACAATTGATTTTTGAAGTGTGTGTGAGAGAGAGAAAGAGAGAGAAAGGGAGAGAGATAAGCTGAAAATTAGGTATTTCCCGAGACCTATTTCTTATACAAACTACTAAACTCTTTGATTTGGGAGATTACAATTTTCTTGACTGTCTGGGTTGTTGGTCGGATAGATTGATTTTTAAACAGATCTGTATGACCTATATATGGGACCCTAACTCTGTGTCAGAGTGTACCAGGCACTAATGGCGATGAAAGGATCCTCTACACTCCCCAGAGCTCCAGAACTGGAGCCTCACCATCAGATGCCGTTTAAGATTTTTCTAGGACACCTCTTTTGTAGAGGGAGATCTTATTCCTCTTGAAGGGATGCAGTGAGCTTATTCTAAGCCCAATCGACAAAGCAGTTAACATGTGGGTTCAAAGGAGACACAACTATATCACTTCCGATAAACAATTTTAAGTAATATCATACTGCAGAAAATGTGTTAATCTACATGTGATTTGGCGCCTGTAGTGTAATGGTTACCACTGTAAGAAATAGACATGGTGACTCGAGTTCAATCCTAGACGAGGCTGTTTGCATTTCACACAGCGTTAAAACCCTTGCGAAAGGCACGAATCCAAGTATTCTCGGTCAAGCTATAAATAAAAGATAGGACTGACTGGTCTCTTTAAACTTGGCATGGCAACCAGCCTAAGAAAGGAAAATCACTAAATTCAAACATGTTAAACTCCGTTTAAAAACTGACCTTGTGTCACATCCTGCTCATGCAGAGGGGTTGAATAAATATATATGTGTAAAGTAATATATGTCTTATCTTAATGATAAATGAGTTATAACTTAACAGGCATTACATTCAAGACATCCTTCTCATTTCGGTAATTTTCTTTTAATATCGGGTGATTCGACAGTAATTAATTAACCATCAATATCATTGACTATAGGAATTTAGAAACGCTAACCGAACCCATTCAACACACACCGAACATCCTCCTGGCAGTTGTCATCCTAAGCTGTGAACGGAGGAGCCAGTTAAGTCTTTCTCCCGAAGGAATTTTTTAGGACGAATAAAAATATGTTTATAGAAAGAGAGATCGATTTTGCAAAGTTTCAAAACTTCTATGGCAATGTTCCAACTAAAGATAAGCAAAGAACAACCTGTAGGCTTTGCAGCCGATTGTGTGATTCTCAGCCTCATTATCTAGTGTTACAATGTTCGGTTGGATCAGATTATTTACTTCTCTGCTATCGAAAGATGCTTCCATATTTTTTCTACAATTTACTGCGGTTGTTCTTTTTGTTGTTAATCGTTGAAAGTATATTTTTTGTTCATTTGGGAAGACTTTGTTGATAACACCCAAGCTTCAGATCAAAGATTTCATGCTAAATAATTTATTTCTTTTGTTCCTAAACCATAAGGATTTTATCGAATTCTTTATATATATATATATATATATGTGTGTGTGTGTGTGTGTGATATATGTGTGTGTGTGTGTGTGTGTGTGTGTGTGTGTGTGTGTATGTGTGTGTGTGTGGCACCGGGAACTATGCTCTTTAACCCTTGTAAGGCTACTGGTCTAGGAGAAGGAAAACGGAATCAAAACCTGTAAAACACAGCTTAAAAAGTGACCATGTTTCGTATTCTACATGTGCAGAAGGCTTGAGTAAATACACATATCAACTAAAAGACATTGAAATATCTCCTTTTTAATATAGTTACATTTCTATAAGTTTCATCTATCGACTATGGAATGGAATACTAAAACTAGGCTCTTTGACCTTAGTATTGCAATCGGTCTAGGAGAAGGAAAACTCTGAATTTAAACCTGTTAAACACTGCTTAAAAACTGACCTTTTGTTGCATCCTGTTCGTGTCGAGGGATTGAATAGATATGCATATCAACTAAAACACATTAATATTTCCTCTTTTAATGGAGTTTCATTCTTATAAGTTTCATCAATCAACTATTGAATGGAAGACCCGATCAACAGGTGAAACTTTATTAGGAATAAATGGACGATGCAACATGACGAACCAAAAGATTTTATTCGTTATGAAAAGACAATATCAGAGAGGATGACCAGACGCCAGCTTCAAAACTTCTGGATGAAGCTACAGTAATGTATAACTCGTGAGGAAAAGCATTTAAATGACATAAATCTTTACAACAAAGTGATGACAATAACAAAACAAAATTTCAAAACGTAATAGGATCTATTTTACCTTCTTTGTTTTTAAGATCTACATTTCAAGCACGAGAGATCATTTCGCAGAACCTAGTAAATTATGTATATTCAATATGCCCATAAACACCTAACATTTTTGGCCTAGTCGACTGGGGCTATAGAATACACCGACTGCATCTCTGCAGAGGGGTAAGACACCCACCCCTACAACGAGTGTTTGTATCAGAAATAGGCCACGGGAAATACCTAATTTTAAGCCTCTCTCTCTCTCTCTTTCTCTCTCTCTCACTCTCTCTCTCTCACTCTCTCTCTCTCTCTCTCTCTCTCTCTCTCTTCAAAAATTAATTGTATTTTAATTATAGTTAATTATTGACTGACGAATGATAAAATAGCCCAGTCGGCAGAGGCTGTTAGAATACACCGACTGTATCTCTGCAGAAGGGCAAGACACTCCACTACAATGAGTGTCCCGATATGAAACTAAACAATAATTGTGAGGCTCCAGAAATGCTGGAGCTTTAGGGAATGTGGAGTACCCCTTCATTCCCATCGCTCCCAGGTCCACTTGAGCCCGGAGTGGTAGTACCTCATATGGGTTTAAAAGAACTGTTTGATATTTAAAGTGAGTGCAAACAAATGACTTATGCTAAGTTGAATTGTTAAAAATAGAGCTATTTGATCAGTTAACTATGTGTATGAACAAAATATGTATACAAATCATATATTTAATATATACATAAAAACAGGGTTTGGCATTAAATAACCAAGAATGGTTGATATGCCATAAAACCAAACCAAAACCCCTTCACTACCATTGCACCCAGGTCCATTCTAACCAGGAGTAGTAGCACTTGATAGAGTCCTCTCTATACGTCAAATAGAACTGTTTGACATTTAAACTATGTATCTATGGTAGACTGAATTGTTAAAAATAGAACTGTTTGACATTTATGTTGTGCATTTATCATATTTACCCAACCCCTCCGCTCGGACAGGATATGACACAAGGTCAATTTTTAAGCGGAGTTTAACAGGTTTGAATTCAGAGTTTTCCTTCTCCTAGACTAGTTGCTACACGAAGGCTGAAGAACCTAGTCTGCCCTACAATTTACCCATAGCTGGAGGGAGATTCATACCTTTCCCAAGGGGTATTAGTGCTATGTGAAATGCAATCAATCTCGTCCAGGATCTGAACTCGTGTCGCCGTGTTCATTTCCTACGACGATAACCAGTACACCACGGGCACCTCCATTTATTTATATTGTGTATTTATACTAGACTGAATTGTTAGATATAGAACTGTTTGACCATTTTAAATTGTGTAATTAAGCTAGACTGAATTGTTAGAAATAGAACTGTTTGACCATTTTAAACTGTGTATTTATGCTAGACTGAATTGTTAGAAATAGAACTGTTTGATCATTTTACTGTGTAAGCAAATGAATAATGTTTAATTGAATTGTAAGTTATACATAAAAATACTTGGAAACATTAAAACTGTATGCAAACAAATGATTAATAGTAAATAGAATTATTCCTGTTACATAGAAATAAGTGAAACCACTTAATTCTGTAAAAATAATAAGCTCGGACTTGTTTTAAATGTTATCAACAAAATGTGTTTACAAATCATATATTTAATGCATATGTATAAAAAGGAGATGGTATTAGATAACCAACAATAGTTGATATGCCATAAAACCCAATCAAACCAAACCAAACCCCCCACACACACACACACAAATATATATTTACATACATACATCATCTTCATCATCATGTCGTGCCGCCAGCACGGATATCCCTGACCCTCTCTCGCCACTTCTCCCTCTCGTTCATCGCCTCTGGCAGGTCTTCAGGGCTACATCCCGTATCCTCCCGTATCCTCACACAGCTGCTGTATGTATGTTCGAGCTGGTCATCCTGCTTTTGCCCGGCCATATGTGGGGGTCCATAGGAGTACATCACTTATGATCTCGTCCCTGCTTTTCCAGCAGTGTCCTGCGTGTCTGGTTCGTCTAATTTGGATAGTTTTCGTGATGGGAGGCAGGGGGCCGTATAGTTTGTGCCTTGTAGGGTGTTGCCGCCAGGACTTGTTCAATATTGCTCGCAATATATAAAATTGGATGGAGTGTACTTATTAATATAGGTTTTCTGTTACATGAATTCTAAATTTCAGGGACATTCTATTTTTGACTTTACAACCATTTGGTTTCTTTCTTTAATGACATATCAACCTTTGTTGGTTATCTAAAGTTAAAGGCGTCTTTGTAGAAGAACAGTTCTGGTACTATTTAATCTATACCTAATGTGAGGGTGGATATGAAGGTTCGTATCTTTCCCAAGTGCATAAATCAGAAAGTGGACGTAAAAGCACGAATGGAGGTCGAATTGGGTTTCTACAGTCCTACACCACAGAGACTCACAACCCTCAGACATTTAATAAGAATTATATTAACCTTGTTGTAGATATTTTAAAAATCATATCAGAAACAGAGCTTGCTTTATCTGAGTTTCCTTGACTATACACGCCTAGAATTCAGATTATGTTCGTATGTAGGAGCAGGAGGTGATAAAAGGTCACTTTTTAAGCGGAATACAGCTGGTGGGAATTCAAAGTTTTTTCTTACCAAAGCTCAGGAGCCGAGTTTGCATTATATTTGTATGTAACCGTCAAACATCATCTTATTAATTTTATTAAAACTTTCCTAACTTGGAGAATAACGCAATTTCCAGTCTAACTTTCAACTGAACGATAATTGTGTTGTGTCAGCGATCAAACTGAACGTATTTTTTAATCACTTAAATTCTTACTGTTATAGATTTAACAATCTCACTCTGTTCATCTCTCTATCTCTCTCACTCCTCTCTCTCTCTCTCTCTCTCTATATATATATAGCCCATTCGGATGGGGCTGTAGAATACACCGACTACATCTCTGCAGAGGGTTAAGATCCCCCTCAACGAGTGTCTTGATATATGACATTAAACAATCTGATGGTGAGGTTCCAGTAATGCAAGAGATTTGGGGAATGTGGAGCACCCTTTCATTGCCATCATTCCCAGGTCCACTTTGGCCCGGAGTGGTAGCACATGAAAGTGTCCTATCTATGGGTCAAATAGAACTAAACTGCGTACTTATGCTAAACTGAATTGTTTGAAATAGAACTGTTTGACTATGCTGAATAGCTTGAAATAGGAATTTTTTTTTTTTTTTTTTTTGACAATGAAACTGCATCCTCATGTTAAATTAAGTTGTTTGAGATAGAAATGTTTATTCGCATAAAAATGGTTCGGCATTAAATAACCTACAAAGGTTGATATGGTTGATTGATTGTTTGCTTTGTTTTACGGCTTATCAACCCAATTTGGGTCATTTAACGCCGAATCAAAATTTTAAAAAATCGAGCAAGTTAAGAATAATTTTAACAAAATAATATATTTAACAAATTTATATATTTAACAAATTTATATATTTGACAAATTTTAAATTTCTAAAAAAATTTATAAAAATATATAGTATAGATATTTAGTTTGGCTGTTTAGAACAAAGTTTTGGAATGAATTTGTTGCATATTTTGGTAGTATTTATATATCGTTCAGCCACTCATACTTTTGAGTACATTCCAATTTCTTTTATAAAATTAACTATCCTGCATGATATTATTTTCGTAAAGAGTTTTTTTCAAATTGTTTGTTCGGTAATATTTTTCCGCACTTGATTAAATTTTAAACACTCGAGCAATATATGTTTAACTTTTAATCTTTTTTGCATGTAGAGCATATTGGGACAAAGGTTGATGTGCCATAAAACCCAATATATATATGTATAACCTTTTTTTATTTATCTATATATGTTAGCTTTGTTCATAAAAAAATGATTCATTTCTTCCTAAATTGAAGTATCAATGTCATCAGAGACTGCTGCTAAAACAGTGATTTAACGGGTTCAATGCTCGTCTAGAAAACGTTCAATTTGAAATCAGTAAATATGCAAATGACTACATTGCTAATATAAGAAAAATAATCAGATGAAACTTGGCCGTCAACGTCGTGGTTGAGTGACACAACTGAAAAGAATAGCTTTTTTACAGCAAAATATGTTCTCTTGTCTAAACATGGATGATGTTTTGTCTATACTATCTTTAATGGATGTTGTACAAGAAAGTTCTTTCTGCTGATCGCTTTAACTAAGTGGAATACTGTCGATAGATTGACTGGCTGCCTCTTTGAATGGGATGATTGTTGTCATCGAATCTTGTTGAGATGCCATAGGTTCGACTAGATAATCTAATCTTCCCACAATAGTCCCTTCCCGTGATTCAGTTCAGCGAAATGTTAAAGCAAATAAAAACCAAAATGTTTTTCTTCGAACTACGAAGATTATTTTGAATATTTTTGGCACAGATTTTTTCGAAAGGTATAATTCAAATAATGATAATAATAATAATAATAATTCTTAAGGATATTTTTTGTTTGCGCGTTTAATTAGTTAGATTATCTTCGATAATGAATTACTCTTGATTAAGAGATAAGCTTTAATGACATGTATATGCTTATGGGTGTACGATAAGCAAATTGAGATGACGAGATTGGTGGATTAAAAAAACTAACTAGAATGGAATAGAAAAGGCGGGAAACGCTAAAAGAAAAAGGCAAGAAGAAAAAAAGATGGCCGCGTCGAGAAACAGCAATGCATTCTGCTTTGTTTTTCTTACTCTTTAGGGTCATTATAACCTTTACAAGCATCTGTTAAGAAATTTATTATCGTCACAATGATGATTTAGATAGTCAAGAGCCACAAGCAATCGACAATGAAGTACACATAAACGCATTTTTCAAGCAGTTCGTTTAGGCTGAGTTGTCCTTGTTCACCGTGAGCAATATTCATGAACAATAAATGCAGTTAGAAACGATGAGAAACGCATGCTTGCTTATTTATTCATTAGTTTCTTATTCCGATGAGGTAAGAAATACGGGGTGTGTTGAAAAACTATTAAAATTGGCTTCATAATTTTCTTCCAGATGAACACTTCATCTTGACGTCTAAACAGCTGTCTAAACAACAGGACATCATCATTTGATTATATGTTGCTCAACAGAGCACACCTCTTTCTTTTAATATTCGTTTTTAGGTTTAGTTGGGACTTTTTTCCAATGTATCACTTTTCTACAAGGCAGAAAATACTGAAATATTATGCTGGAGGAGCTAAGAATACAGTGATCCCGTGATCAGTGTCCGTGGTATGATACTAAACTGCATCTGATTGTAAAGCTTCAGTTTTGTCATTACTCCCAGGTCCACTATGATCCGGATAGGTTATACCTGTTAGGGTCCCATATATGAGTCGAATAGATCTGTTTGAAAATTATTTGCACAAAACATTAATACTTGATACTCTTTAACTGTGTGTAAATTCTTGCTTTGGTTTAGTTGGGTTTTATGGCATAGCGAGTTATTTAAGGCCAAATCCTGTTTATACATATATATTAGATAGACATATGATTTGTTAACACATTTTGTAGATAACTGTCTTATACGAGTCTGAGCTCTTTCTTGCACATAGTTAAATGGTTTCAAGTATTGCTATATAACAGCATAATTTGACATCAGTCATTTGTTTGCATGCAGTTTGTTCGATTTGACTCACAGATAGGACCCTATTAGGTGCTACCACTCCTGGTCAGAGTTGATCTGGGTGTAATGGCAATGAAGAGGTACTCCGCATTCCTCAAATCTCCGAGACTGGAGCCTCACCATCATATGGTATAATGTCATATCTAGGACACTCGTTGGAGGGAGTCTTACCCCTCTGCAGAGATGCAGTCGGTGTATTCTACAACCCCAGCCGAATGGGCCAGCAAATTCTTGGTGTCCAGAATAATTACTTGAAGCTATAATTGTTTACTAAGGATTATTATAAGTTCCTTGAAACCATGTTTTTGAGTGCAAACAAATGAAAGTTATTAAATACGAATAGTTACTTAAAGCCATATAATCATGTAAAAATTATAGATATTAGGAAAGTAGATTAAAAAGCATACAATGTTAAGGAAATTATTTGCTTTAG
Organism: Sepioteuthis lessoniana; assembly: GCA_963585895.1. Taxonomy (NCBI): domain Eukaryota; kingdom Metazoa; phylum Mollusca; class Cephalopoda; order Myopsida; family Loliginidae; genus Sepioteuthis; species Sepioteuthis lessoniana. The sequence continues at coordinate 82,842,180 of OY757909.1, read as the reverse complement.
ATAAGAACACCTGATATCAGATAACTGTGCAAACACATGATCAATAACAAAGAAGTGCAATTTAATTTTTTTTAAATGCAGTGGAACGTTGAAAATATAGTTATGATTGATTAAAGTAAAATATTTACAAATGTATCGAATTTCAGCATTAAATAACCAATAAAGATTTCATATGCCTTTAAGCAAATAAACCGAACCTAACATTTACAAATGAATCAAATTTCAGCTTTAAATAACCAAATATGAGTTAATATACCACTATACAAATAAATTAAAACCTTTAAGTATGACTCAAATTTCAGCATTAAATAACCCATAAGGATTTGATATGCACTTAAGCAAATAAACCGAACCATCATTCGAGAAATCGATCTATTGTTGTATATTGGCCTACGACCCGGCCGGGCTATCAAAACAGGAAATGCACCTATGTAAATAACAGGTACATCCGATCGAGGAATATCAGAATTATAACCTTGACCGTGGATGGGTTGAATGAGTGCAATTGTGACGTCCACAAGAAGGTGGGTGTTGAACTATTATATAACTCGGTGAAGACAGGAAGTCAGTTAGTTGGAGTTCAGAACAATTGGAGATCTATCCAGTTGGGGATCAGACAAGTTGGAGTTAAGATGCTGGATTGAGGAACTTCTGCCAGAGAGGCTGGGCCCCCAGGCCCCCGGTTGAGCAGCTCAGGAGAACGGGAAAGAAACACGGTTATGGCAATAGGAGTGGGGGTCAGTATGTTGCAGTTCTGTTCAGTCTCCAACTCCCTCTCACACAGAACCCTTTCAAATAAAGTGAGAGGTATATTTTCTAAAAGACTGTGTCGCTAGTTATTATTGTGTCGTCGTTATGTTCTGCATACAGATGTGCATGCATATGTAGATGTATATGTATTATGCGTTTGTAAAGTTGGTCATGGCTATACAACACGATGATTGTGGGGAACATTGCAGATCAGAACCAATTAAGAAAAAGCTATTGGTAAACTCTTTAACTTCTTTCCACTTTGTCTTGCAGAGGCTTGGTTAAACGTACTAGCTGATCTACTACATGAGCAACGAAGAGCTGTTGGTTGGCCGAAGTCCAAATCAACCCTTTTAAATGAAGTCCTTATTCCGTTTCTCGATGTTACTCGAATTTGTTGCGATAAAAAAATTGGAATGTAGGAAATGGATAGGGTTCTGGTGATTAATTTATATTAATTTATATTCATTTATATATTAATGGATGGGGTCAGATGATTGATTTGATCTTTGAATACATATTAATGGAATGGGGCCTGGAAATTAGTTCATATTAATTTATATTAATTTATATATTAATGGATTAGGGTCTGGTGATTTGTTTATATTAAATTATATTAATTTATATATTAATGGGTGAAGGTCTGGTGATTAATTTGATCTTTTATCAATTTGATCTTTCAGCCAGTCCGTTTATTATTTTAATCGTTAGCGTAATGGTAGTCGTCTTCTGAATTGTAATCGGAGAGCCGAGTTCAAATCCTGGAGAAGGTTGTTAGCGTTTCATTTCGCGCTAATGTCTTTGAGAAAGGCATGAATCCATCTCTTCGAAGCTCAGCTTTGGGTAAATATCAGAACAGACTTGGTTCTTAAGCTTTTTCTAAGCAACCAGTCTAGGAGAAAGAAAAATTTAAATTAGAACCAGCTTCACCTCACTTAAAATTGACCTTATGCTTCATTCTTTATCTGGAATGGGGGGGGAATAAATACATACCTGTGACAAGATACCATTTTGCCGATTCAGTTTTCCACTGGTCACCCTTATTAGTCACAAAAAATGAAAGCGATACAAAAGAATTACAACAAAATTAAACTAATACCAAAATGAATGTAAAATTGTAGCGAGGTAACCGATGACTGCTAAGTCGATGATGGCAGTGAAGAGAAAAACACCAAAATGTAACTCATCTTAATCGTCAGAACTTCTATTGCTTTATTTTCACGTTTAGTTTCTGAGGCGGCGGAAGGAGAAATTGATAAAGGACACAACATACGGAGTAAGATTTTTCTTTCGCTTTGGAATCGACTTTTCTTTGAATCGTTTTGCGGGAACGTTTGTCTACTCGCACTACAGCCTCTAATGAGAGAATTATAAAATTCTTCGTCTCATATTGGGGTTCACAGAAGATCACATCCCCATACAACCTCTTCGAAAAGGTGACATCGTCCGGCCAGTCCCTGTCATCTTTTAGATGGTGAACCTCGGCAAGGCCTGCTCCGAGGTATTAGAGCAATGTACCCAGTTGAATCGAGCCCACAGGAAGAAATATTGAACTTTATAAATTTATCTTTCTTCTTTGTTAATATTGTTTTTTGGCTCTTTCGATATCTAATCGAGCCCCGATACCAATTGGAGAAACGGTACAAAGGAGTGTGTGGCGTTGTGGGTATTGACACGACGACCCGAGTTCAAATCCTAGACGAAGCTACTGCGTTTCCTATTCGTACTAATGCCCTTGGTTTGGGTTTGGGTTGGTTGGTTGGGTTTTCTGGCAAATCAACCTTTCTTGGTTATTTAACGCCAAATCCATTTTTTTACAAATAATCAGTTATATTTCAAAGTAATCATTTTAGTATGAGCACTCAGTTCAATTGTCAAAAAGCATTTCTATTTCAAGCTATTCAGATTAGTCAAACAGCTCTATTTCAAACGATTCGGTTTAGTATATGCATAGTTTTTGTTTACACACAATTAAACGTCAAAATAGTTCGATTTCAAGCAATTCAGTTTAGCGTAAGTACAGTTTCAATGTCAAAACAGTTCTATTTCTAACAATTAAGTTTAGCATGTCAACAAATTTAAATGGTTCCAAGTATTGCTACGAATCACAAACAATTTAATTAAAAATCTGTCATTTGTTTACACAGTTAAATGATCAAACTGTTCTGTTTCAAACAATTCAGTTTAGCTTAAGTACAGTACTTTGTATACACAAAGTCAAATGTAAAAACAGTTCTATTTCAACTCTTTCAAACAATTCAATTTAAATGTCGAACAGTTCTATTTGACCCATAGATAGGATCCTATCAGGTGCTTCCACTCTGGGCAAGACCTGGGAGCAATGGCAATGCAGCGGTACTCTGCGTTCCCCAAATCTCCAGCAGTACTGGAGCCTCATCATCAGATTGTTTAGTATTATATCTAGGACACTCGTTAGGGGAATCTTACTTCTCTGCAGTCAGTGTATTCCGAAGCCCCAGCTGATTGGGCCACTAATGTCCTTAGGAATGATATGAATCCATATCTTTTCTCCTCATCTATAGGTAAATAGTTAGGTAAACTAAGCTCTTTTGCCTTGGCACGACAAATCTGAATTCAAACCAGTTGTAATCAGCGTTAAAAATTGACTTTGTGTCACATCCTGCTCGTGGCAAAGAGAATCGTTAAATACATGCAATGTAACAAAATAAATAAATAAATATTGCCAAATAAAACAAATCGAAATGCAAAAAAAATCCTCCTTCAAAATTTGAAATACAAAACAAAAAATCCCATTCAAATTTCGAACTATTAAAAAAACTTCAAATCTTTAAATATATTTTTAAAAAACTTCAAATTTTGAAATATAAAAAAAAATCTCATTCAAATTTTGAGATATAGAATAAAACCTTCAAATTTTGAACCTGCTCCGAAAAATTAATATTTAACTATTTCCAATATCAATATCCGCTGTCTACCTATCCCCCTCTTCCTAGAATGGTTATTACTTTGAAAGAGAAATAAGTTAAAGGTGGATCTAAACCTATCAGCTATTCACAAAGGGGAAAACAAATCCGAAAGTTGAGAGAAAAATCATTCGTTGCAAAAATTGTAAGTTTGCATATTTAAAATATTTTAGCCGGAAAGACATTGGAATTGATTAAAATTACGAAGAATAAAGTTTTGAAACAAATATTGTAATTTTATGCATGATACGAATTATTTTAGTTTAAAGACAAAAATAAGAGAAAAGGCATCGGAATTCTAAATAGAAATACAAAATCGAAGCCACAAACATCAACGTCAAATAATGGGTAATAAAACAAAAAGGCAGCCAATGTAAAGACTGATTTAATTACATCTTCGTAATATTTTGGGAAATGAGATGCAATAGATAGATAGATAGATAGATACATACATACATACATACATACATACGTACAAAACGAAGAGACTGACATAGATAGATAGATAGATAGATAGATAGATAGATAGATAGATAGATAAAGAGAGAGATTTTAAAAGCATGTCAATTTGTCTCGGATTATTTCATGCCTAGAAGTAAGGGATTCACATTTATTATACATTTCAGGTAATTTTTTGTTTTGTTTTGTTTTTGTTTTGCTTTGTCTTTGTTTATTTTTTTTGTTTTTGTTTTTGCTCACAGAGCTGACAGTTGTTGTGGCTGTTGTTTTTGTTACTGCTGCTATTGTTACGCAAGGCGATGATGATGATGATGATGATGATGATGATGATGATGATGATGATGATGATGATGATGATGATGATGATGATTCGCTTCTCCCTCCCCACAACCACTTCATTATAATCAAACCCTGTTGATATCTCTACCAATAGAGTCTGTTGATATCTATCTATCTATCTATCTCAACTCTTGAGGGCTTCATAAATTAGTTTAATGGTAAATCCCCATTTTCTTTGAGGTGCCATTTATTTCACTTTGTTCAGGCATTAATTACCAAGCAAAAAAGAGAAATAGCCAGACAAGACGTTGCTGGGAACTTTCAAATTTACAATTGATCTCAATTTTTTTCACTGTATGCGAAATTTTCAAACCAGTTTTGACTGATGGTTTTTTACTGAAGTTTGGGTGACAACAAGTCTCATCTCCAGGACTACTCTGAGTATTCAAGTCAATCTCAACAATGCCTGTGGTCAGGACAGTCTCGATTCTTTCTCTGATCTCCAATTCCCCTAATCTGTTTTCCAGGCCTTTAGAAAACATCTCAAGCGCACCAACTACAATTGATATCGCAATCACTTTGATGTTTCACATCTTTTTCAACTTTCGGGCAAGATGCCGGCATTTATTTATCTTTTCGCTTTCTTTTATTTTCACACTATGGTCCACTGAAACAGCAAAGTCCACTCCTTCACAAGTTCTTTTCTCTTCTTAATTAGCGCTATGCCTTCTGACTAGGATTAGGTAATCCGTTTTAATCCCAAAGTCTCGGATAATTTTATGCAACTTATTTCCCCATTTGTGTATATACTAATTTTTAGTAGGGTCAAATTTTCATTTTTTACGCAATTCCCAATTGATCACCTTTCCCACTCAGTCGTGCCTATTCTTGTATTCCTTTTGTGCCAGTTTTCTGCATTCGCTTATTATGTGATTAACCATTATGGTTTTTTTCCTCCCCTTTTTTTGTATTTTAGATTTTTTTTTTCTATTGTTGTTTTTCTTTATGTGCTTAAATCATTTAGTTGAAATTACTGTTGATGGTTGCTGTAAATTGTATTTTCTCTATTTCGTATATTTTTTCGAGTCCTAGAATGGGTCTATCAACACAATTCTTAATGCTGGCAAGTTCTATTCCTCCTTCTTTTCTTGGCACATAGAGTCTGTCTATGTCATCTCTTGGGTATAATGCTTTGTGTATCGTCATTAATTTCCCTGTCCTCTGGTCTATCGGTTTGAGCTCCTTCCTCGTTTATTTTAATAATGAACCAGAGTATCTTACAAGAGGGATTAGCCGGCTCTTTATTCATTTGATGAGATTTCTGACGCAAAGTTTGGTTTCGAAAAGTTTTCTCGTTTTTCTGAGGCACACTTTTCTTATTTTTTCTTTCATCACTATTTATTTGATAATGTCTGCTTCAAATATTCCTGGGTATTTGTTTTCTTTTTCTTTTTCTTTTTCTTTTTTTTTTTTTTTTTTTTCAAGTGTTGGATGTTTTCCCGATTAGGTAGTTCTATTACTTCCGTTGTTTCTTTTTTTCTTTGCCCAATCAGGTAGGGCTGTAGAATACATCAACTGCATCTCTGCAAAGAAGTAAAATACCCCCACCAACGAGTGTCCTGGATATGACATTAAACAATCTGATGGTGAGGTTCAAGTGAGGTTCAAAGAGCTTTGGGGAATGCAGAGCACCCCTTTATTGCCATCGCTCCCAGGTCTACTCTGGCCCGGAGTGGTAGCACCTGGAAGGTCCCTATCTATGGGTCAAATAGAACTAAACTGTGTACTTATGCTAAACTGAATTGTTTGAAATAGAACTGTTTTGACAAGTAAACTGCGAGCTCATTCTAAACAGATTTGTTTGAAATAGAACTGTTTTGACATTGAAACTGTACTTACACTAAACTGAATTGTTTGAAATTGAACTGTTTTAATATTTAAACTGCGTACTTATGCTAAACTGAATTGTTTACGAAAGAACTGTTTAGACATTTAACTGTGTTTGGACAAAAACTATACTTATACTAAATTGAATTGATTGAATTAGAACTGTTTGACTGAGGTGAATAGCTTGTAATAGTAATATTTTTGACAATTAAACTGTGTACTCATTTTAAGCTGAGTTCTTCGAAATAGAACTGATTATTTGTACGTGGTGCCTTCAATAAGTTTACAGACTTTTTTGTACAGGTATTTGAATTTGTCGTAGACTCTTGAAAATTCACTATATGATTGCTATACATCTTATGAGATGACTGACCAATTTTTAGGATTTCAGGTTCAAATAAACAGCTACAGCAGGAATTTAAATACACCCAACTAAATCCTGATTGTCACAGCTGGTGAATTTAAAAAATACAATCTGGACGTGAGGAAGAACGATATGCAATAAAATTCTGTTTTAAACTTGGAAAAAAATGCCACAGAAACGTATGGAATGCTTCAGACTGCCTTTGGAGCATGTTGCATGAATCGAGCATCAGTTTATGAGTGGCATAAGAGATTCAAGGAAGGCAGGGGGTCTGTGAGGGATGATGAGAGATGTGGGAGGAGTAAGAAAGTCAATACACCAGATTTGATTGGCCAAAGGTTTAGGGTTAGGGTTACTATGTTGAGGTTTTAAGGGAGTTCAGGAAGAGATTCCTAGGGAAGAAGCCAGCACTCTCCAAATCTGGTCAGTGGCATTTCCACCAGGACAATGCACCAGTCCACAACTCCATCCTTGTCACAGACTATTTGACTTAGATGGGTATCAAAACAGTTCCTCACCCTCCCTATAGTCCAGACCTTGCTACCTGTGATTTTTGCTTATTCCCTAAGCTCAGAGGCTCTCGTTATGAGACAATAGAGGAAATGTAAGAGGCTGTGACGAAGGTCATTGACACGCTCACACAAGAGGACTTCTATTGGGCCTTCCAGAAATTGTTGGAACAGAACAACAAGTGCATTGCAGCCGGAGGAGATTACTTCGAATGGGGACAAGAGTTTCATGTGTGTACTATCAAAAAAAGTGCCCATACGAAAAAAGTCTGGAAACTTATTTAATGATCCTCCTATGAAAATGGATTTGGCATTAAATAACCTACAAAGGTTGATATGCCATAAAACCTAACCAACCAATTTTTTCTACCTTTTTTCATAATAAGTATAGTACATTTTTCAACACTAAATGCCTTTCATATGTCTTAGCTATAGATTCTAATAGTTTGTAAAAGCGTTTCTAATGCTTTTTAATTCTTGACAAATATCTCAATATCAATATATATTAGATAAGTTGGGGTTTTTATTGTGTGTGGCTTTGTGAATTTGCCTTGATCGCCAATGGTCCTGGACCCTGGGTTCGATCCCAGGTCGAGTCATACCAATGACTCTAAAAATTGTACTTGATACCGACTTGCTTAACATTCAGCATTATAAGGTACGTATCAAGGGTAAAGTGGAGCAATCCAAGGGAAAGAGTGGTGCCCTCCTTTACACCTCGGTGTAATAGCTGTTGAAAAGAAAGCCTTCTGGTCGCCAACCTTACTTACTTTTTATTAGTTTTATTGTTATACTCCTTGCCATTTTCTTGCATCCACCTTAGCTCGTGGTATTTCACTGGAGTTCGAGTGACAGCAAGTCTGGCCAGGTTTCCAGGACTCTTCTGAGTATTCAAGACGGCATTACCATCACCTTTATGTTCCACAGTTTTTTAGTTCGCAATCTATTCGCTTTCTTTTATTTCACTCTGTGGTCTGCTGGAACGGCAAAATCTACGAGATGGCAATTTGTCTTCTTTTTTTATTAGCATCAGGTTTGGTCTTCAGGCCAGGATTTGATTATCCGTTTGTATATCTTGTACTCCCTACATAATGGACTCGCTCTCCTCCATAAATACACGTCAACGAGAGCATCAGACGGAGAGTATCCATCAGCGTGACACAATCACGTGTGATACTATTTGCGTAGTGGATGGATAGTCACTACCACACTGGACTCTCAGCTTTCTACCAACTAACTGTTTAATCAGGTTCACTTTTATGTTGTTTCTTTTACTTGAATATATATGTTTTTCTATCAAAACTTTTGTGTTCCCAGGGTCTTTCTTTGGTCAGCACCACAACAGTATACCAAAGTCCTAGAGAATCTTATGCGTTTCATTCTCTTGACCGATTCTGGTTTGTGCATAAACCATTTGGTAGTATGGTAGTATCGTCGAACTTTAATTTCTTGTACAATTCCAGGAGGATCACCATTCACACCCAGTCGTATCTAGTATTGTGTTATTTTCGTGCTAGTTTACTGCATTTCCTTAATATATGATTAACTGTTTCATCTCTTTCTCCGCCTCACGTAAACTTCCTATTATTTTGCGTATTATCGATTTTCGCTTGAATATAATTGTTTCTTGTGACGTAGTTTTGTGCTGCTGTTCATTTTCTCTCTTGAGATAATCCCTTCTAAGCATTTTTCTATGTCTTTTCATGTGAAGTCCAGTCATTTTCTCGCTTGAAATATCTGCACAGTTGTTTTTTTTCCCATTTCTGTTTCCTAGTGTTTGTTGTTTTTCTGTCTGTAATTCTGATACTAACACTGTAATTGGCTGCTTTTAGTCTCACTTTGCTCTTTTTAATGTCTTCTTCGAGTCCTTGTATTGATGAATCTACACAGCAATTAATGCTGGCGAATCCTATTCCTCCTTTTCTTGACACATACAGTCTATCTGGGTTAGCTCTTGGGTGTAAGGCTTTATGCATCGTCATAAAAGCTTTCTCGTTCTTTTGAGGTGCTCTTTGCTTATTTTTTCCTTCATCTCCGCCTGTTTGATAGTGTCCGCTTCTAATATTACCAAGTACTTGTAATTCTCTTTCTTTCAAAGTGTTCCACTGCTTTCCTGATTTTGTAGTTCTATTCCTCCCGCAGTTTCTCTTTTCTCATTTTTTATTATAAGCATAGGGCATTGAACAATGTCAAATTCTATTCCTATATCCTGGCACCATATTTTTATTGTTCTTTTTTCCTTTCTTTTATTTCATCAATGAACATAAGTTGACTAAACTTTTTTGTAATTTTGTAAATTTGTAATCTCGCATGCACTTTCTGTTATATATTGACCCTCGACCGAGCCGTCAATCAAGAGATGCACCTGTGTAAATAAGCAGAAGAACAGCGGGGGCAGAAGGTCGTTAGAAAATAATATAACCAAGTGCCCAGGCGGTTCGAGACAGTTGGAGGCAGGATGCCGAAGTGAGAACCAGCTGCAGATTGAGGGCTTTGGGCCCTTAGTGACCCCCGGTTGAGCAACCCAAGCCAAGATGCAAAAGAAGTGCTGCTATGGTCGAGAGAAGAGCTTCGGTCAATATAGCAGTCCGTCCTTGTCTCCTCTTATTTCTCACACACAACAAACATCACCTTTTCGAAAATAAAGTGTGAGAGATTTATATTTTTATAAAGAAGTGTATTCGTTCGTTATTGAAGTCGTCATTATCAGTTGATTATGTTCCCGTGTATATTTGTATACACGTTTCTAATTTTGTAGATTAGAAGCATCATTGCAGAATCAAAAGAGACATATTTCAGGGAGAGTGAGACTCCTTAGAAGATGCCTCTTTTGATTGTCAATTCCACCCTCCATCTTGCCATAGCATTTGTGATGAAGTTTATGGTTTGGTCTGATATTTGTACATTTTCAGACACTCTAAAGCAAGACCTTATCATTGAACTTTTTGTAATCTATCACCCACCTTTTTCCACACAATGAACTAGTCCATCTGCCATATATAGCTACTAATACCAGGGCAGGTGAAGAGCAGCTTCTTATAGGAGCAGCTTTTCGCTGATTCAGTTGTCGGGTCGCATTTCGGCCGACCATGCTGGCTGCGGCGCGGATCTGGCCGGGTGTGTCTCGATAGCTGGATTTTTCCTACGGCCTCAGGGGGCCTTCCCCCTGGCAAATACCCCCTTCGAGGGGGTTGGGTTGATCGCCCGGCGCCTGAGGCGCCCTAATAAGGTGAATGCCGACGGGGCCGTAGGCATTTTGGGGAAATGCCGGGCGTGTGTGGGCTACGGCCCTGCGCCCGGACCCAGCAAAAAAAGGCCTTGTGCCACACTTTCACGTTCGGTGGGGCGTGGAACAATAATAGGAATAATATTAGAGCGTTGGAGACTGGAGATCGCATTAAATCACCTTACTTGCTACCGTAATAACGGAAGTCAATACTATCGTTGGACTATACCTTTATTCTGTATTCACTAATCCTATGTTCTTATCTACTAATAGTCTCTCTATTCTATATACTTTTTCCTGAGAATATATCTCTATTTCCTCTCGTATCGTGGTTTGTCCTTTATTTAATATTACAAGCGTCCACTAACCAGAACGCAACACATGCCATGGCGACATTTTTACGCCTTGTTTTGGCTTCTTTGAGGATTTGTTTATCTACATATAGTAAGTCATTTGTTCCTCTTGTTTCCTTGCATCATCCTTTTTGTTCTTCCGGAAATAATCCACGGCATACAGGTGAGTAAAGATTTCTTCCTTTTTCTGTGTGGCCAAGATTTTCCACATCATTGGTAAATACGCTCTCGCTCTATAGTTACTGGAAATAGTCTCTTTTTAGGTCCTTCTAGATCAGGGTTGTTTTCCCTTTTGTCATCTATTCGGGTATGCTTGCTTTTTGTCGGCATTTACTCAGTTATTGGGCCTCTTGGATGGACGTGAATTTTTTAAACCAGAATCATGGCTTGGCATGTTCCAATTTGGTATATTCTTGAGTGTTGCTCTTAGCGAGTCCAGTGGTATCTTCACCTCGGGACCTTCTTCAAGTTCTTCTAATCTTTTTTTCATGTTATTTATCCATTCAACATTTCTGTTTTATTCCTTCTGTTTCCATATTTTTCTTCAGAATTTTTTTTGTTATTATCTCTTGATTTGTCTTTGTACACTTTCCACTAACTTGTGGGTAGAATTTTCTTTCCTTATTTTGAAAGGCCCTGTTTTGCTTGTATTGTTTGACCATATCTCGTTACATTTTGAGTTTCCTTTCGTTTACCAAAATCTTTTGATTCATTTCTTCAAGTTATGTTGTCAGACTTGTTTGCGATTGTCTTTTAGGGACCTTTTCATTCCTTTGGGTTCTTGTGAATTTTACCTTCCCTAGCAATTTCGCTTGTTGTCACAGTTTCTTTATTTGTCCTCGCCTCATTTCCCATCCTGGCTTTGCATTTCGGGGATAACAATTTTATCACTGACCAGTTTTTGCTCCTGTATATATTAACTCGTTCAGTTCGGTGATGCTATCTATTGGATTGGTTGGATGGTTGGGCTTTATGGTATATCAACCTTTGTTGGTTATTTAATGCCCAATCCATCTTTATACAAATAATCAGTTCTATTTCAAAGGATTCAGTTTAGCAAGAGTACACAGTTGAATTGTTAAAAAAACATTCCTATTTCAAGTTATTCAGCTTAGTCAAACAGTTCTAATTCAAACAATTCAGTTTGGTATAAGTATAGTTTTTGTCCATACACAGTTAAATGTCAAAACAGTTCAATTTCAAGCAGTTCAGTTTAGCATAAGGATGTAGTTGTCAAAACCATTCTATTTCAAGTAATTCAGTTTAGCATAAGTACGTAGTTTAGTTCTATTTGATCCATAGATACGACTCTTCCATGTGCTACCACTCCGGGCCAGAGTAGACCTGGGAGTGATGGCAATAAAGGGGTACTCTGCGTTCTCCAAACCTCCATCATTACTGCAACCCCACCATCAGATTGTTTAATGTCATACCCAGGGCACTCGTTGAGGGAGGGTCTTACCCCTCTGCAGAGATGCAGTCTGTGTATTCTACAACCCCACCCGACAGGACAATATCTGTTGGGATACGTTTCAATAATTTATCTACTTTTTCGGTCTCTACTTTGACTTTTTCCTGTCTTGATTCCTTTAGGATAGTTTTGTAGTTTTAAGGTGCCACATTTTTTCCAGGTCTCTGCATTTACTTATTTTCATTATATCCTTTGACTGATAGGTTATCTTTTGGCTCTGATATTGATGCATTTCAAGCAATTAAGTATATAATGTAATACAATATATATATATATATATATATGTTGGTATGCATTTCAAGCAATTAAATATAAAATGCTATTTAATATATGTATGTATGTATGTATGTATTTCAAGCAATTAAGGATATAATGTAATACAATATTTGTTAAATTTAATTAGTTTCAGTTTTAATTTAATATAATTTGAAATATTTTGAGCAGTGAATGTGTTTTTCAAATAAAACAATGAATTAAAATAATGAATAACTTTATTTTATTTAAAGGAATTATGTTGTTTATTTGTTTCGATTTTTTAGAAGAAATGTTTTTAAAGTTGGTTAAGAATGAAAGTTAAAAATAGTACTTAGGTATATTATTAAAAAAATTACAAACGTGGGCTCTAATGCTTGTTTCAAATATGCTTACACTAAGTACATATAAATACTTTTTGAAATGTGCGATTAAATTATTTCATAACAACCTGATTTTTTTTCTATAATGCATACATTATATTCCAATTGTCAAATTATTCTCGATGACTTAGTTTAATGTTACCTCATTCTTTATAGTCATTAGGATGTAATGCTCTCCTTTAAATCCCCACAACAATCTGTTTATCATCTGTATCTCCCAACTGGAAAGAATAAATGTTTTTCTTTGCCCACTTTTCTTTAACCACAACGTAAGGTGTATTGTTCTTTATTATTATTAGTTTACTCCTTGTGAGTTTTTCACATCAGCATTAGCTGATAGTCTTTCACTGATAGCAAGTCTCCTCAAGTCTCCAGGACTCTTCTCAGTATTCTGGCCGTTTTCAACAATGATGTAGTTTGGATGGTCTCCACTCGTCCTCTAACTTCCAAGTCCCCCAGTCTCTTTAATAATCCTTTAGTTACTGTACCGAAAGCACCAATCACGATTTGCTAGCCGATGTTTTCTCACTGGAGTTTAAGTGATAGCAAGTCTTCTCAAGTCTCCTGGACTCTTCTCAGTATTCTGGCCGATCTCAACAATGCTGTAGTTTGGATGTTCTCAACTTGTCCTGTTATTTCCAAGTGCTCCAGTCCCTGTACTAGTCCTTTGTTGACTGTACCAAGAGCCCCAATTACCATTAATTTATTTGTCGCTTTCATGTTTTTCAGTTTTTTCAGTTCCCTAGTAAGGTCGAGGAACTTATTCTTCTTTTCGCTTTCTTTCAATTTTACTCAGTGGTCAACCGGAACAGCAAAGTCCATAATTCGGCAAGTTCTCTTTTGTTTTCTTTTTTCTTTTTCTTTTTTCATTCATTTATTTTATTCTTTGGGTTTTTTTGTTTTTTTTTATTATTACAAGATCTGGTCGTCTGGCCGAGATTAGGTGATCCGTTTGTATCTCAAAATCCGAGAAGAGTTTTATTATTATTATTATTAGAGTTTTTCACATCAGTGTAAGCTGATGGTCTTTCACTGGAGATTGAGTGACAGCAAGTCTCCTCAAGTCTCCAGGACTCCTTTCAGCATTCTGGCTGTTGTTTGCATGGTCTCCACTCGGCAGCCAACTTCTTCCAGGCCCTTCAATAATCCTTTAGTTACCGTGCCAGAAGCACCAATCACACTTGGTATAATTGTCACCTTCATGTTCCAATTTTTTTTCAGTTCTCTAGCAAGGTCAAGGTACATATCTCTCTTTTCACATTCTTTCAGTTTTATTCTGTTGTCTGCCGGGACAGCAAAATCGACAATTTTGCAGATTTTCTTTTTTTTTTTTTTTTTTTTTTTTTTGTTGATTATTATGAGGTCTGGTCTTCGGGCCGAGATTGGGGGATCCGTTTGTATACCAAAGTCCCAAAGGAGTTTGCGCGTGTCATTTTCCAGTGGATCACCTTGCCCTAGCCTTGTACTCCTTCTGTGCCAATTTGCTGCATTCGCTTATTATGTGATTGAGGGTTTCATCTCTGTCACCGCATAGTCTGCATTTGCTATTTTGTTGCGTCTTATCTATCCTCGCTTTGATATGATTGGTTCTTATGGCACTGTTTTGTGCTGCCATTAGGAAAGATTCTGTTTCTCTCTTAAAGTTTCCTTTTCTTAGCCATGTCCAGGTTTCGTCGTGTGAGATGTTGTTTATTAGTCGTTTAGAACGCACATGGAGTTGTTTTTCTTCCCATTTTTGTTTTCTAGTTTTTGTCTGTTATCTATCGTGTTGATAGTATTGTTTCTGATGGCCGTAATCAGTCCTCGTCCGTGTTTTTCTATGTAGTCTTCGAGTCGTTGTATGGATGTGTCAATGCTGTCTTCGATGCTGGCAAGTCCTCTTCCTCCCTCTTTTCTTGGTACATATAGTCTGTCCACGTAGTCTCTGGAGTGTAATGCCTTGTGCATGGTCATTAGTTTTCTAGTTCTTTGGTCCATTTGTCTAAGTTCATCTATGGTCCACTTGAGAAAGGGTCCCGAGTACCTAACGAGGATACAGCCCAAGTATTTATGCATTTGACAAGGTTTCTGCAATTGAGTTTTGTCTCGAGTAGTTTTCTAGTTCTCCTGAGATATTCTTTTTGAATTTTGTTTTTCATTTTGACTTGTTTGATGATTCCTAAGTATTTGTAGTTCTCGTTTTCTGCGAGTGTTCCGATCTTGTCTTGATTTGGTAGTTCTATTCCGTCAGTTAGATGTCGTTTACCACTTTTCATGACGAGCAGAGTGCATTTTTCAATGCCCAATTCCATCCCTATGTCTTGACAGTATATTCTAATTGTGTGTATTAGGGTTTCCAGTTCTTTTTCATTTTTTGCAAATAGTTTAATGTCATCCATGTACATGAAGTTTATGGTTTCGAGTGATATTTGGTACATTTTGAGACAGTTTATAATCCATTTTTGTACATTTTGAGACGGTTTATTATCCAGTTTTGTACATTTTGAGACAGTTTATTATTATTATTATTATTATTATTATTCCTTGTGGGTTTTTTACCCCAGCGATAGCTGGTGATCTTTTACTTGAGTCTGAGTGATAGCAAGTCTCTTCAGGTCACCAAAACTATTCTCAGTATTATGGTTGATCTCAACATTGCTGTAATCTGAATTGTCTCGATTTTTCCTCTGTTTTCCAATTCCTCCAGTCTTTCTTCCAAGCTTTTTGGGACCGTTCCGAGTGCATCAATTACAATTGGCATCACCGTCACCCTCATGTTCCATAGCTTTTTTTATTTCTCAATCTTTTGCTTTCTTTTATTTTAAATGTGGTCTGTCAGAATGACAAATCCACTAAACGGCAAGTTCTCTTTTTTTATCGTTAATCAACACAAGGTCAGGTCTATTATTATTATTATTATTATTATTATTATTTACTCTTTGAGAGTTTTTCACATTAGTTTTAACTGATGGTTTTTCACTGGAGTTTGAGTGACTGCAAGTCTTCCCAAATCTACAGGACTCTTCTCAGTATTCTGGCTGTTCTCAATAATGTTGTAGTTTGGATGGCCTCCACTCGTCCTCCTACCTCCAATTCCTCCAGTCCCTTTAATAATCATTTGGTGACTGTACCAAAAGCACCAATCACGATTGGTATAATTTTCACCTTCATGTTGCATAATTTTTTCCATTCCTTAGCAAGGTCGAGGTACTTCTTTTCACTTTCCTTAAATTATATGAGTCTTACCTTCAACCTAAAAAGATCAATCGACCCACAAACAAACCTCTCGTGATTTTACCCCTCAGAAATTTTTCATCGACCTCTTTCTGTCGATATCGACCACTTTGAAAGTCCCCTCCTCTCAAAAAATATATTGTATACAAGCATGCAAATTCAAGAAAATTCTGTGATCCAAAATATGAATATATAGCAGTCCAGAAATACGTACACCCCTTATATAATCACGTAATTTTACTTTTGTTTCCAGATATAAAGATGTAAAGTCCTCCTGGTTTAGTGATTAACGCGTTGGACTACGACATCCAGTCATGCTTTCGGACTAATACCCCTGGGAAAGGTATGAACCCTTTTATCCCCCTCCCCGAGCGACGGGTTAAATAGTACCAATACTGTCCTTCTACAAAGATGGCTTTGGCAGTATATGATGCACGAAGGTTGAGATGCCGCCTATAAATTATCATCAGATTTACAGAGAAACATACTTCAGAAGGATTAATAAGCAATGTCGATATATAATATTGAATGTATAGAATTTTGATAACAAATAATAGTTTGAATAAACGACAATTATATACATCTTAAGCCTTTTACGTAAAGGTATTTAGCGATTATCTTCAAACATATTCAAAATATCATTTTTCAATCAAGATCCATTTGAAAACTAGTACTTGCTTAGATAAGCAGTTTTCAGACATTTTGGTGTCGAGACCCTCTCTAATTTAGTGCCTATCTCGTAGATCACCGTGTTAATAAAAATGAAATATATAAAAAAATATTCAATGAAAAACATCCAATATCTGCTCGAAGTAATAACATTTAGTGAGAGGAATGTACTTGCCTTTCTTGGTACAAATTGTCAATTCTTGGTGATATTTTTGACAAAGATATAAGCAATTCACTAAGTACGTCTACATCTATATTAGATCATTATATCGGTAAGAGCTGAAAATGCTGTTTCGTATAAATAAAAGTATTCTGACCGCTTTTTGAGACGACAATGGATACTCAGAAACCACGCTAAGCCAAAATTTTGGGAGTGGTTGCTGTACAAACTTCATTTTCATAGGTGTGTACTAGTAAGTAGAAATCCGAATTTGTGGTTCTATCACTAATCGGATAATATAAATTTTCAAGACACCGTTGCAGCATCTGCAGACCCCGGTTTTGTGGAGTACACTTGGTTTTAACTCAGAATTTGCCTTTTAGATCGGTTGCCGTACCAAGTCTAAGGAGATCGGTCTCCCTGACTATTCACTAATAAATAGAGGGAGATTTGGATTAATGCCAATTAAGGGCAATTAGCACAAAGTGAAACACAGACAGTTCCGTATAAGGTTTGAACTTGGGTCTCCGAGTCCATTTCCTCCGATAGTAATTGTTAAGCCAAAAACACATCTTTTACATAATTAAACTAAATATTCTACAAAACATGCTTGATTTTTGATTGACATAAGAATTCTCAACTAGCCCCCCATCCGAAAATTGATCAAGCTAAACATGGCTTAACTTCTTTGAATGAGAGAATGACTTTGTGACAGATGTAGTCCGAAGTGATCGGAAACTAATTTTCTTGTTATAAAGTTTGATATTTGATGACAAGCCAAACTCAATTAGCTCCCCATCCAAACAATAACTAAGCTCAACATTACTTAACTTATTTATATAAGCGAATGAGTTTGCCAGTTGTAGTCCTAAGTGATATTAAAAACTAATTTTCTTTGCATTCTTGGTTACAAGCTATGATATCAACTAGTTCCCCAACTGAACATTGATCAAGCTCAACAGAGCTTACCTTCTTTGTATGAGAGAGTGAGAGTTTATGACTGCTTTTGCCCTAATTGATAGCAAACTAATTTTCCTGGCATAAGAAATCTCGTAATTATGCAAAAGCCTTCATTATTAATTAGCGAAAATAATTTGGCTCTCCTACTTAAAATAATCCTCGTATCAGGGTTGTCGCTTTTCTTTCCTTTTTTGCGGACAGTGATTGGCAGCGTAAAGGAGTATGCTCCCTTTTTCCGGGTGCTATCAGAAAACAGTTTGTATGCAAGTGGTGTGAGCAAGAAAAAAGTCTATTCTTAAAGCAGTAATTAGAGTCATTCCGCCGACGAAAAGCAAAATAAAAATTAAAGTCGAACAAGCTTTTTAGAAATCTACGTCTTTTTTCTTTTCTTTTCTTTTCTTTTCTTTTTTTTTTTTTTTTGTTTTGTTTTTGTCATCTTTTCTGACTTTTTCTGCGGCTGTTCATCAGTGTCGACAAAAGGGGCGAATCAGAAGAAGCATAATTTGTAATGTCATGTCACACGAGGGGAGCTCAACGCGTAACCTCTTATTTCAAAATATGTGTACGGTGAGATCGTTAATGAAAAGTGTACACCCTTGCACAAATATGTCATCCTACCTCTACCCTATAGATCAGTTTATGCCCATATTTGCACGAATAAACAAAATAAAAAAGAATAACTCCTTTTCACTTTCCAATGAAAAAAAATAGACACTTACCATGGGGCCAATACTTTTAATTGTGATTGTAAGTGCCTAGTTGATAGTGATAGGATGTGATCCAAAGCAGGAGGCGCTGGTGGTTGCGGTGGTGGTGGTGATGGTTGCAGACAACAGACAAATGGATCTTTCTTGAGAGAAAGTGACAATAAAAGGGAAGAAAACCAACCACTCAGATTGTTCGCCACCAAACCCACACTTTACACTCACAAATTTTTTTCTACTTTCACTTTCATTTTCACTATCTGTTTCCTTCTTAAAATGCTATTTAGAGAGAGCGGATTTCAATTTTTCACCACATAATATCTAGAGAAAGGCGTAACATTTGTAGAGCCTAAAAAGATACGACATTTGACCATTTTTATCCGTAATTGTCTTTTGTAGCTCATAATGGATCAACTCATTCGACCCTCTTTCAGCTCATTCCTCTCTATCATCTCACACCATGTATTTTACGTGTGTCTATTTATTATCACTTTTCATTACATTTTCTTTTTACACACAAACCTCCATCTACACACACGCACATTCTTTCTATTTATTAATTTATTCTTTTTCTCAATTTCTCTCTCTCTCTCTCTCTCTCTCTCTCTCTCTCCCTCTCTCTCTCTCTCTCTCTTTCTTTCATTCAGATTTAACCGGTACACCTTTACGTGTATTTCTACACCCACATATTTATCTTTCTATCTAATCTATCCGACTATTAAAGGACAGTCACACACACAACCCCAGCATATTTCTCCTTTTGACCTTATTTTTGTGTGACATCTACCGCTTCTTTAGCTGTGACCTGATGTGTGTCAAAATAATGTCAAATGTCGATAATTCTGTAATCCACTCGATGCAGCTTTGTTGCTTTTAGCTTCAAGAAAATTCTTCAAACATTACAGAGCGGTTAAAATATTTTCTAACAATTTATAAAGAGATGAAAAAGATAATAAAACAATTTTAGGTAAGTGTAAAATATTTCAACGAAAAACTTATTGTAAATAATCGTGTATCATGTGACTATCTGAGACTTAATTTTAGCCTAATATTAGGTGGTCACACTATACACGAGATACAAACGTATGTGTGCAAATAGTTGGACAAGGCTAGGCCTATGTCACAAGGTACACCTTTAATTTCCGTCTGCAAAAAGTTTCAATTCAGGTCTCAGAAAATCATGATATGTAAATATATGCGGTAGTTTTTAACTATGTATTCAGTCTCCAGTTTTCAAACTTTTTTACACAAACCACACTCCCATATCTACCTTACTTGCCAATGTAGTATCAACAAAAACCCATGATCCTAAAAGATAACCTTGACAGTTGTTGAGTAAGGACATAAAGTAAAGTAAAGTTGGCGACCATAGTCGAGGGTGACCCGAAGGCTCCCTTTTCGATAGCTACTACACCAAGGTGTAGGGGGGCGCTACTCCTTCCCAGGATTGCTCTACTTTACCCTTGATCCGTACCTTATAATGCTGAGTGTTAAGCAAGGGGACATCAAGTACCATTTTTTGAGTCTTTGGTATGACTCGACCTGGGATTGAACCCAGGTCTCCCGGGCCATTGGCGAACACTCTAACTGCTAGGCCAATGTCCGGTCGCTAGGTAATTCTACACATATCTAATTTTTAAAGCATTGAAGAAATGAAAAATTGTGAAATTCTGTAGCTGTTTATAAACATTTTAGCGATAATTTTCTCTTCCTTTTTTCTTTTTTTTTTTTTTTTTTTTTTTCTTAACTCAGATATTTTACTTCATATCTTCCTAATATTGTTTAAACATCTGAACATTTTTTTCATATTACTGATATTATTTCAACCGATCTCTTATTCAACCCTTATCAGGTGTACAATCATTAAAAACAAAGGAATTTTTAAAGAAAAATAATTTATTACCTACTTGATATGACGCTAAATTGCATTTTAGTAAAGCTTCAGTTCTGGAGATCTGTGATTGTGGGGTACTCCGTTCATTGCCATTACTCCCAGGTTCATTCTAAAGGTAGTGCCTGGTTAGTGTCCCATCTATAAGTCAAATAGATCTGTTAAAAAATTATTCGTATTCAATTGGTATACCTGATCCTATACAACAGTAAAATATTTGTATTTAGAATGGTTACTTGGGGCTATAATTGCTTACTACGGATTATTATTGGTTACTTGAAACAATATAGTAATCTGCAAACAAATGATTATTACTAAATATAATAATTACTTAAATTACTCATAAATAATTACTTGAGTTACTAATAAATAATTACTTGAAAGTATATATTTATTAGTATTAGATCAGAAAACTTGAAACCAGACAAATGTGAACAAATTATCTGCTTTAGATAAGAATGCTTACATGATATAACTATATGCAGAAAACTCCACACAAAAAATGTAAATATAAATGTACAATGAACACAATTCCCTAACCTTCTGACATAAAATAACACCGTACGAATTGATATGCCGTTAAAATCAACCAATCAGTCAATCGATTCAACTAGGCACAAAATCATATTTTAACAAATCTTATTCTAACCAACAGACTTTAAATAAGATTGAAATAATCCCAGACAGGTTGACACGTCGTTAAAATCAATTACTCAATCTGTTTAAAGTCTGTAAATTATATGAAGATCACCAACTCAGCTACGACTAAATAAATTGCACACTCCTCAATTGTATGTTTTATAAATCTCGTGGAAATATTTTGAAAATTTAAAGATAATAAGACAAAGAGAGAGAGAGAGAGAGAGAGAGAGAGAGAGAGAGAGATTTCAAGCTAAGAGAATTGTTTTTGTGAAAATTTTAATTATCGGCGTTTCGTTGTTTGTTTTAAGAGCTGAAATTAATTAATTGCTCAACAGGAAGTCACTAGAATTTCACATCCTCTTTCAATGGTTGGCCTTTAAAAATCAAAAAGGTTTTCTGCTGGCACAAAAAAGAAGATTCTCCTCAGGATTCTGATGTGATAGAATTCATTCCTTTATGACGCAATACAAACCATTAAAGTTCTTCCAAAAATTAAAATTGGGTTGAAATTTTTTTTTAAATTGATGTCGAGACGCTGCTTTTAACAGTAGAAATTACACTAAAAGTGAAATGCACATTGGATTTCTCGCTGAGAAGCAAATATTAATCTTTAGTGAAGACAAAAGAAAGAAAATTATCTTTCATTCTCAGCTACTGCGAAATTAATTATGAAGAAACAATTATTATAACCTCCGCACCCCACCAGAAAAGGCAAATATTTTTCTACATTCATGTCTACTTAAAACTGACCAAACAAGAAGCCATGTGGGGATAAATTTCAAATTATATTTATGATTATTTGATAATACACACACACACACACACACAGATATATATATATATATATATATATATATATATATATATATATATATATAACCTTTAGGTAAGTGCTTGTATTAGCTATCTATCTATAAATCTATATATATATATATATAAACTTTAAGTAAGTGCTTGAATTATCTATCAATCTATATATATATATATATACATATATATAAAATTAACCTAAATCAAAAATCTTCAACTAAAGTTTCACCTTAACGGATCATCAGGAAGCCTAACTTCGAAGTTAGGCTTCTTGATGATCCGTTAAGGTGAAACTTTAGTAGAAGATTTTCGACTCGCGATTTAGGTTAATTTTATAATTGGCTCCATTGTCTTGTGTTGAGCACTTTAGTAATTGAAACATTGCAGGATTCGCGGAGGGTTTTTTTTTTGGGGGGGTGACCACTGACTGCGTATCCCTTGACTTTTTTCAAGGGGTCGGACGAGGTTGGTCTTTTCTTTCTTTTTGACCCAAATTTTTTTCTTTTTCCCCTGGGCGGTGATTCGAGATACTTTTTTCTCTTGTTCCTGGCCAGGGTTTTTTTTTTCTGTACCGTGAATACTGGTAGATATTAGATTAGTAAATATACATATATATATATATATATAACCTTTAGGTAAGTGCTTGTATTATCTATCTATCAATATATATATATATATGATTGAACATATCACAAATACCTACACTGATTTAAGAACTCACAAAAACAATAAAACAACTTATTTCACCATACTTACCTAGTAAATACAACATAAAATCTACATATGAATTAATTCAAGTTCTAGATTCGATTAAACCCAATAATGGTATATTAGATGTAGAAAATTTTTTCACTAATGTACCTGTTAATGAAACAATTGATATTATCATAAATAATATTTATAATAACCCATCTCTCCCTCCTCTTAAAATCCACCCTAATATATTTCGGAAACTACTCCAACATGTACTACTGAAGTTCCATTTCATGACCATCTTGGTAATATTTCCGTTCAGACAGATGGGGTATGCATGGGTTCTGTCCTGGCCCGATCTTCAGTAATTTCTACATGTCCGACCTCGAAAATAGAATATTTAATAGCATTAAAAAAAACTCCAATATACCTATGATATGTTGATGATATATTTATTCTTGCTAATGATATTAACGAAATTAACATACAACAAGACACCTTCAAAAAAATTTAGTTCTTAACTTTACTCATGAACAAAACAAAAACAATAAAATTTCCTTTTTTGATGTTCTCATTGATAGTAACAATAATAATAACTTCACTACCTCTACTTCCAAAAAACCCTCTAATAATAACTCTGTACCCTCAACTTTAAAAGTGAATGCTCCTTCAGATATTAAAAAAACATTATTAATAACCTGATATCCTGTGCCAAACTTATCACCACCTCCAAAACAATATTTTATAAAGAAGTAGAAAACATAAAACAGGCTCTCATCAATAATGGGTTTCCTAACTATATTGTTGATGAACAAATTAAACGTATGATTAAAGACGTTAACCAACAAAATAAATGCTATACCACTCCACCCAGTCAACAAACAATTATCAAACTTTTCTAGCGCAACCAAATGCACTACAGTTATAAATCAGATGAAAAAATATTTAAAAAATTGATTCAAAGAAACATACGCCCCACTGATCTTAATAAAAGATTAAACTTATTATATACTATAATAAATTTAAGACCTTCAACTTTGTCATTAAAAATAATTCCTCTCCTTCGATTGGAGTTTTTCAAAAACCCAACGTTATATATCAATTTAAATGTCCTTTAGGAGATTGTATCACAGAAAACAACAACATGTATGTCGGTTTAACCTCAACCACCCAATCGAGAAGACTTACAGTGCACCTTTCTGATACAAGTTCCATAGCACTGCATTTAAAAAAAACAATCATGCCCAACAACAGAATTATGAAAAATCCTTACCGAAAACACAACAATATTAGAACAAAAAATAACAAGCATAAACCACAGATTCTCGAGGCACTACATATTAGGAACGTACTACCCAAACTTAATAGAATTAATTTGGAAACCAGTTCTAATGTACTTAAATGTCTTTAGCTACTGACGCTATTTATAGAAACAAATTTGAAAAGTAAACTCTACACAATACAACAGTACAAACGCTCATTCTTACAAAGTAGTAATGTACATACAAAAGTTACATCACTTTTGTAATACAAATTTGGTGATGGCTCAAAGTTGGGCAGAAAGTACTTGGGAAATAACTAATTAGGGAAGGTTTATCAAGCAATTCCCGTCGAATATCATAAGATCAATACGGCAATTCAAAGGGATTAACCAAAAAATATGTAGACAAAAATGTTCAATCAAATATGTATCAATGAAGAAATGCTGCCAAAATATACATTGCACACACACACACACACACACACACACACACACACACACATGTATATATATATATATATGTATCATACAATGGCTGATGTTTATACTGCTGCATTGCTTCCAACAAAATCTTCATCAGATGATGACTCTGGGTTCAGGCATGGTATCAGGCCCGAAGCATCATTAACACTAACCCAGAGCGCCCCAGCAGTAAATCACGATACCAACAGACTTTGTTGCATTGACGTCACTCAGTGGGATTGCCATATCCATGCTGATGCAGTTAGAGCCTTATCTAGGATCTTTTTTTATATATTTACTCTTGTCTGATGGAGAAAGTCAAAAATTAGTCAAGAATACAGTGGTTGAGTTGGTAATGAAACCTCGGCATCCGACCTCGATAGGAAATATGTTGGTTATCCAGGCATTTCTGACACATTGTTCTCGCATATCCTCATATTTTTCCAGCTTACGCTAATGTGCCCCGTCGAAATTTTCTTCAAAAGGGACCTTTAACTCAATAACGAAAACTATTTTAATCCAACGAACCAAATGACAATATTTGGACGCTGGGTCGTTAACGCTATTTCTTTTCGAAATACGAAATGATGTTCTAAATCAGTTGCGACGTGCCAATCCATGTAACGATGATCTGTGCTTATTTTTAAATGAAAGTTTTGAAATGTTTCCTTCTTCAACGAAATGAATCACTCTATCGGAGATATTATTTAGAGCTTTATTTGCAATCTCAGATCATATCTTTGCAGCCTCGACAAAAATCTCAAGGAATTCGTTATCTCTGTGTAGCTTCTAAGAGCATACTCGCATCCACTGAGAATATATATATATATATATATATATATATATATATATATATATATATATATTGTCATCTACAGACAGATCCGTTTCGTTCTATCAGAACTCATCAGTGTGGCTAGACATACTATATTCCCGTAGCTGAAATCGAAACCCGGTTGACTCAAACGCCAATCCAAGACTCTACCCCCCAGCCACGAGGAAACCAGCAACAGTGAAGTAAATTTTAAACGGTTATTAATCATAATTACTATTGTTTACATACCTCCGCTTAACGGCTACCGAGAGCTCAATTCATATGAAGAGCCTTGCATATCGCTAATGGCAACGCGATTACTTCATTCGCCAGAGAGCTCAACCCTACGGGGGTAGGGGTCCTAGGTATAATTCCTGCTGGATTGATAGAATGATTTGTTTTAACGGCATGTCAACACATCTAGGGTTGTCTTGTGGTCAGAGGTTTGAGGCACAAGTTCCTATCGAATACATATAATTCTCAAGCAAATATATTTGACCCATAGATGGAATGCTAACAAGTACTGCCGCAGCGGGTCAGAGTTTTGGTTTTTTTTAATCAAAATAATAGATTAGAATAAATTTGAAAGGATGTTGCCACATTACAATTCCATTTTCCCTCTCGTGGAAAATATTTCATATTTAACATCTTACACTTTTTAGAGCCCTCTTTTTAGCAATGAATATTCGGTTTGGTTTTGTTTGGTTGGTTAGTTGGTTGGGTTTTTTTGGCATATCAACCATTGTAGGTTATTTAATGCCAAATCCATTTTATACATATAAACAGTTCTATTTAAAACAATTCAGTTTAGCATAAACACAGTTTTTTTGTTTTGTTGTGGCGGAATCACCTGCTAATGGACTCAACCATTTTCCATAATACCGGAAGACGTAGCAATACGAAGTCAGTCTAGATCCGGAAGCTAACCTCGCTCCCGTGCGGTTATGTGAACTAGCTCACCGTCCTACGTTCTTTTAATCATCCTTTGTTCTTGTAAATATATACCTATACTATAACCGTGGTGTTATGTTCTCTTTGTGACCCCTTCCAGGACCATAACATGTTTACACACAGTTAAATTAAAAACAGTTTTATTTCAAACAGTTTAGTTAAACATAAGTATAGTTTTTGTTTACACACAGTTAAATGTCAAAACAGTCCTATTTCAAACAATTCAGTTTAGCATAAGTACTCAGTTTAGTTTTATTTGACCCATAGATAGGAACCTATCAGGCGCTACCACTCCGAGTCAGAGTGGATCTGTGAGCAATAGCAATGATCGGGTACTCCACATTCCCCAATTTCTATGTATCACTAACAATTTAATCAAGTATAAGTCATTTGTTTACACAAAGTTAAATAATCAAACAGTTCTATTTCAAATAATTCAATTTAGCATGCCATTTGTTTGGACTCAGTTTATATGTCAAACAGTTCTATTTGACCAATAGATAGGACCCTATCAGTTACTACCAGTCTAGGTCAGAGTGAAGTGGAGAATAATGGCAATGAAGGGGTACTCCACATTCCTCAAAGCTCTAGGACTGGAGCCTCACAATCAAATTGTTTTTTGTCATATTCAGAACACTCGTTGTGGGGATCTTAACTTTCTGCAGAGATGCAACCGGCGTATTAAACAGTCTCCAGCCGACTAGGCTGAAAGATGAAATAAAAAGATGATAACGAGTTCACAGGAAAAGAAAAAGTCAGACACGTTTTCCAAGAAAAAATGCCACTCACTTTGTTCTTGTATTTCAGCCTACTTCCAGACAAGTCCCCGGAACAGAAAGATCTCAAGTGGTATTTTGGATGGTCGATGAAGCGCCAAAATATAAGCTTCTTACTCGTCCTCTGCCGGTTAATAACTGACTCCTCTTCAAAATTCCAGAACTTTATGTGGCGGTTTTTCGCACCTACCACGAGAGTTCTCCTTGTTGACCCTTTGTTGTCGGGTTAAACGAACGGTTACCAGGTTCACAGGTGGCGGGAAAACTACTACTACATTAAATTTCCGCCGTTTTCTTGGGAAAACACAAATCCGGTTCTTGTCCTCATCATATGAATAAAAAGTCAAATAGACTGGATTCAACAGCTCTTGTGGGCAACTGATTTAGGAGAATGACAACACTGAATTTAAAACCAGGAGCTGTTGGCCCAAAGGCAGTTCAATGTTGTCTTTGAATAATAAGTACACACACAGTAGTACGGTTTCAAGTATTCCAATCAAACACTAATAATTATTATTCTCATAATTTTTAATGTATATCAATTTTCTGATGCCCTCTGGATGGGCATTTGATAATATGTTTAATCAAAAATTTCCAGCTGAAATAATTTCACGTTTTACGAATACTTGATCGATTGCTAAAGAAAAAGTCCAACCTTTAAAATGATAAAAACAAATAAATAAAATAGAATATGAGAAGAACCTCAGAATTATCAATTCGTTTCGATTTTTCTGGTACCCTGTTTAAGAACACTTGATGATATTTTATCAAAAATTTCCAACTAAGAGTATTTCAGGTTTTACAAGTATTTGACTGATTGCTTAAGAAAAGGCCAACATTTACAAATACTTTTTAATAATACACAAACTGAACCTCCAAATTCTAAATTTGTATTGTCAACAACGCTCCGCTTGTGATACAGTCATGAAGTCTTAAATGTGTGTGTGTGTGTGTGTGTGTGTGTGTAATTGCAGACCTGTTCTAAATTTAGTTTAGTCTTATATAAGATCATAAGTTTGAAGTACCCAGTGAGATCGAACTCAGAAATGGTCTGCTAGAGTTGATCGTTCAACATGAACTCTCGGCGAGAAAGTAATTACAACAGGCATTTTTTGTTATTCAGTCATATATATATAGAGAGAGATATATATACATCAGGGAAAACTCAACAGATATTATGCCATAATAAATTTATTTCGACAATTCGTTCAATACGAACTGCCACCTCAGATGACTTATAATTCCAATGGAGATAAGAAACAGTTATTCTGGGGAAAGAAACTTAATTAATAAAACATTTAAAGATTCATACTTGAAATTTTTTTATAATAAAACCAATTTAACCCAATAAATTAATAATCCAGTTGTAATCCTGTTTTAATTGCCGGTGATACATAGAAATAACCTTACAAGATAAAGTCTATGATATTAAGTCTTAATTAATCTCCAAATTCTTATATCTCAAAACCTCCTATTTTATTATAATTTGACTATTTAAATTTTCATTTGCTTTCCAATTTATCAGTTAAAACCATTACAATTTAATCAAATATATTTTCTAAGCTTATATATAACGACTATATACGGTCTAATTCTTGCTTTAAAAGCGATATCGTACATTACTGTATTTATGATATTCTTCTTATTAAGAGGCTACATAAGTTGTTAATTCCATTAGCCTTCCAATTTATCAGTTAATATCATAACGATTTAGTCTAATGTATATCATAATCTAATATATTTTAAGATTATATGTAGTTTGATTATCACCATAAATGACATGTTCCTGTGTTAAATCGTATTAAGGTGCTCCATATCAAGTTAACTCCCTTTCATCGGTGGTTAATTTGATTTTATGTATTATAAGTTAAATATTTGATTAACATCTTCTAAGTATAATTAGTTCCAATTAAATCTTTAATTATCAGATCAAGGTTGTTAAATCTCTCAAAAAGGAAACTGACACACTTTCTTCAGTCTTATGTTCAAGTTTATATTTTATTCATTCTTAGATTAATTTATAACTTGTGATAATATTATTATTATTATTATTATTATTGTAATCTCTGCATAAAACTTATTCATTATACATTAAAAATTGGTATTTTAACTTCTATTAATCCGAATTATATATCAAGGCCAATATAGTAAATTTCATTACGTTTCGTAATCATAACCTTTTAATCTAGACCTATTTCTATGTCAATATTTAAATATTAGTTCATTTCTTTTATCTAATAGTTGTCTAGTGACTTTGCATTTCAATATGTTAATTTTTCCTCTTCGCATAAATTACATCTACCATTTAAACTATTTACCGTTAAGGATTTTTTATATGTTTCCATTTTATTTGTGGGGTTAATCCACGGTCTTTCAGACTCTAATAATACTTAGAGCTGTTTGATCCTTTAGTAACGGTTTTGTAAAAGATTGCCTGTGGTTACACCAATGATTATATATATACACCTGGGTCGTTTAGAAACTTCTTAGCCACATCTAAAATGAAGAGCAAAAATGAACATTTTTATTGTGGCAACTTATTAAAACATTCATAAAACTGAAAAATTTGAATTGTTTCTTCTAGTTTTATTAGAAGTGGAACACTGTTGCCATAACAAAAATGGTTAATTATGCTTTTCTTACTGGGTGAGGCTCAGAACCTTTGGAAGAATCTGCGTATATATATATATATATATATATATATGTATATATATATATTATAATGTCTTACACACACACACACACACACACATAAAAACAGTATACCTATTTTTGTCAAACACATAAAAAAATATCATGAAAAGATTTTTATATATACACACACGCGTGAATATAAATATGTGTGTGTGCGCGCGCGCGAGCGTGTGTGTGTGTTTGTGTGTGTGTGACATGCGCTAGATAAATATTTGTTTGGTTTTCTTTGGTTTGGTTTTATCGCATATCAATCATTGTTGGTTATCTAATGCCAAATCCTATTTTTCATATATATTAAATATATAATTTGTAAACAGATTTTGTAGATATACACAGTTAAATGATCAAAAAGTTCTATTTCTAACACCTCAATTTAGCATAATTAAACAAAGTTAAATGATTCCAAGTATTGCAATATGTAACTAACAATTCAATTAAACATTTGTCTATTCACAGTTAAATGATCAAATAATTCAATTTAGCATAAGTTATTTGTTTGGACTTTGTTTAAATGTCAAACAGTTCTATTTAACCCATAGATAGGACCCTATTAAGTGCCACTACTCCGGGACAGAGTGGACCTGGGAGCGGTAGCAATGGAGGAGTACTCTACGTTCCCCAAAGCTCCAGGATTACTGGAGCCTCACCATCAGATTGTTTAGTGTCATAACCAGAACATTCGATGGGGGAGTCTTACCCCTCTGCAGAAATACAGTTGGTGTATTCTACAGCCCCAGCCGAATGGACGGTGATAAATACTCGTGTGATAAACATGTTTGGTGTGTGTGTGTGTAATATAGCTATATAGGTGATATATGTGTATGTGTGTTTAGTTGATAAATACACACACAGACACACATACACAGATATATGTATATATATATATGTGTGTGTGTGTGCGTGTGTGTGTGTGATGTTTTCTTATTTATTATCACATTTTTGTTATTGATATTTGAAAGAATAATGAGATGAAGTTAGAAATTTTCGTCAGCAGAAATTTGGTCAGCTGCGTTGAGTTGCGACATTTAAGAGAAACGAATCATTCGATCGAAGATGTGTCGGAGGTGCGTTGCTATCAACTACGTAGATGTCGTGGGTGCAGGTGTTCATGCCAAGAAGAATGACATTATTATTACTTGGGAAAAGAATTCTCGATTTCTCCTAGCGACTTCTTAGCTTGCGTAGGTTGACATACGTTTCTTTCGCGGAATTGATTGTACGCGTTTTCACAACACAAACACAAAGCAAACATTCTCTCTATCAATATGTGTGTGTGTGTGTGTGTATCTGTGTGTGTATCTGTGTGTGTGCGTGCGTGCGATCTTTTGTATCTATCTCAATCTAGATCTGTA
This sequence comes from Sepioteuthis lessoniana, assembly GCA_963585895.1. Lineage (NCBI taxonomy): Eukaryota > Metazoa > Mollusca > Cephalopoda > Myopsida > Loliginidae > Sepioteuthis > Sepioteuthis lessoniana. The sequence goes on along the minus strand of OY757909.1, from coordinate 82,811,250 downwards.
CGTTTATTTCAATCAGTTCTTATCTATGTATCTCACTCAGAACATAGTTCTCTCTCTCTCTCTCTCTCTCTCTCTCATTAGATAGATAGATCGGTGTGTATGTGTGTGCGCGTTTACCAAAACTTTCCGTACGAGCAGGCTATGACACATGGTCAGTTTTAGCGGGGTTTAACAGACTTGTATTCAGAATTCTCCTTCTCTTAGATTGGTCGCCAAACCAAGAATAAAGAACCTCGTCTGCCTTACTATTTATCCACAGGTGGAGAGAAAATAGTTGGATTCATACCTTGCCCAAAAACTTAGATATAGGTAAACACCCACGTACAAGATTTGAACTTCATTCGCCGCGTCTATTTCCTACAACGATATATATATATATATATATATCCAAATCTGATCTCACTTTTTCCATTTCTGAAATCATTTATCTATTTCATTCTCCCAAACAAGTAAGAGCATCTGTTTACATGGATTAATAATGAAAACAATATTTATAAACATATATATATATGTTTGGAAAGTTCTTGTCTGTTTTGAATTATTAATAACTTTTATTCCCGAAAAGATAATGTCTGTCAAGACAAGTTTACAATCATTTTTCTAAGAATGTCTTCAAAAATTGTTAAAAATTGTTTTTGATGATCTCTTTGAGACGATTCTTCCATTGCGTTTCGATTGGTTCGTTGGTTGGTTGGTTGGTTGGCATATGAACTCTTGTAGGTTATTTAAAACCAAAACCTTTTTATACAAGTATTTTATATATAAATGATTTGTAAAGGAATAGTTTGATTTGGTTTGGTTTGGTTTTATGGCATATCAACTATTGTATATTGTTCAGTGCCAAATCCATTTTTATATGTATAAACAGTTCTATTTCAAATAATTCAGTTTAGACTAAGTTCGCAGTTTAAATGTCAGAACAGTTTTATTTCAAACAATTCAGTTTAGCATGAGTCCAGACTTAAATTTCAAAAACAGTTCTATTTCAAACAATTCAGTTTATCATAAGTACCGTTGTTTTTTTTGTTTTTTTTTTTGTTTTTTTTTGTTTACACACAGTCAAATGTCAAAACAGTTCTGTTTTAAAGAATTCAGTTTAGCATAATTGCACTGTTTAGTTCTATTCAACCCATAGATAGGATCCTATCACGTGCTACAACTCCGGGACTGAGTGGACCTGGCAGCGATGGCAACAAAGGGGTACTCTGCATTACCTAAAGCTCCGGGATTGCATAGTCACCATCAGACTGTTAAGTGTCATATCCAAGACACTCATTGGGGGAGTCTTCCTCCTCTGCAGAGATGCAGTCGGTGTATTCTGCAGCCCCATGAATAGTTTGAGGTAACAATTTGTAAACGAGTCAGAACTTGTTTGTTTGCGCACTGTTAAATGGTTTCAAATATTGTTATCAAACACTAATATTTTTATTTGCACACAGTTAAATGGTTTCAAGTATTGCAATCTAACACTAGAAACTCTATTTAACAGTCATTTTATTGCATTTAAATGGTTTCAGTCATAGTAAATGATTAAATAGTTCTATTTTACCCATACATGAGACTCTAATAGGTACTACCACTCCACATTAGAGTCGAAATTAGAGAAATGGCTATGAAGAGGTACTCAACATTCCCCAAAGCACATGGACTGGAGCCTCGCTATTAAATACAATTTCGTGTCATATCTTGGACACTCGTTGGTGAGAGTTTTACCTCTCTGCAGAAATGCAGTCGGCATATTTTACATTCCCAGTTGACTGGACTTTTGTGTTTGTAAAGCTGGTCTTCCAGTAAAGCTTTACAAAATACTTAACTTTTTGTAAAGTGAGAAACTCGTCATATTAAGTACGAATTATAAATACACACCGTTCGTAAAAACTTCAAATATCTTGCACAATTATTTCTAGTCAGTTGGCAGCATAATTCACCAGCTTACGAGGCTGTTGGATATCAACTTGAAGATCCCTTTGACATCCGTCGATACAGCAGCGAAAATCGGACACAGGGAACAAAAATAACTGGAAATGTACCTGGTACCTAAAGTAAACAGGATGCTAATGTTCTTGGTGAAAATGCCGTGTAAATTGCGTGGGTGGCATGCGAGAAGGAGGTGGGTCCACGTGCAACGTGTCAGTGGCAGGCTGGAGGCGTGACCACAAGAATATGCGTGGGCCTCTGGGATATAATATAATCATGAAGGTTTTGATCTAAAGCAGAAGTGGTTTCACCCAAGATTCTTTCATCGGCCCCTGTGTATGTAGCTCAGCTATCTTCGACTCTCTCTCTCTCTCTCTCTCTCTCTCTCTCTCTCTCTCTCTCTCTCTCTCTCTCTCTCTCTTACTGGTCCATACATTTTGGGTAATAAAAGGAAAAGAAAAGAAGCTGATTATATTTTTATACATCAATGTTGTCTTTCTCTGCTATACAAGACCAGTGAGTTACAAAGTATAAAGTTTTATTCAAAATCACATACAGTTATAAGAAAAAGTAGTTACAATATATATGTGTGTGTGTGTGTGTGTGTGTGTGTGTTTGGTGAGCAGCATTTTTTCTTTTAAACATATTTTTATCTGACAATTCTTTGATCAATTCAAGTCTTTGTATGAGTTATTTAACTTTTGTATGGAATGAGTTTTGGAAGGCGCCGTATATTTCCCAAGTACTCTCGGTTCTAAGTGGAGACATTTTTGGAGAAGCGAATAATGAAATGACAAGCACAATGATGAGTCATACATACACACCGTACGTAAAAACTTCAAATATCTTGCACGATTATTTTTAGTCATTATGTAAGTGGTTCTCAAACGATGCATCGTGCTCATTGATGAATCATAAGACGTTGCTATTTGTCCCGCTAAAAAAAGGAAATGATTCCTATTAGGGCAAAGCATATGGCAACTTTGGAACGGAAATTAAACCTTTATTTTCCATCAATAAACGCAGAAAATGATAGCTTTGTGATCGTAGGTTAAAAAATGCTGAATGTAACATTTGTAAGACCATCCAAAAATAGGTGTACTGACACAAAATTGCATCTAACGGTGAGGCTCACGTTCTGGAGATCTGTAAAATGTGAAGTATTCCTTTATTGCCATTACACCCAGGTCCGCTCTGACCTGGATGGCCCAGTCGGCTAGGGCTGTAGAATACACCGACTGCATCTCTGCAGAGGGGTAAGACTCTCACAATGAGTGTCTTGGATTTGACACTAAACAATCTGATGGTGAGGTTCCAGTTATGCTAGAGCTTTGAGAAATGAAGAGTACGCCTTCATTGCCATTACTCCCAGCTTCACTCAGGCCTAGACTGGTAGTACCTCATATGGTCCTATCTATGGGTCTAATAGAACTGTTTGACATTTAGACTGTGTGCAAACAAATGACTAATGCTAAATTGAATTATTTGAAATAGAACTGTTTGATCATTTAACTGTGTGAAAACTAATGACTGATGTTTAAATAAATTGCTAGTAATACATAGAAATATTTGGAACAAGCATGATTTTTTTTTATTTGCACAAGAGAAGAATAAACTTCAGTAACTAAAAAAAATTATCTAATCCAATTTTTCACTTAATATTTATGTGATGGGTTGAAATTTTGTTCTCAATCATCATCATCATCATCATGCTGCGCCGCCAGCACGGATATCCCTGACCCTCTCCTGCCACATATCTCTAATGTCTATCGCTCCCGGTAGGTCTTCCAGGCTACATCCTGTATCGGCACAGAGCTGTTGTATATAGGTTCTAGCTGGTCATCCTGCCTTTGCTCGTCCATGTGAAGGGGTTCACAGAAGTATGTCGCTTATGAGTTCGTCCCTACTTCTCCTGCAGTGTCCCGCATGTCTGGTTCGTCTAACTTGGATAGTTTTTGTGATGGGTGGTTAGTTGCTGCTTTCTTGTGTGCTGCCTCCAGGACTTATTCAACTTTGCTCGCAGCATTCTTGTGTAATTACCGTCAAGCTTTTTCTCCATACGTTTAATTAGCGTCCGTGTAGTGCATCCATATAACAGTATCGACACGACCGCTGCCGATACTGCAATATGGATGCCCTACATGAACGTTTAAATGCAAAAAAAGGAGATATTATTACGCATTGAAGAGAAAATGAGTATATTGTTTCATGTAAGTCCTACCATAGAAAATATGGCTAATAAGCATGAAGCTTTTGCTTCTCTTTGATAAATATCCTATATTTACTGAATAAAAGTTAATCTTTTAATAATTCACCAAATGTCTGTCTGTCTGCCTGTCCGTAAAATTAAGGCTCCATCATGAATCCCCATGACATAGTGCCTAAGGTGCTGGACTGCACCATCGTAATAAACGAGTTCGAAATCAATTTGCGCTATTACGTTCACTTTCGGACAACTATCCTTGAGGAAGGTATAAAGTCCTTTATCCCCTCTCACCATCCTAGTAGGAGGACATTAGCGGTATTGTTAAGTACCACGACTGTTCTTCTGTAAGGGTGGGGGGTTGCATTAAATAACCCACGAAGGTTGATTTGCCATTAAACAAAGAAACCCAACCGATTTAAACCAAATTTTCAAGAATTCTTGATTTTTCAGATGTACTTGAAGATCCTGATCAGATGGGTTTTTTTAATATATAATCTGTCTCTCACTCGGTCTCACTCTCAACTGGCTGTAAAAGGATGACTTTTTCACATACTTTACCCACTCTCTTGGTACTCTCAGAGAGGTGCAGATTGCTCTCTTTCTCCAAATGTTGGTTGGATGGTCGGTCGGTCGGTCGGTTGGTTGGGTTTTATGGCATATCAACCTTTGTAGGTTATTTAATACCAAATCCTCATTATACATGTACATTGAATATATAAAATTTGGTTGGGTTGGGTTTTATGGCATATCAACACTTGTTGGTTATTCATTGCTAAATCCTTTTTATACATATATATCAATATATGATTTCTAAACACATTTTGGGATAACATTTTTTAAAGGCCCGGGCTCTTTTTTACACACAATCAAATAGTTTCGACGATTTCCATTAAACACAAATAATTCTATTAACCATTAATCATTCATTTGTACACAGTGAAATAGTTCCAAGTATTGTTACGTATCACTAACAATTCAATTAAACATCAGTCATTTGTTTACACACAGTTAAATCATCAAGTAGTTTTATTTCTAACAATTCAGCTTAGCACAAGTCATTTGTTTGTTCTCCGTTTAAATGGTTAAATAGTTCTATTTGACCCATAGGTAGGACCCTATGAGGTACTGCCACTCCAGGTGAGAGTGGACCTGGCAGCAATGGCAATGAAGTACCACTTTCCACAAATCTTCAAGAATGGAGTCTCTCCATCAGATAGTTTTGTGTCATATCCAAAACACTCGTTGGGGGAGTCTTACTCCTCTGCAGAGATGCAGTCGGTATACTCTGCCGCCCAAACCAACAAGGCCATTCTCCATATGTGTATTTAGACCCTCTCCGTCAGGGCCAGGTATCGCATTAAGAGGAAATTCTTTTCATCTCAACAATAACGTGATCTTAAAAAAATATCAATAAATAAGAACGGCTAGAAACGCTTTCTTAGATTAATAGAACGCACCCGTCCATTGTAGAAAATAGTAAAATAAGATATTTATTAGAAATATTTATTTTAGGAATTTTCGATCGTACTTGCGATCTCCAGACTAGTTTAAAACCGTCTTCAGACTGGGGCGTGAAGACGGTTTTGAATTAGTTCATAAACAAGGCGGTTTAGATGTTTTACTTTCATTTCTTATAAACATACAGTGAATAGGATTACATGATTTCTGGACATAAGAAATAAAACTAGACAGGTTGAAATGCCTTTAAAATCAACCAAACTAAATACAAAATCAAATTTTAACAAATCATATTTTAACAAAGAATGATAAAATAAGATTGTAAACAAATATTTTAATAGGGATTTGATCAAACATAGAAAGTTTCTCTTGAAGCAATCCTACATATTTAATTGGTTTGGTTTCTTTGTTTGATGGCATATAAACTTTTCTGGGTTATTCAATACTGAAGCCATACTCGAAAAAAGTATTTGTACAAACCCATTCCTGAGGGATAAGTGGGTTTGTGTTAGTTCAAAAGTTAACGCACTAGCGGGAAAAGATTTCCTATTCGCGTACCACAGTGTTGTGGTTCAGAACGTTTGCCACTTCTGGTATTCTGCAAGGATGAATTTGGAATTTAATAACCCACAAAGGTTGTTATGATATTGAAGAAAGATTTAATTCCTGATGCCAACGAAATGATAATTGAATCTACTCTTTGTATCCCTGATGTCAACGCAATATTCATATAATTCGATCTTCTCTTTATATTCCTGATGTTATTACGATCTTCATATGATTGGATCTTCTCTTTGTAATCACGATGTTATTGCAATCTTCATATAATTGGATCTTCTCTTTGTATTCATGATGTTATTGCAATCTTCATATGATTGGATGTTCTCTTTGTATTCATGATGTTATTGCAATCTTCATATAATTCGATCTTCTCTTTGTAATCATGATGTTATTGCAATCTTCATATAATTGAATCTTCTCTTTGTATTCATGATGTTATTGCAATCTTCATATGATTGGATGTTCTCTTTGTATTCATGATGTTATTGCAATCTTCATATAATTCGATCTTCTCTTTGTAATCATGATGTTATTGCAATCTTCATATAATTGAATCTTCTCTTTGTATTCATGATGTTATTGCAATCTTCATATAATTGAATCTTCTCTTTGTATACTTAATGTCTATGCAATGTTCATATAATTTGATCTTGTCTTTGTATGCCTTATCTCAAGGCAATTAGATCTCTCCTTTGTATTCATTATGTTATTGCAATGTTCGTATTGTTGGCTCATTTCTTTGAATTCCTGATGTTAAATGAATGTTCTTATAATTAGACCTTCTTTTTATATACCTGATGTCAACGTAATGTTCGTATGATTGGATCTTTTCTTTTAATACTTGATGTTTACGCGATTGTCATATAATTGCATATTCTCTTTGTATTCCTAACGTTAATGTGATGTTCATATATCTGGATCTTTTCTTTGTATCATTGATCCAAACGCAAAGTTCGCTTAATTGTATCTATTTTATTCCTTATGTCAAGAAAATGTAAGTATAATGGCTTCATTTTTCTTTTGTGTCCTGATATTAACGCAGTGTTTGAATAATTTGTCTAATTTGATCACTTCTTCGTATTCCTTATGTTAAGGGAATGTTCTGATAATTGGATTTTTTTTTTTCTTTACTGATATTAACAAAAAGTTCGTGTAATACAATCTATTTGTATTCCTTATGTCAACGGAATGTTTATATAATTGAATTGCCTCTTTTTTTCTTTCTCCTTTTTTTTTCTTTTTCTTTTTTGTATTCCTGATAGTAATGCAATGTTCGTATGATTTGATCTCTTCTTTGTATTTCTAATATTAGCTCAATTATCTTATAATTTTAATCTTTTCTTTGTATTCCTGATCTTCATATATATACATATATATATGGGCAGCAGTCTTTCGTTTAAGCATGTTTGGTTAAATAAGAAAGACACATTTTATCTATATAATTTTATTAAGATCCTTTCAAGTTTCCCGACAAGTGTTTTGACTTTTGGTTGGAATTAGTAAATGAATTTTCCGAAATTGTCCTGACCACTTTCAGACCATTCGGTCATCATCAGGGGTTGTTTGCATGTGTAAAAAGTGTAGAAGCCCTTCATATAAAAACAGAAACCTAGAATTTATAGAATTAACTTTGAAAATAGCGAAGGTGTTTGAAATGCCTTTAGTCCTTCCTTTTTTTTTTATATTCTATATTTCTTGATGATATTCTATTTCTGTTGATAGCTTTCTGCTTTAAATTCGTTCGATATCATCGACATCTCAGTTTTATCCAACTTTGCGTTTAGGTAATATTTTAATGTTAAACGCTCGGGACAATTTCGGTAAATTCATCAACCACTTCCTACCTAAAACCATAACACTTGTCGGGAAACTTGAAAGGATCTTAATGAAATTATATAAACAAAATGTGTCTTTATTATTTAATCACAGATGCTTATATATATATATATGTGTGTGTGTGTGTGTGTGTGTGTGTGTGTGTGTGTGTGTGTATAATATTATAATGTCATCGCATCATTCGTATAACTGGCTCTTTTCTTTGTATTACTTATCTCATAGTAATGTTCGTATCATTGAATCTCTTCTTTATATGCCTTATGTCAACACAAAGTTCCTATAATTGGATCGTTTCTTTGTATTCCGTATATTATCGGAATGTTTCCGTCATTCCATGAAAACTTTAAACATCCTCTTCAGGTGCACAATACTTTTACCTTGAGAATTTTGGAAAGATTCAGTTTCTTAATTTTATTCTTATTTCAGATTAATCATTATAAACTTTGACTAGCACTATCCTCTATCTCCCTCATATTAGTTGCTTTTTCTGACAACTCACTCGGGTCGTCAATTCTGGGAGACCTAACAACAGAGTAAATCTGAAATTATAATTAAGAATAACCCCCCGGTGTGAGTCAAATTCATTGGAATTTTTTTTGTTTCCGATTTATACTATACATTGCTATCGTAGAAGTGTATTGTGATAGAAATCAAGTAGAAGTAGGAAGATGAAGGATAATATTAGTCAGGATTATTAATAACAATGATTGACAAATCAAGCAGAATTAGGAAGATGAAGGATAATTCTAATCAAAATGATCAATAATAAGTAAGTAAGTAAAGTAAAATAAAGTTGGCGATCGTAATCGAGGACGACCCGAAGGCTCCCTTTTCAACAGCTGCTACACCGAGGTGTAGAGAAGAGCGCTACTCCGTTCCCAGGACTGTTCCACTTTACCCTTGATCCTCACCTTATAGTGCTGAGTGCTAAGCAAGTATCATTTTTGAGTCTTTAGCATGACTCGACCTGGGATTGAACCCCGGTCTCCCGGACCATTGGCGATCACTTTACTCATTAGGCCAATGGCCCGGTTAATAATTGGCAAATCAAGTAGAATTAGAAAGATGAAGGATAATCTTTATCAGATTTATTGATAATTATGTTTGACAAAGTAAGTAGAAGTACGAAGATAAAAGATTATACTAGTCAAAATTACTAATAATGATGAATGACAAAAGAAATAGAATTAGAGCGGTTAAGGCTAATATTAATAAGAATTAATTGTTGGCTCTTCGATGTTATTTTAAAGCCAATACTGAATAGTCAGAACTATTTCCAGGTTTTCATTACAAAGTCATCATCATCATCGTCATGTCGTGCTGGTAGCACAGATATCCCTAACCCTCTCTCGCCACTTTTCCCTATCGTTCATCGCCTCAGGTAGGTCTTCTGGACAACATCCCGTATCCTCACATAATTGCTGAATGTATGTTCGTGCTGGTCGTCCTGCTTTTGCACGGCCATGTGTGGGGGTCCACAAGAGTACATCACTTATGAGTTCGTCCCTGCTTCTCCAGCAGTGTCCTGCATGTCTGGTTCGTCTAACTTGAATAGTTTTCGTGATAGGAGGCAGGTGGCCGTACATTTGGTGTCCTTGAACAAGTCCTGGCGGCAACACCCCACAAGACATTACAAAGTAAAAACAGCAAATATAGCATTAAGAGTCCGAGAACAGAGATTAAAAGTTTAAATTTGGTCTTATACCAACTTCTTGCTCTTCGTAATTGATGCGATTCACCAGGTTTTCCCGCGTTAAAAGGAACATGTGTTCCGGTATCACTCAGAACTTGTCTTTTATTATTTCAGAATCTCGCTTTTTCCTTGTTATCGCCGAGTGACGCCTCGAGTGAGTTGCGATAAAACGCAACTAAAACTTTCTGGCAATACAATGTAGATGCACAAAGATCAAACCACAATGATTTGGACTTTTTCTTGAAAGCACCTCCCGGAATTGGTAAACTTTACTTATCTTCGTTCATTAGAAGTCTTCATAAGCTTTGTATTTTACCTTAGAAGAGATAGATAGATAGATAGATAGATAGCAGGTGAGTTCAAAATATCGACGCTGAAGTAGTTTTTATCAAAATAGAAATGAACAATGAATGAAAGTTGATTTTCTTTAAAATAGCCATTTTGGTATTCAACTTACTTATTCCAGAGAGTTTTCCATTAATCGAAACATCTCTGAAACTTCTTCGATATGGTGCGAAACTGCAGCGTCGTATTTATTTTGATATTATCGTCTACAAATCCTTGCAATGAATTTTTAGTTTAGGAAACACGAAATAAGTTGCCTGGAACAAGATCAGGGGATTATGGACAGTACTGCACTTGCACAATCCTGTATTTTGCCTAATCAATAGTCTAGACGTCTGGGCATCATCACTTTGTTATATAGACAGCTCAGCAGTTCATAAGTCTTTTTTATCAATTTATTCATTATTTTAAGATTCAATCTCGATACCTTTTGATCACACTTCATAGATAGATAGATAGATAGATACGAAAAAAATATTTTACGGATCCACAACAATGAAACACCAAGTCTAGAGGTCTAGACTTATCGCTTTATAATTGATCAGCAGTGTATAGTCTTTATTTAAATTTGTAAAATTCAGATATTCAGTCCTGATACTTTTTGATCACACCTCATTGATAGATAGATAGATAGATAGATAGATACGAACAAACTATTTTACGGGTCCACAACAATGAAACACAAAGTCTAGAGGTCTGGAATTATCTATTTACTCTATAAATTGATCAGCTGTGTATAGTCTTTATTTAAATTTTTTTAAATTCAAAGATTCAGTGCCGATACTTTTTGATCACAACTCATTGCTAGATAGATAAATAGATAGATGCGAACAGACTATTTTACAGATTCACAAGTGAGACACTTCGCAAGAATCGAGCCTAAACCCATAGGCCTATCCATCACCTCTCCACGGCAGATCTTCATATATATCAAAGAAGCCGTGTTTGAACGAGTATGCACATTTGTGTGTTTGTAAATGTGTATTTTCGTGTGCGACTGTGCGTGTGCAGCTATAATACCAAAGAGTTGTGTGAACAGTATAAAAACCTTCTTTGTACCATGTGTGTGTATGATTGTCTGTGGCAGGATTCTTACAGATACGTCGACCAGAACAACTGTGTTTGAAATTCAAGCAGTCAGAGGGCAAATGTTTGATTATAAAATTTTCCCCCTGAACGTTCAAGTTGTTCAATTCGCCGTGTTTAAGGTTCCTCGTTAAGCGCTTCGCAACTCAAACAATATCGTCTTTTTCTTTTTTTTCTTTCTTTCTTTCTTTCTTTCGTTCGTTCGTTTTATTAAACGTTTCCAAACTCAGTAATTCATTGACCTGTTCAACATGTGAAAAGAAAGGAAAATCATTTGGCCTGACTTAATTGATTTTTACATTTTAAAATCTAATGATTCGCTCTGTTTACGTCAAGGCTAAGTAGCAACGTTTTGTTTTTTTCTTGAACAAATAAATTGAATTTTATTGTGCCTAGGTTTTCCGAATGGGAGTGGAAGATCCGAGAGATAATTTCACACAAAGAATAATCCAGACATTGTTTTTGAATAATGATAGGGACTTTAAAATGAAAATGGCAGACAATTGATTTTGTGTACACATGTGTATGGATGTGTTGCCAATGCTAACAATATATAGAGATAGATATACATAGAGAGAGAAAGAGAGAGAATTAACAGATAGGTTTTGTTTGGCTTCTTTGGTCAGTGGTAAGTCAACCTTCGTTGGTTATTTAATGCCAAAGCCATTGTTGTAGAAGAGCAGCAGTGCTACTTATCCCTCAGCAATATGCAGGATAAGGAAGCTCTTACCTTTCTCAAGGGTATTGATATGAAAATGAACGTAATAACGCGACTGGAGTTTGAACTTGCTCACTTCGAGGCTACACTCCAGTACTTTAGATATTACGCCAAAAGGACTCCTACTCCAAAGGAAGAAATACATAGATAGATAAATGGATAGATATTAACAAACAGATCGATCGATCGATCAATTAATAGATAATAAAATAGGTAGTTTTTTTGTTTTGTTTTATGACATATCAACCAGTGTTGGTTATTTAATGCCAAGTCTATTTTTACACAAATGAATAGTTATATTTCAAACAATTCAGTTTAGCATAAGTATAGTTTTTTGTTTACACACAGTTAAATGTAAAGATATTTAATTTCAGATAATTCAGTTAAGCGTAATTACACAGTTTCCAATAATTCAGTTTAGCATAAGTACACTGTTTAGTTCCATTTAACCCATAGAAAGGACCCTATCAGATGATACCACTCTGGGCCAAAGTGGACCTGGAGGCGATGGCAATAAAGAGGTACTCCGCATTCCCCAAAGCTCCCGCATTACTGGAGCCTCACCATCAGAATTTTTAGTATCGTATCCAGGACATTCGTTGGGGGATGGATGTTACCCCTCTGCAGAGATATAGTCGGTGTATTCTGCAGCCCCAGCCGACTGAACCATAAGATAGATAGATAGATAGATAGATAGATAGATAGATAGATAGATATGAACAAACACAAGTGGATAGGTTGATAGATAGATAGATAGATAGATAGATAGATAGATAGATTTTAATTGTAGTTTTACAATTTGTAGTTGTTTTATTTTTAACTCCGAAAACATTTCATTGTGCACCATTGTTATGACTCATTCAAAATCACGGCCTCAACCTGAACTCAGACACCAGTGCAAGCGATAAATGAGTTACCATCTTGCCCATCGAGCACCCTATGGAAAATTAATAGAAGCGTATTATTCTGTCGATAAACAGAAACGCAACCCAATTTCCTTCATGCTTAAGCGAGCTTATCGACTTGATAAAAGTATTGTTCAGTAAACATCAAATAACGTTTCTTGCTGTGTATATTTCGCCATGCATTTTATGAATTCCGTATGAGTTATCTCTGATGTGGAACTTGCTAGTATTGATATATACGCAAACATCAAAAGTTGTTTTGCTGGGGGTGGGGCTTTGGCGTAGTGCTGCGTTTCATTTGCTCTCTTAAAGCCGTAACCATTTTGTATCGAATCGCAAAATTTCCTTTACGAACCAGTGAACAGAAGCTGCCGACATTCGCGCGTCTCTGAATCAATTCTATTCCAATTAATATTTATATTAGAAATAGAATTTTATATTCTTTTCGCCGCAGAAACGCATATTTTCTACTTGAAAATAATACAGTTTTAAAAGTAACGAAACTGTCATTTTCTAATTTTTCAGGTTGGCAAGCCTGACTGAAAAATCACTTGATCAATATTGGCCTTGAACATGCAGGAAGACATTTGTTTTAAGTTGGACTCAAAATCCGTGCAAGAAACAATGTTTTGTTTTAGGTTCGTTTTTCTTTTTTGTTTTTGTTTTTTCTTTGTTGTTTTCTTGTTTTGTTTTGGGGGTTTTTTTGTCTTTGTGTCGTTTATTTTTTGTTTTGGTTTTTTTAACAAATGTATTTTATTGTGCCTAGCTTTTCCGAATAGGAGCGTAAAATCCGAGAAATAATTTCACGCAAAGAATAAAGACGTTGTTTTTGAATAATGATAGGAACTTTAAAAGAATAGATAGATAGACAGATAGATAGATAGATAGATAGATAGATAGATAGATAATGTTTTCTATTTGAAAATAATACGGTTTTAAAAATAACGAACTACCTTTTTATCATTTTTCAGGTTGGCAACCCTGACTGAATATCACATAATCAATGTCGACCTTAAACTCTTAGGAAGATGTTTACCCCTGAGAATTCACGCTCATTTGAATATTTGCGAATTGTTAAATGTGTATCTGGTTTAGTATATCACGAAAATAGAATACAAGACTAAATTCAGTTTCAAACATAAAGAGAAAGCGAAAGAAACATTTCATAATTTGTTGTTTACTAAGCTTTGCATAGTCTGGCACACGGGCCTCAGGTTACTTACAGTATCTGCCGTTCATAAATGGTCACCCATCTTGGTACTAACATTAAACAAATTAACACATGCATAAAGTTCTATTATGGGTACAAGTTTTTAGGTGATGTAATGCAATTTGTGGAAACCAAAAGACTGAAAGATGAACCCAGTTTTCCTCGACTGGTCACTTCATAAAATAAACAATTGATTTACTAATTTTAATCTAAGATTATTTTATACTAAACTTTGAGCAGTTGTTTAAGAAATTGCTTTTGGTGTGTGCACATTTTCCCAACCCCTCCGCACGGGCTGGATGCGACCCAAGAGCAAATTTTTAGCGGAGTTTAAACAGATTTAAAGTCAGAGTTTTCCTTCTCCTTGACCGGTAACCATACCAAGGTTAAAGAGCACAGTCTGACCGACTATTCATCTATAACTAGAGGGAGAATAGTTGGATTCATACCTTTCCAAAGAATATTAGTTCTTTGTGAAATACAAATTGCCTTGTCCAGGATTCGAAGTCGGTTCGTCTTGTCCTTTTCTTACCACGATAACCATTGCACCAAATGCACTTGTTTTTCGTTGTTTTTTACTTCGTTTTAACTAAATGTCAAAATTCCCTTTCTTTTTTCTTTCTTTCGTTTAATGACATATCAACCTTCATGGGTTATTTTATGCCAAAACTATCCTTGTAGTTGTTGGTTGTTTGGGTTTTATGCATATCAACCTTCGGAGGTTATTTAACGCCAAATCCATTTTTATACAAATAGTTCTATTTCAAACAATTCAGTTTAGCATGAGTATACAGTTCAATTTTCCAAAACATTTCTATTTCAAGCAATTCAGTTTTGTCAAACAATCCTAATTCAACCAATTCAGTTAATTATAAGTATAGATTTTCTTCATACCCAGTTAAATGTCAAAACAGGTCTATTTCAAACGATTCAATTTGGCATAATTATAGTTTCCATGTTAAAAACAGTTCTATTTCAAGCGGTTCAGTTTAGCATTAGTACACAATTTAATTGTTGAAAACATTTCTATTTCAAGCAAATCAGTTTAGTCAAACAGTTTTAATTCAAACAATTCAGTTCAGCATAAGTATGCAGTTTAGTTCTACTTAACCCATAGATAGGGCCCTATCAGGTGCTAACATTCCGGGCCAGAGTGGATCTGGGAGCAATGACAATGAAGGGGTGCTCCGCATTTCCCAAAGCCCTAGCATCACTGGAACATCACCATCAGATTGTTTCGTGTCATATCCAGGACTCTCGTTTGAGGGGGGAGGTATTACCCCCTCTGCAGAGCTACAGTCGGTGTATCCTACAGCCCAAGCCGACTGAGCAATATCCTTGTAGTACTAGTGTCCAGTTTATAACACTAAACCATCTGATATTAAGGCTCTAGTCCTTGAGCTTTAAGGAATATAGAGTACTACTTTATAGTAACTACTCCCAGGCCTACTTTGGTTTGGTTTCAGTTTGGTTTCTTTGTTTAATGGCATATCATTCTTTGTAGGTTGTTTAATGCCAAAGCTATTCTCCTAGAAGAACAGTAGTTGTACTATTTAACCCATAGCTGGTAGGATGGGGGTGTTGATACCTTTCCCAAGGGTATTTGCCCGAACGTGAACGTAATAGCGCGACTGGAGTACGAACTCGCTTACTATGATTCCGCAGTCCATCACTTTAACCATTACACTACGAGGGCACCCACACGCCCACTTTGACCTGGATTGATAGCACCAATGGATCAAATAGAACTATTTAATTATTTACGGTTTCCATCTATGGATCAAATAGAACTAGTTAATTACTTACGGGTTCCATCTATGGATCAAATAGAACTATTTAAATTATTTACGGGTTCCATTTATGGATCAAATAGACGTATTTTATTATTTACGGTTTCCATCTATGGATCAAATAGACCTATCTAATTATTTACGGGTTCACTCTATGGATCAAATAGAACTATCGAATTATTTACGGGTTCCATCTATGAATCAAAAAGAACTATTTAAATTATTTACGGGTTCCATTTATGGATCAAATAGACGTATTTAATTATTTACGGGTTCCATCTATGGATCAAATAGACCTATTTAGTTATTTACGGGTTCCATCTATGGATCAAATAGAACTATTTAATCATTTACTATACTTGAAATCATTTAACAAAAGATTAATATTTAATAGAGTCATGAGTGTTAAATAGCCATACTTGAAACTATCAAACTATGTGAAAACAAATGATTAGTTTGGAACAGAATTATTATTGTTGATAAGAAATACTTAAAATCCTATAAATGTGGGATAAGGAAGTTAATTCCTTTCCCAAGGGTATTCGTCCGAAAGTGAACATAATGGCGCGACTAGAGTTCGAACTTGCTTACTATGAAGTCGCAGTACATCAAATTGACTTCTCCAAAGAAATCCTCTTAGATAGTTTTCAAAAGATTTTCTTTCTATAGTATTTGTTGTAAAATGGCTCGTACCACGTGACTTCCGGTATCACAGGAGTATAAAAGACGCTGTGTCTCTTTAGCACGGAGAAGTGAAGCAGAAGTAGAAAGAGAAGCCGAGAGATAGCTCTGAAAGGACGTCGGCCAGTAGTAAGACCAACTTTGGACGTAACACCAACAGCGTGAGACTTATAATACAAGTCGGACTGTACCACTTGAGTTAATAAAAAATTAATTCTATTTCACTGTGTATCTTTTCCTTACCATGATACAACTGTACTGATCATATTTACGTTTATAATTTTTTAGGAAAAAATGTCAACTATGTCGACATTTTCATATACGTTCTTCATATTATTTGCGTTGAAAAAAAAAAGTTGTATAATGAGAACTAAATCTCCGTATTCAATGAGAAAATGTTCTACAATGTACAATGTTAGACATACTATACACTGTAGATGTTCCTCTTGTTTGAATATAAAGAAGTCCGAAAGTCTTGTGCGACCAATATATAGTATATAGTAACTTGTTCCTTTCTGTACTCTCTGAAAGCTAGTTTCCCTTCTCTGGGCATGAGTTTTATCTGAAAGAATTTAATGTGTTGTTGTTCATACGTTGTAGCTCTTTTGTATAGAAGAATTTGTTGATCATGAAATTAAAGAAAAATACGACAAAAATAATGACTCATCAAATCTGATCGACGTTTAATGATGAAAATGGTTGATTTTCGATCAGAATGACCAACCTGAGAAAAAAAATTTCAGTCTAATTATTTTCTAGACACACTCTGTGAACGATATTTGAACTCAAAAGAATATTCCTGTGGTATCATGGCCCCGCTTACTCCCTTGGCCAGAATCCTTGCCGCTGATCGGAAGCAGTTAATGTCACACGTCGTAACAAACCAACTAATGGCAGTGTTAGTTAAAGACTTCCAACATAAAAGCTTGTTTTTAATCATTCATTTAATTCCTTAGTAAACCAACCTTGAATTCAATCGACAACGCTGCCACAAACAAAACGAAAACATGAGCTGTAAAAGAACATTTTATCAGTTTCACTTAATATTACATGAGTTGTATGTCCCCCAGAAGCACTTTAGGACCGGGGGGTTGGATTATTCCATAAATGCCGTTTTGTCACTTACTGGAAATTTCTCAACAAGCGAGGCTGATTCCATCGGTTCATGTCAAGAATGCAAGAACCTTCAAGAACTAATATTTCAAGAGAACGCTTTAGGAAAGTCGATATTATCGAAATTGTCCCCAAAGGCGAATTTTAAAACTTGTGGCACTCTTTATCGAATTATAACAAAAGATAATATCAAATAAATTCACTTCTCAATGGCCAAAAGGACGTGGAAAGAATTGTTGTTTTAATTTACGTTTTCAAGTGTAACCAACGCTATTTGCACATCTAAGTAAGTTTTGTGCTTAGGAAACCTTGTAATGTTTTAAAAACTAGTTTTGTAGACCAATTATTGATGAGTAATGAGTCTGTTCCTCACAAAGTGCCCCATACTTGCGGCTGTACGCCAAATCTAACCCACGCTTAATTCTTTGGAACCCCGTTGATAGATAAAAGCGCTAAAATCTCGGAAATCAACAACTACAGAGTAGGGAGTTCGAACCTCACCGAGAGTTCCATAATTCTGGGTGAAGTCCCCGTGGCAGGACTGCAACCTCGTAGTAGGCGAGTTCAAACTGCAGTCGCGCTAATACCTTAAGGAAAGGTGTGAACTCTGTAATATCCACAGTATTGTTTAATTATTATTAATTATTATTATTAAATATTATTAGTGTTATTTTAAAAAGCTAGTTTTGGCATTGAATAACCCACGTAGGTTGATATGACTTTGAACAAAAGAAACCAAACCAAATCATCAATAATTCTGGTCTAGTAACAAAACTAAGCTGCGCTGATTACTTTTTTTTTCAGCGAACAACATTTACGGCATGCCATCCCTTGCTGAGATATTTCATGCCAAAATCTTCCCCTTTTGCAAGCACTTATATGGTTTGAGTAGAGTATTTGCCAGTAGCCCGGGAGACCTGGGTTCAAACCCAAGTCGCATCTTACCAAAGATTCAAAATTTGGTACTTGGTGCCGCCTTACTTAGCACTCAGCATTATAAGATAAGGATCAAGGGTAAATTGGAGCAATCCAGGGAATGGAGTATCGCCCTCCCCAACACCTCGGTGCGGTAGCTATTGAAAAGAGAACCTTCGGGTCGTTCTCGACTAAAATCGCCAACTTTACTTACTTATCTGGTTTCAAGTAACTAATAATATGATAATATAATATGATAATATCATAATATAAAAGTAAAAAGTAAAGTTGGCGACCATAGTCGAGGGTAACCCGAAGGCTCCCTTTTCGATAGCTACTACACCAAGGTGTAGGGGAGGGCGCTACTCCTTCCCTGGATTGCTCTACTTGACCCTTGATCCATACCTTACAATGCTGAGTGTTAAGCAAGGAGGCATCAAGTACCATTTTTTGAGTCTTTGGTATGACTCGACCTGGGATTGAACCCAGGTCTCCCGGGCGATTGGCGAACACTCTAACCAACCTAGGCCAATGTCCGGTAGATATCATAATATAATAATATAATATAATATTGATAATATTTGAAAAGAATTATAGCTTCAAGTAACCATTCTTAATACCTATAATTTTTACAGTTATGCGGTTTCAAGTAACTAATAATAATAATAATAATCCTTTGTCAACAATTATTGCTTCAAGTGTCTATTCTTGACACCACCGTAATTAATTGTGAATAAAACGAGTTATTTTTTCAACCTAAAAGTTAATGGTTCATATTACACATGGGAACTATATAAGTTATTTTTCCGGCTTCGCCATATTTGAGACGGGATGACCGAAAGTAAGTTATATCTATCTATGTTTTACGCCGTTACAGAAAAATATCCACAAGAATGTGTGTGTGTTATATAATTACAGAATGATTTTTTTATCTAAATCATTTTTTTTTAATTATATTTTATCATTCAGTTTGGTTGGGCTTTGAACTATTCGGCTCTTAGTTCAGGTGCACAGACATTGGGTACAGTTTACGCGCATGCGCAGAGGATATGACAATCACAATTGTCATAATAAACCCCAGATAGGAAATGAGGCTGGAGTGTGAATGACGTCATGCCCAGAAGTGATAGGCTGAGAATTTGGAGATTTTGAAAAAGACGTTAGTTGGGTACTCGACTGTAGGCGAGTCGAGTTGGTAGTTTACTGGGGACCAGTCCAATTGGTTGTCGAATGGGGACCGGTCGAGTTGGTAGTCGACTTGGGCGATGTCGAGAGTAGAAGTTCAGTTCCGACCATGGTGTTGAGAAGTTTGGGTTTCGACCGGTTAAGTTTTTCGAGTCCCGACCAGCGAAGATGAAAGGAGAACTAAAACTCCATGAGATGTACCGAGGGTTTGAGTTTTGTTAGCATAGTATGATACGAAAGAGTTTTAAGAATTGTATCTCTCACTCCTCGTGTCGAAGAACCGAACTCAGAAGTCAAGAAGTTAATAAACGTTCGTACCTGAACAACAGTGAGTTCGCCTGTTAATATGTTGTGTATTTCCCTTTATTTGAATTTGTACATGTACCGTTGGATTGAGATATCATTATGATTATGATATGATTATGGTTATGATGTGGCAATACAACATGTGTTTGTTTGTAATTTTCTTTATCCCATTTTCTCTTATTTTTGCAACAAACTTGTTGCATTTTTGTGTAAATATGTCGGTATGTTCACTCTAAATACAGTGAAAATTTTCTGTTTTAAGATATGATACAAAATATATAAAAAAATATTTGCATTTTTCAGCAGTTCTCGAAGGGTTCTGATTAAGAGAGTAATGGGGGCTATAGTACCACAGGAATATTCTTTTGGGTCGAAATTTCGTTCACAGAGACTGAGTATAGAAAATAATTCGGCTGAATTTAAAATATTTTTCAGGCTAGAAAACCCGATTGAAAATTAACTCTTTAATGTTAATCTTCGTCAAAAAAAAGACTGATTAAAAACATTTCTTAATGATACTATAATTCAACAAAAGCCTTCTTTTTTAGTCTGTCTGTTACTTCGACCTGTCGGCTGGAGCTGTGGAATACACCGACTGAGAGTTTAGACACCACCCTAACGAGTGCCCAGGGTATAACGCTAAACCATTTGAAATTGAGGCTCTAGTCCTTGAGCTTAAAGGAATATAGAGGATTACTTTATTGTCATTACTCCCAGGTCCACTCTGACCCTGACTGATAGCACCTATGGATCAAATAGAACTATTCAATCATTTACTATGCTTAAAACGATTTAACTGTGTGCAAACAGAAGATTAATATTTAATAGAGTCATAAGTGTTAAATGGCAATACTTTAAACCATTTAACTATGTAAAATCAAATGATTAATATTGAACAGAATTATTAATGTTTGAAAGAAATACTAGGAACGCTATAAATGTGAGCAAACAAATGAGCTCAAATTCGTTTAAAAATAATGTTATCCGACCAACTATGTCCAGGGTATAACGCTAAACCATTTGAAATTGAGGCTCTAGTCCTTGAGCTTAAAGGAATATAGAGGACTACTTTATTGTCATTACTCCCAGGTCCACTCTGACCCTGACTGATAGCACCTATGGATCAAATAGAACTATTCAATCATTTACTATGCTTAAAACGATTTAACTGTGTGCAAACAGAAGATTAATATTTAATAGAGTCATAAGTGTTAAATGGCAATACTTTAAACCATTTAACTATGTAAAATCAAATGATTAATATTGAACAGAATTATTAATGTTTGAAAGAAATACTAGGAACGCTATAAATGTGAGCAAACAAATGAGCTCAAATTCGTTTAAAAATAATGTTATCCGACCAACTATTCACTTACAAACCACACACACACACACACACACACACACATATATATATATATATATATATATATAAGTGAAAAGCAAAGTTGGCGAGCCGAAGTCTCTCTTTTCAATAGCAACAATACTGAGGTATAGAAGAGAGCACTACTACTTTCCCTGAATTGCTCCTCTTTACCCTTGATACGTACTTTATAATGTTGAGCGTTAAGCAAGGAAGTTTCAAGTACCATTTTTTGAGTCTTTGGTATAACTCGACCTGGATTGAACCCAGGTCTCTCGGGCCATCGGCGAACTCTTTACCCACCAGACTTATATATATAAATTGGATTAAGCATTACATAAAGGTTGTTATGCCATTAAGCCAAATAACCAAACTTAACACTTTGTAACTTGTCCCATTACTCAAGAGATATGGCTTTTTTAAGCTTATTTACTGGAATTCACAGTATTTTTCTGCACGTTAACATTTAGCAACTCTAATCTATCTTTTACTATGTTCATCATCAACTAGGTGTACTGGCAGCACGGATCTCTTTGACTCTCTCCCTCTTGATAAGTACTCTAGACGGCATCCTGTGTTTGCAGAAAGCTAATAAATGTAAGCTTTTTCCAGTCGGCCAACACTGGTGTGCCCATGTGTAGGAGTCCACGGGAGAAGGTTGCTTGTGAGTTTGTCCTTACTTCTACAGCATGTCTTGCTCGTCTTCCTTAAATGATTTTAGAGATGGGAAGTAAGTGGCTGTACAACAGCTATTTAGTGGGGTACTGCTTCCAAGATTTACTCAAAACAGCAGGCAGCATCCTCTTGTAGTTATCTAGATTTTTCTCCAGGTTAAAGTCCAAATGGTACAACCATACAATCAAAAGTATGTTCGATAGAATTTTAAACATTTTCCACTAGATCGAGAACAATGAGGCTTGTACGGTTTGGAAGGCTAATAGTAACGCTATCTACACGATAAGTTTCATTTAGATACGATTTAGGATAGTCAGATACGTAGTGACAAAATACTAAAGAAACTTATGGCAAGGATAAATTTAGTGTTCCCACGATTGTAGCATTAAATTTATAGTTACGAAAATTCTCCCTCTTAACTTTAGAGTTCCAATAATACTCTAGTTTTGGGGGATGCGGAGTATCCCTTCATTGCCATCGCTCCCAGGTCCACTCTGGCCCGGAGTAATAGCACCTGATAGAGTCCAATATATGGGTCAAATAGAACTAAACTGTTTACTTGTACTAAACTGAATTGCTTGAAATAGTACAGTTTTGACATTTCAACTGCGTACTTATTCTAAACTAGAATATTTGAAATTTGATTTGACGTTAAATGACCCGGAAAGGGTTGATACGCCGTAAAACAAAACAACCAACTAACCAAAACAAACACACACATATATATATTTGTATGTGAGTCTGAATGTGTAAGTCCTCGAATTAATGCATCCACGTCATCCTCAATGCTAGCGAGTTCTCTTCCTCTTTCTTTACTTGACATATACAGTCTGTTCATGTCATCTCTCAAATGTCAGGTTTTGTGCATCGTTATCAACTTTCTTGTGATGTGGTCTATTTGTCTGAGTTCCTCCCTTGATCATTTTAAAAATGGTCCCAACAATCTTAAACGGACGACTGTTAGAGTGTTTATCCCTTTTAGGAGATTTTTTTATGCAGAATTTGTTTCAAGAAGTTTTCTCGTTCGTCCGAGGTATTTTTTTCTTGTTGTTTCTTTCATCTCCACTTATTTGTTGTGTCTGCTACCAATATTCCGAAGTAGTTGTAAATTTCATTTTTCCGAGCGCTTTGATTCTTTCTTGATTTGGCAGTTCTATTCCTTCCGTTATTTATCTTTTTCAACTTTTCATTATAAGCATACACCTGTTTTATGCCAAATTTCGTCCCTATATCCTAAGTGTATATTCTCATTGCTTTTACCAGTGTTTCCAATTCATTTTCATTTTTGCAAACAGCTTGATCTATTCCATGTACATAAGGTAATTGATCTTTTCTTGTGATTTCTTTAATTTGTTGTCCCGAGTGCACTTCTTAAGTATGTGGTTTAGTGGCATCAAATAGAAATAGCGATAGCGCATCTTCCTGGAACGTGCCTCTCTGGATTTTCATCTCAGCTAAAGTTTTCCCTCCTGTTGTTAATTCCATTTTCCATTCCGTGATGGAGTTTATGATTCTATCGGATATTTTATATATTTTTAGACAATCAATTATCCAAATTTGCAGGACTATATCATTGACCTTTTTCAAGTCAATCCACGCTATGGTTACATTTTCCAATTCGCTTTGCTCTCCTTGAGGATGTGTACAATATGTTACCTGTTCCTCAAGTTCTCTTGTGGCATACTCTCTGTTCTTCTGTAAACAGTCTATGGCATACAAGAGGGTTATAGATCTCCTCTCTAACCGGTGCAGTTAGAATTTTCCACATCATAGGTAGACATGTCATATGTATATTGTTGATGAGGGTGGCTCCTTTGGGGAGGGTCTGAATCAGGGTAGTTTCCCCTTAGTCATCTATTTGAGTACACTTGCTTCTACCTAATTGAAGAGCCAGTTTATCATGGATGGACGAGAATTTTTAAAACCAGAATCCATGTATAACATCATAGCGTTTTCCAAATTCCCGGATATTTCTTTTTGACTGTTGCTCTAAGCAAATCCAGGTGTATATCCGCCTCAGGTCCATCTTCGAGTCCTTGTAATTATTTTTTCCTGTTATCTATTCAATTGGTCTTTCTGTTATATTCTTTCTATTCCCATATTTTACTTTGCCCAGTCAGCTGGGGCTGTAGAATACACTGACTGCACCTCTGCAGAGGGGTAAGACCCCCCTAACGAGTGTCCTGGATATGACACTAAGCAATCTGATGGTGAGGTTCCAGCAGTGCTGGAGCTTTGGGGAATGCAGAGTACCCCTTCATTGCCATCGCTCCCAGGTCCACTCTGGCCCGGTGTGGTAGCACCTGATAGGGCCCTATCTATGGGTTAAATAGAACTAACAGCATACTTATGTTAAACTGAATTGAGTAAACTGAATAGCTTGAGGTAGAAACGTTTTTGACACTTAAACCGTACTTACACTTAAACTGTGTGCTTATGTTTAACTGAATTATTTGAAATAGAACTGTTTTTGACATTAAAACTGTATTTACACTTAACTGAATTATTACATATAACTGCTTGGATAGTTTGAAATGGAATTGTTTTTGACAATTAAACTGTATACTGTTTTCAATAGAATAGATTATTAACATAAAAATGGATTTGGTGTTAAATAACCTACAAAGGTTGATATGCCATAAAACCAAACACACCAAACCATATTTTACTCCAAGATTGCTTTGCTTCCTTTGGATCTGGTTGTTTTTTTCTCCTCGTGCATTCTTCATCGACTTGTTGGTTAAATTTTCTCTTGTTATTTTGGAGTATCCTGTTTTGCTTGTATTACTTGATGTTGACGAGTTTCGCACCTGTATAAATTAACACGTTTAGTTCAGTGATGTTATCAATTGGGATATTTGCGCGATAATTTGTATACCTATTCGGTTTCTACCTTAACTTTTTTCCAGTCTTGCTTCCTAAGGAATGGTTTTATTTTTAGTCATTTTTTTTCTCAAGAAAAAATGATTTTAAAGTTAATAAATCAACTCTATATTTATTTTGTCTCCTTGAGCTAATATTTGTTCTCTGTTGCTGTGGTCTCTACTGTTCCGGTTTTCAGTATTTTGCTTTTCAATTCGGGCAGGGGTCTCTTGCTTTTCTGCATTTAGTGCTTCGATTTAGGTAAAGGGTTCTTGTTCACATATTTCTAGTATCTCGAGGTCAGAAAACCAACTTTTCTTTTATATCATTCTAGCTTAGTCAGCAAGCCTCTGGTTTGTCGTATTAGATATAATGGATTTAGCTAAATTTCTATTATTCTTCTTGTAAAGGATTGCTCTAAAAATAACAGTGAAGTACATTTTTGTCTTCTCCAGTCTACTTTTCCCTTAGCCTCTCGTAGTTGAGTAGTTGTTTTAGTCGTTGTTTTTGTACCTAAAATTAAAACAGCCAACATTCTCAAGATGCCAATTAGTCCCCGATGTTGGCTATCAAGGGAGCGCCTGCCGATCTTGACACCCAGATCTGTAATCTGAGTCCCACGTTGATTTAGATTTGAATTTGTCATTTTTTATGGGTAGTATAATTTAGCTATACCATACACGGAAGTTGATTATTATCTGCGCTCTTGTTACAGATGGAAGAAGACGCTACAGCGGTCCACAAAATATTATAATTAGAGTGGATACTTACGCCTTAACACTAGATACGTTTTAGTTGAGTAAATGTTAACATGAGCCTCCATTCTAAAACTTTTGGCTTGATATCGAGCATTTAAGCTTAGGGATAGTTAATTTTTTTCTGTCACCTTTTTTGTCAATTTTTGACCGTAGAATTTCTAAATTTAAACGAAGATTACAACACTCAAAGTTTACACATATTCATTTGAAAATAAGAAAAGAGAAAATATTAACAAATTCATGATAGTAACGCATAAGGTTATCGGGCTCACGGTTTTTGTGGCTTCTGTAGTTTCTAAGTCAATATGTACCATAATTCATTCTATTTATATTTTTGGTCAATGATATTTGCTTTACAATTTAATTATTATTCTACTCCTTTGAGAGATTTTCACACCAGCGTTAGCTGGCGGTCTTTCACTGGAGTTTGAGTGACAGCAAGTCTCCTCAGGTCTCCAGTACTTTTCTCAGTATTCTGGCCGATTTTAATAATATTGTAATTTGGACGGTCTCTTCTGGTTCTCTGATTTCTAAGTCTTTCAGTCTCTTTACAAAACTTTTGTCGATTGTTCCAAGCCCACCAATTACAATGGTGTCACCGTCACCTTCATATTCCATAGTTTTTTAGTTCTCTAGCAAAGTCTTTGTACTTATCTCTCTTTTTCGCTTTCCTTTAATTTTACTATGTCTGCCGAGTATTATTATTATTATTTACTCCTTGAGAGTTTTTCCCATCAGCTAACGCTGATGGTCTTTCACTGAAGTTTGAGTGACAGCAAGTCTCCTCAAGTCTCCAGGACTCTTCTCAGTATTCTGGCTGTTCTCAATAATGCTCTAGTTTGGATGGTCTCCACTTATCCTCCTACCTCCAAGTCCTCCAGTCCCTTTAATAATTCTTTAGTTAATATACCAAAAGCACCAATCACGATTGGTATAATTGACATCTTCATGCTCCATAGTTTTTTCAGTTCCCTAGCAAGGTCCAGGTACTTATCCTTCTTTTCACTTTCTTTCAGTTTTATTCTGTGGTCTGCCGAGACAGCATAATCAACAATTTTGCAAATTCTCTTTTTTTGTTGATTATTATAAGGTCTGGTCTTTTGGTCGAGATCTGGTGATCCGTTTGTATGCCAAAGTCCCATAGGAGTTTGTGTGTGTCATTCTCTAGGACAGATGCTGGGTTGTGCATATAACCATTGTTTGTATGGTCAAATTTAAATTTCTTGCACATCTCCCTGTGGATCACCTTTACCACCCAGTGTGTCTATTTTTATACTCCTTCTGTGCTACATTCGCTTATTATGTGATGGTTTCGTCTCTATCACCACATAACCTACATTTGCTATTTTGTTGTGTCTTATCTATTCTCGGTTTTATATGATAGTTCTTATGGTGTTGTTTTGTGCAGCTATTAGGAGAGATTCTGTTTTTCTTTTAAAGTTTTTTTTTCTTCGTCACGTCCAGGTTTTTCATGTAAGATGTTGTTTATTAATCGTTTAAAGCACCCACATTTTTGTTTCCCAGTAATTGTCATTCTGTTGATCATCGTGTTGTCAGTATCGTTTTTGATGGCTGTATGTATGAGTCTATAGTATTGCTTTAACAGAATTTTTTAAAAGTTATATATATATATATATATATATATATATATATATATATATATAATCTGACATATAGCAGCATTAATGGAGAATTCATAGGAGGGAAAAATCAGCAATAACAAACCAACGTTCTTTGGTAGGAGCAACATAATCTTCCTACCTCACTACTTACTGAGTCCTTCATGTTGCACGAAACTGCATCTGGTGGTCAGGTTATATTTTTGATTTCTGGGGAGTTTACAACTTTATTTTTTGTTAATCCCAGGTTCGCTCGGACCCGAAGTGGTAGCACCTGTTTTAGTCCTATTTATGGGTCAAAGTCATCAGTTTAAAACTCATTCTTAATCGATAGAGCAGTAGAAAAAAAACTCAGAAGAAATAACTGCACAAACATAAAAATAAATGTACAATGAACACGATTGCCTTAACTTTAAGCCCAGTCGGCTCGTGCTGCCGAATGCTCCGATTGCATCTCTACAGAGGGATAAGACCCACTCACAACGATTATCCTGGATTGGTTGGCTCGGAAAATCAACAAAGGTTTGGTAAAGTCTCGTGTCATACGAGACGTTATCTAATGATGAAGCTCCTGTAATGCACGAGCTTTGGGGAATGAGGAGTACCCTTCATTGCCATTATGATTCGGAATGGCAGTAACTATTAAGATCTCATCTATGTGTCTAATAGAAATATTTAATCATTTACTGTACTTGAAATAATTTAACTACGTTCAAACAAATGATTAAAGTTAGATTGAATTATCAGTATAACATAGCAGTGCTTGAAATCATTTAATTGTGGCTAAGCGAATGAATAATGTCAAGTAGAATTATTAGTGTTAGACAGCAATTCTTGAAATCTTTTACTAGGGATTATTTTTAATATTAAATAGAATTATTAGTGATAAATAGAAATACTTGAAACAATTTAACTGAGAGTAAATGAATAAATAATGTCGAATAGAATTATTAGAGTTAGATAGCAATACTTGAAATCTTTTACAGGAAATTATTATCATCATTGAATAGAATTATCAGTGTTGTATAACAATAACCGAAACCATTTAACTGTGTGCAAACAAATCATCACTCGCTCGTTTAAAAGTAATGTTACCTACGAACAATTCACATACAAATCATGTGTGTGTGTGTATGTGCGCACGTGTGTGTGTGTGTATGTGCGCACGTGTGTGTGTGTGTGTGTGTGTGTGTGTGTGTGTGTGTGTGTGTGTGTGTGTGTGTGTGTGTGAAGAGTATTTGGCATTAAATAACCCAGAAAGGATGATACATCTTAAAACACAGCCAAACTAAACTTTAACCTTTGGGCATAAATTAAATCGAGGCAGGTTGACATGCCATTAAAGTCAATCCGTTAATCAATATCAAAATAAACAATACAAATGAGTCAAAATAAATCGTCATATTGGGAAACATTTCGATTTTTAGAATTTGATAAACAAAAAGTTAAGTACTACATATTGGATCCAAAAACATTAATTCAAATATAGATCAAACAACAGGAAAATCAAAAAAGGAAATGAAGAATGCAATTTAAGGGTTGGCTTTGTTGATACATTTAAAACTGAAAATCATATTTTGTCTATTTTATCGAGGACAAAAGGAGTCATTTGCGGGATGGCTGGAAATTTTATTTCAAGGGAAGCAACTGTTGTTTTAAAAATATATCAATCCTAATTAGAACACATCTAGAATATTGCACTTAGGGCCAAGATTCTAGTGTCGACACAGAAATTGGAGGATAATATGGAGATTGTGAGGTATACAAAGGAGAGTGACAAAAATAATAAAAAGGTAAAAGATTACAGTTATAGGGAGATTTTTAAGAAATTAGGATTCAGTTCTTTACTAGAAAAAAGAGAGTTTATTCAAAATAAGGAATGTTATTTCTAACAATGTTAGACATTTTTTTTCAAGATTTCTTTCCGAGCTGGGAATTTACTGTCAAGACAGATTTCAAAAACTAACCAAATGGATTTTTTCCAAGTAGAGTAATATATTTTTGGAACAAATTGCCAAATCAGATCAAAAACAGCAATAGTCTAAAAGATTTTAAGATTGAATTGAATGGTTTCAGAAAAATGGTAACACAAAGAATTCAAGGGGACATTTTTGGGAAATATCGGATTAATTACTTAATAGAATTGGATCTAAATATAGATATTTTATTAGTAGTGTATATGTTCTATACAAAGATTTTTTTAGGTTGATGTGAGTGTGAGAAGACAGTAAAAAGCGGAGATGATAAAAAAAAGCATAACAAACAAACAATAATAATAATAATAATAATAAGAAGAAGAAGAAGAAGAAGAAGAAGAAGAAGAAGAAGAAGAACAACAACAACAACAACAACAACAATAATAACAATAATAATAATAAATTATTTCTTATTTTGTGTTGTAATTGACTACCCTGCTATGTGTATAAGATCGTAGTCTAATGATGAAAAAAAAAACATTCATTTTGTTTTACGCAAGAAATATCCATTTTTTAACATATTTTTCCTTGTTACTGCCCTTAATCAAATTTTTTATATTAATCATTAGATCAAACATTATACAGTGAACATCAAACTTCAGCAAATAACTATGTATCAGGTTGAGGACTTATTGATCAAACACCGTAAAGTAAATTCTCTTAAATGCCGTCTTTAGTACAATAAAATGTCTGATGTTTCATCTTTCTTACTTTTTTTTTTATCCTGATTCAGTCATTTTCTTTTGCCGAAAAACCGACATGCAATCCTGATCGTTTCGGCGCACAAATGGTCGGCCCGATGCCCCAACACCATTCGAGTGCTATATTAATAAAGAAACCCAAATAGTCATGCAAATTGTATGCACAAGTAGTTCATGGGTTCAAGTGGCTTTTCATGTGAAGCTCTTTGCTTAAAACAGAATTAATAATCCAAAGGGACCTTTTCTTTCTTTGCTATTCTCCGCTTTCGTGACTATGCTCACGTGATCTCATCTTATCGTCAGAAAATAAAGGAATATTTTTTTCCTTTTCCTTTTTCTTTTCTTCTTTTTTCTCGGTAGCAAAAGTCTTCACGTTAACATACACGCATAAACACGCTGGTATTTATTAATCTCTGTTACGTTTGGTACAAGGCAACCATAGAGGAGCATCGAGGAATTATTTACCTCGCAATAAATAAGGTGAATTTTTGTCTAAGGAATTGGCAATTTGAAGCACTTTTTACTGTTGCAACTTTTTCAAGGAAATCAATATTGATAGGTTCTTTCATGTCCAAGAAGACTGTCAGGGTGACCTTCTTTGCTCACCACTACATCTGGACCTTTTTCATTTACCGGAGAGTCAGTGTGTTTCCATACCAAATTTTTCGACTTAAGCTCGAGGTGGAAAATCCATGGTTAGACCATCTGCAAACATATTTTTTGACTAAAACATGCTTCTCCATACACATCACACATTCTTCTGGTTTGTAATTCTCAGACATCAATTTCTTTATGACATGCCTCTGTTCAAGCATCTAACGCTGTTTGATATGCCACCAATTTGAATAGCCTCAAAAACAAATATTTTTGCAAAATTAAGATAATTTTTGCTATAAACCAATTCTAAACAATGTGAGGTTTATATCTATCGAATAGAATTCTGAAAAAAAATATTTTACTTATTTATTGAATAACCCTCGAATGTATAATAGGTCCCCTCTCAGCCAAAAAAAATCTTATTCAATGAATTTCGTATATATAAAAGGTCTTACCTCAGTTATATTCTAGGTATGATACCAAACTGCATTAGATGTTGAAGCTTCAGTCCCGGAACTTTGGGGAATGTAGCTTACCCATTACTCTGACCTGGATTGGTCGTACCTGTTAGGGTCTTATCTACGGGTCAAATAGAAATGTTTGACCATTTAACTATCTGCAAACAAAGAACTGGTGTTAAATTAAATTTTTAGTGTTACAAAACAAAGCTTGAAGCGATTTAACTGTGTGCAAACGAATGAGTAATTTTGAATAAAATTATTAGAAATGATTGAAACCATTTAACTGTGTGAAAACGTAAAAACAAAAGAGCAATATTAAATAGATTTACTAGTGTTTGACTGCAATACTTTAAACCAAATAAAACTATTTGTGAAAAGATAGTAATACTTGAAACTGTGTTCAAACAAATGAGCTGTGGCTTGTTTGAAATGTTACCCAAAAACTTTTCCATTACAAATTATATATATATATATATATATATATATATATATATATATATATATATATATAAGATTTGACATAAAATAACCTAAAATGGTTGACATACCATAAAATCGAATCAACCAACCAACCAACCACTTCAATCAAAATAATTTCCCTTATTTTTTAATGATGCACTTAAATATAATAGGTCCTTCCTCAGTCAAAATAATTTTTCCCCAATTGATTGAAGAATCCTCGTATATATGACAGATTCCTCCCAAGTCAAAAAAATTTCCCTTATTTATTGAATGACCCTCGTACTATGATACTGCAAATATGATTAACAGGTGTTCGAGTAATTAAAAAAAGACGATTTTTGAGACGAGAACCAAGAAATGCGGCTTTAAAATACCTCTGACTAAATGTTATTTATGGTAAATTTTGAGAAAAACTTTTACATGCTCATTTTGTTCTTCTGCCTTGTTCCCATCACATTTCCGCTTCCCGGCAAAAACTTCAATTGCACAGCTGATAGACTCTTAATTAGTATAGCCTTGAATCAAAACCATTTTTACCCATATCTCATACGTCTGGCTAGAAATACCCTCAAATGAATTCAGAGGTCAATCAATAACCATCCGGTGGTTCACACCAATAAACATGCGAAAGCTTTAGTCCTTAAAGCATTCTTTTTGACCGCGATACATACAAAAAAAAAACGCAGAAAGTTCAGCATATAAGTCATTTATTAGTTAATTTGACGCAAAGTTAGAAGCATGACGCACTTCTAACACCACAATGATCTTCTAGCCTAAATTTATGCACACAATGACCGCATTTAAAAATCATCTTGGCTTGGATTTGGCATTTGACTGCAATTACGGTACACTTCATAAGGACCAAAGTCCATGCTAAGTAGTCATTGGTCAGCGAAACTTACTTGGTCAGCATTATAGTTGAACGAGGTTTGCATAAATTTCAGAACATTAGTAGAGATACCTGATCATTGAGCTAAAATTTCTGATGTAGATATATGCATCCAGCGCTCAAATTCATTGTATAGTTACATGAATCTAGAACTCAAATTCATATTATAATTACATGTATCTTGAACTCAAATTCATAGTATAGTTACATATATCTAGAGCTCAATTTCATAGTACAATTACTTGAATCAAGAACTCAAATTAATAGTATAATTACATCTATCTAGAACTTAAATTCATAGTATAATTACTTGTATCTAAAGCTGAAATTCATATGTGCCTTGAGCTCAAATTCAGGTAATCTCTAAAGCCATAACTGTTTGTTTTTTTTTGTTTTTTAGTGTGTGTGTGTGTGTGTGTATTTTTGTTTAAATCCACCTTTAGGCTATCTTCGTCCAAATTCACTGATATTTGCATCCGACAATATTGAAATTGGTATTTACCGAAATCCTTCAACTAAATTAACTTTTTTTCTTCTGTAATCTCCGACTCAATTCGACTTTTGAAACTATATTTCGCAAGGAATTCCAAAAATGGCTGATCTGTCTTCTTTTTTTAATCCAATACGTCTTTGGAAACTTCGATTGCTGAAAATTATCGAATTCGGTGGAATTCGAATATTTTGAAATCGGGATTCTTTAAACGGCATCGATCGAACGCATTCAGTTCCCTCTTCTAGATCGCCAATTATCTGTGAAAGAATAAGTGAATGTCTTTGAACAAATGCAGAATATTTCGATGACTGAGAACGACAATTCAATCCATGAGAATTAATATTTCTAACTTGAGCATTTCAAGATTCTATTACAAATTCACACTCATATATACACGCATACACACACACACGCACACACGCACACACACGTGCACATACATGCATGCATACGCACACTTGATCATTCATACACATAGATAGATAGATAGATAGATAGAAAAAGGCAAAAGATTTATTTGTAAAGCGATGTTCTCCCCTGGATCTCTACACATGCATACACTTGTATTGACGGACCAGCAAAAACTTATATTCACTAGTTCTGTGCAAACACTGGATGCCGTTAAAGGGCCTACAAAGAGAGACGGCTAATATGAAACGATGGTGAGAGAGAATCAAAGGAAACCGTTGGTTTCGGTTTCTTTGTTTAATGGCATATCAACGCTTGTAGGTTATTTAATGCCAAAGCCATTCTCCAAGAACAGTAGTGGTACTATTTAAGCCATAGCTGGGAGATATGGGGGTTCATACCTTTCCCGAGAGTATTTGCTCGAAATTGAACGTAATAGCACGACTGGAGTACGAACTCGCTTACTACGATTCCGGAGTCCATCGCTTTAACCATTACACCACGAGGACACCCCCAAAAGAAACCGTGTTGCCGGTACACCTTGATGATGATTATGCTTATGATGAGATAGATAGACAGTCTCATAGTGATGGTACACATTTTATTTTTAATTTTCAAGATCATGGTAATTTTTCTGTCATCAAAGTATTGTGTATTTTAATGCATATGCTATGGAGGTATTTTCATATATTTTTAATGAGCATCAATTTTTTGTGTGTGTGGA
Organism: Sepioteuthis lessoniana; assembly: GCA_963585895.1. Classification (NCBI taxonomy): domain Eukaryota; kingdom Metazoa; phylum Mollusca; class Cephalopoda; order Myopsida; family Loliginidae; genus Sepioteuthis; species Sepioteuthis lessoniana. Next base: position 82,777,337 of record OY757909.1, on the reverse strand, counting down.
TTGTGGAACCTTATGACGTTGGGAATTCCAACAGATATTGCTGAACGCTACAACCATATTCTCAACACCGTCTTTATTCCCGAGTCACAAATGCTTAGTCTGAAACAGATGTGGGTGCAACAAGATGATGCCACGAGTCGTACATAACGAGTGACAATGACAATTCCCCAGACACCACATTTCGAAATTTGGCGATATCCACAGGCCATCCGGATCACGATATCTAACCTCACTGGACTATTTCCTGTGGGGTTTACCTTAAGGAAAAGATTTATACATGAAAGCCTTGCAAAGCTGTGGAGCTAAAGCAGAGCCTCCGTAGAGAGATTACAGTCTTTCCAGTTGATATACTACGCGGTTCTGTGCTAGGGTTGAGAGAACCTGATAATGTCCCTATTGTGATGAACATTTAAGGGAAGATATATTCAAATCTTAAATTATATAATGAGTTGTTGTATTTTACTAATAGCGAATAAATTTTGTACCCAATGATATTAATACGATCCAGGATACTTGCATTTAATATATATATATATATATATATATATATATATATATATATATATAAGTTGGCCGACAGGAGTTGAGAGTGAGCGAAAGGCTCCCTTTTCGATAGCTACTACACTGAGGTGTAGGGGAAGGCACTACTTCTTTCCCTGGATTACTCTACTTACCCTTGATCCGTACCTTATAATGCTCAGTTTTAGGTAAGGAGACATCAAGTAGCATTTTTTGCCTCTTTCGTATGATTCAACCTGGGGTTGAGCCCCGGAACATTGATGTAACACTCTAACGATTAAGCCAATGGGCTGATACTACTAAAATGCAAACAAACAATACAAATAGCGACATTTAACGTTAGAACCCTAAATAGAATAGGTCAACTACCAGAGGTAACTGCATCGGCCGTAGAACATAAGATAGACATAATCCGCATACAAGAACACCGTTACGCTCACACCGAAGATATCAAATATCCCGAAACTGGCAATGGATGGACGCTAGCCACTGTATCGGCATAGAAAAACTATGTCAATGCCACGGTAGGAAGGGTAGGAATGCTTATAGGACCAAGAGCGTTAAAAAACACTTAATAGCATTGAGAGAATACAAACTAGGATGATGGCCGCTACGTTTAATGGCAACCCCAAAGCAACACTCATCTCCTACTACAGCCCTACCAATGTTAGTGAAGAAACCGAACTAGTCACCTTCTCCGAGGAGCTATCCTCCCTAGTGCGTATCATTCCGAAACACAACCTGTTAGTCATTGGCGGGGATATGAATGCCCAAATCGGGAAAAACAGAAAGAACAAATACAGCCTACACAACACGTCAAATAGGAATGGACAACATCTAACTGATTTCATGATAGAAAATAGATTAACATGCCTCAATACAAACTATCAAAAAAGGGAGGGAAAATTATGGACCTACACATACGCGAACAATAGTAAAGCACAGATAGAGTGCATCTTTATAAACAAGAAATGGAAAAATATTGCGATGAATTGCGAGACATACTCCTCTTTCGAGGATGTGTCCCCCGATCATCGAATAGTAACGGCGAAATTACGACTTAGCCTACGAAAAAACGCCACACGAGCAGTGACCACAAAGCACTATGACTGGGCCCTACTTAACAACAGAGATATTAGAGACAAATATGTATTAGAATTAAGAAACAGATTCGAGACACTGCAAGAGAAGACAGAAAAAGGTACCCCAAATGACGAATATGAGAATTTTGTTGAAGCACACCTTGAGGCGGCATCAAAGTGTATTCCAACAAAACCTAGAACTAAATATAGTGTCCCTTGGGAAACGTTAGTGGTTAGAGAAAAACGTGCACTCGTGAAAACTGCCTCCAAAAGCTATCGGAAGAACCCAACAAACACTAATGCCCGAAAACTAGAAAAGGCACAATATCAATTAGCAGGCATATATCTAAAAGAACAGACAGAATACATACAAAATCAGATAGATAAGATTAGAGACTCGGTGGAAGATAGGCAATCTAGGATAGCCTGGCAAACAATAAACGAAGTGAGTAGAAGGAAGAGCATAGCCAAAGCAAAATTGAAAGCTGCAAGCCAACATGAAAGAGTAAAACTGTGGAAATAGCATTTCGAAAATCTACTAGGAAACCCACCGAAAGTAACGAATGAACCGATCACCAGAATTATCAGTAAGCAATTAGACATTAAACTAGGTCCGTTCACCAAAGAAGAACTCGACTCGGTTCTAAGAAAAATTAAAAATAGGGAAGCTGCAGGGCTTGACGAGATCCCCCCAGAAGTATGGAAGACTAGACAATTCGACGGCATACTGTTCCGACAATGCAACGCAGTCTATAATCAAAATAGAATAGAAAGATGGATGAAGGGATGCATCCTTCCTTTCCCTAAAAAGAGCGACCTCGGATTAGCCAAGAACTACCGAGGTATAACACTTACATCCATAGCAGTCAAAATCTACAATGCCCTACTACGAAACCGCATAGAACCCAAAATAGACAACATCCTTAGGAAAAGACAAAATGGCTTCCGAAGAAATAGATCCACAACCTCACAAATATTGACCATCCGTAGAATCCTTGAAGGCGTACGGGCAAAAAACCTACAGGCGACATTACTATTTGTCGACTTTACCAGGGCTTTCGATTCCATACACAGAGGGAAGATGGAAGAAATCCTACTAGCATACGGCCTACCAAAAGATACCGTAGCAGCAATTACGATTCTATACAGAAACACCAAAGTGAAAGTGCGTTAACCAGATGGAGAAACAGAATACTTCGACATTGTTGCAGGAGTACTACAAGGAGACACGCTAGCCCCATACCTCTTTATCATCTGTCTAGACTACGTGCTTAGAACGTCAAAATCAGAGAAAATGGCTTCGAGCTGACAAAGAAAAGAAGCAGAAGGTACCCCGCAAAAACAATTACCGACGCCGACTACGCCGATGACATAGCGTTACTGGCGAATACACCTAACCAAGCCGAAACACTACTGCATAGTTTGGAACGGGCCGCCACAGGCATTGGCCTCCATTTCAATGCACACTAAAAAGGAATATATGTGCTACAACCAAACAGGCGACATTTCCAAACTAGACGGAACCTCTCGGAAACTAGTTGACAAATTCACCTACCTAGGAAGCAGCGTCTCATCAACCGAAAAAGACATCGACACACGGCTAACGAAGGTGTAGACAGCTATCGATAGGCTCTCGATCATATGGAAATCAGACCAGACAGATAAAATGAAGCGCAGTTTCTTCCAGGCAGCGGTCGTATCGATATTGCTATATGGATGCACTACTTGGACACTAACTAAACGGCTGAAGAAGAAGCTAGACGGCAATTGCACAAGAATGTTGAGAGCAATATTGAACAAGTCCTGGCGGCAACACCCCACAAGACACTAGCTGTACGGCCACTTGCCTCCCATCACGAAAACTATACAAGTTAGACGAGCCAGACACGCAGGACACTGCTGGAGAAGCAAGGACGAACTCATCAGTGATGTACTCCTATGGACCCCCGCATACGGCCAAGCAAAAGCAGGACGACCAGCTCGAACATACACACAGCAGCTATGTGAGGATACGGGATGTAGACCTGAAGACCTGCCAAAAGCGATGAATGATAGGGAGGGGTGGCGAGAGAGGGTCAGGGATATCCGTGCTAGTGGCACGACATGATGATGATGATCATATATATATCGTTATCTTCACCAAGTCATGGTGATAGCGCGGATTCCCTTGACTCTCTCCCTCCATCCATCCCTATCATTCATCACTCTGGCCGGCATCCTCTGTCCGCACTTGGCTGATTATTGTAATTGTATTGCTGGTCGGCCAACACTGATGTGTCCATGGCCACTAAAGAACTTCGCTTATGTGTTCGCTACTGCTTTTCTCCAGTGTTCATCACCTGGATGGTTTGGGAGATAGGAGACAAGTGGCCATACAACTGCTGCTTGTGGGCTACTGATTCTAGGATTTGTCCAAAACAGTGCACAGCTGTACTAACATGGCTACTGCTTGGAAGAATTACTGTTTTATTTTATCAGAGAGATCAGATTTCCCAATAGTCGATAAGTTGTCAATAGCTTTTCATTTGTATATGTTGATATCGTTTTCAATAGACGAGATATTGCTACTGAGATATATGAAATATTGTACTGATTTCAGAGGTTTGTCATTTAATGTGAAGATGGTACCATCTTGTTTACAGCACATGAAGTCTATTTTATTTGAATACATATTGAGACCAATGCCACTTGCTGCCCTTTTCGAGACTTGGTCAAACTGATTTTCAAGACCAACTGGAAGATTCTCTCTATTTGGAAAATTGAAGCTATGCAATCTTTCTATTCTTTCTCCATTGGGAAAGTCCTTGAATCTTTTATTTTTCAGTTAGAAAATATATGAATTATAAATTTACGCGATAAATGGAGATGCCCGTGGTGTAATGGTTATCGTCGTAAGAAATGGACACGGCGACACGAGTTCAAATCCTGGACGAGACTGATTGCATTTCACATAGCACTAATACCCTTGGGAAAGGTATCAATCCAATTATTCTCCCTCCAGTTATGGGTAAATAGTAGGACAAACTAGTTTCTTCAGCCTTTTTGAGGCAACTAGTCTAGGAGAAGGAAAACTCTGAATTCAAACCTGTTAAACTCCGCTTGAAAATTGACCTTGTGTCATATCCTGCCCGAGCAGAGGGGTTGGTATATGTGATAGATTTACGCGATTTATGTGTTATGAACGTCGCAAATACTAACTTATACTTGATACAAACAAGAATTTCAAGTCTCACTGAAAACATTAGTTTCCATCAGATTATTGAAACTAAGCGGTGATAACCCTACTTACAGCTTAACTAGGTAATAGCAGGACTGTAGGAAATCTGAGGCCTGTGTGTCAGATGAAACAAAGTTTTGTAAATAACAACCATTAAAGTTGAGCAACAATGCGCCTGATCAATACTTTGATGAGTGACTACTTAATTACAGCAAATACTGTCAGCAACCAGTGGATTTTGTACCAGAAAAAAGCAAAGCTTTGCGAATAACAGATATTATATACACGTCTGAAATTAAGCAGCAATGGGCCTGATCATTATTTAGAAGGGTGACCATTTTGTAATAACAGGTACTGGAAGCAATTTATGACTTGTGTATCAGAGAAAACAAAACTTTATATATAGCAACATCCAACGGCACGTATCGATAAATTCAGAGCGAGTGAAAGATCCAGCGAAAGAGAGAGAGGGGGGGAGAGAGAAATGTGAAAAGTATTTGATAGATAGAGGGACAGAGAGAGAGAAATGTGAAAAGTATTTGATAGATAGAGAGAGAGAGAGAGAGAGAGAGAGAAATGTGAAAAGTATTTGATAGATAGATAGATATGAATGAACAAATAGAAGTGTGGCACATAATCTATCAAACAATACGAACGTCATCTGATGCACACGAAAAGAGATTTGCATATAAACATAAAGATATTTATGATCTATGCATACGTCAATCGATCAACTAATTATTTCTTTCACCTAGAAGACATGGGGAAAAATTCTTGCCCTTTCGCAGTGTCTAATTCTCCCTCCACCCAGGATAGATATGAATAAACTGTGATAGATAGATAGATAGATAGATAGATATCAAATTACACCTAAAAGGTCGATTGGAAAGTTCATAGCCAAACGAAAAGAAAATGCACAATATTTAAAATTTGCATCTATTCAAATTGTTTTGGATTTAACCTGAAAAAGGAGACAACGTTTCTTTTCTCAGCTTTTCACAAAAGAAACCATTTTCATTTAGCATTGGATGACAACTTTAACAGTTGTTCTGGGGGCTTCACATCACAAAATATGATGCCAAGTGACCTAGACTAGCACACCACTGTTAATTCAACACTGGGTATCCCGTACTTCTGGCCTTGTACCGGTCTAAACTAAGATCTATTAATGACAACTATCAATGACAACTTTAACAGTAGAACTTGTTGTCAGCATGGAATCTAATTTGAAATTTGACTTTTCTCAAATAAGGTTGTTCGATTGGTTGGATGGTTTTTATGGCATATCAACTCTTGTGGGTTATTTAATGCCAAATCTTGTTTATACATATATATAATTTGTCAGTGAATAGTTTCTAGGTTTGCGGCAGGTCTTCGTGTCGGCCACCAGGCATTCGTGCCGGATGGTTATTTTTTATTCTAAACTTAGCCTCCATGGGCTGTTCCGCTTGGTCTTTGCCTGCTTACAGGACTAAGCTTATTTTTTTCGTGCCTGAGGCATTTCATTAGGGGAAAGCCGACGGGGTGAAGAATTTTTGCCACTACAGCGCATGAGTCTCTGTTCATTTTCAGACCCCTAGAAAACGGCCTTGTGCCATATTCTGACATAGTGAGATGTCAGTTAATGACAATATTTAGGTAACTATTAAACGAGTTGTTTGTGTTTATTTATTTGCGCACTGTTAAATGAATTCAAGTATTCCAATACAACACTAATAAATTTCGTTAATAATAATCCCTTTTTTTGACAAACAGTTAAATGGTAACAAATATTCCTATCTAATACAAATAACTCTAGTTAGAATTAATCAATTGTTTCCACACCGTTAAAAGTGTAATATCATTAAGGATGATAATTATATTAGGTAATTATTTTATTTGTATTGGAAACCTATTAGTTGCTAGAATCCTGGAAAAGAAGGTCATATGGTGAGACGAAATGAGACGAAATTCAGCTTGCTCAGTTGGATGGGGTTGTAGAATACACCGTCTGCTTTTCTGCTTTCCCAACGAGTGTCCGGCAAAACAATCTGATGTTGAGGCTGGTGCAATGCTGAAGCTTTGGGGAATGCAGAGTACCCCTTTATCACCATCACTGCCAGGTCCACTCTGGCCCAGAGTTGTAGCACCTGATAGGATCCTATCTATGGATCAAATAGAACTAAACTGCATAGCTTGCAATAGAACTGTTTTGACATTTAAACTACATTCATATGCTAAACTGAATTGTTTGAAATGGAACTGTTTTTGTATGCTAAACTGAATTGCATGAAATAGAAGTGTTTGACTAAACTGAATATCTTGAAATAGAAATGTTTTTGACAATTAAATTGTGTACTTATGCTAAACTGACTTGTTTGAAATAAAAACAGTCAGCCTGTCATAACAAGAGCTCTGTTTTGAAATCTGCTGGTAGGCCGGATACTGAAAAGTAAACAAATTGAGAGCATGTCGGCTGGATTGTATAATGACATCCCGTATGAAAGTTAAAGACACGTGTCCTTATATCATTAATGAATGGAATAATTAAGAGATTACTATACGAGCAAAGATTCTTAATTGAGTTTAGGCAGTTTGGGGAAGACGGGTTCAAAGTTGCGAGTCAGAGATTCAAGCCCTCTGGGGCGAGCGGGGTGAAGGCGTCGAAGTCGGGTGTTTCTGTTTATCTACCACCCCTGTATCTGATAACGTTTCTATGGAAGAACTTATATCTTACACTCTGTTTCTATCGTGTTTCGAGTCTGACAGCTATGAAATTGTTTCGGTCAGAAATAAACTAAGGAAACAACGTGTCACTTTGTACTCTGCGAAATAAAGAAGAGTAGAATTCATAAAATTCATCTATGCATATTTGTGATCCCGTTACGTAATAAATGGTTTCAAGTATTGCTATGTAACACAATATATAATATAAATAATTTGCTCGTAGTTATATGGTAATCCTTAGTAAATGATAGGACTGTTCTGTTTTATCTATACATGAGACCCTTACAGGTACTACCAATCCGGAACAGAGTAGACCTGGAAGTAATGGCAATGAACGGGTATTCCCCCATTCCCCAAAGCTTAAGAAATTGAACCTCACCATTGAATGCAGTTTAGTGTCATAACCAGGATACTAGTTGGGGGAGGGTCTTACCCCTCTGTAGAGGTGCAGTAGGCATATTCTACGGCCCCAACCGACAGGGTTGTTCTCACACAAGATATAGCATATACGTTTTAACCATTCGAGTACCGGCTGAAAAGTTCATAGGCTAACTAAGATATTCTCACGTAATGTGGCCGATTGAGGTTTATTTTTCACAATAGTCCCCCTTGTGGTTCACACACTTCTTCCATTGGTGTTACAGTGCTTCGATCTCATTTTCAAAAAGTCATCAATAGCAGATATGACATCATATGAACATTTCAGCTCATGAATTTTTCAGTCTACCTTCTAACTTAACTTTCTGTAAAATGGTTGCCATTACTCCCGAACGTAAAGGTAAAACAGATTCATAGGCTTTGATATCATAGTAGAAGTCTGAGTCCCATTAGGGCTACTCGCGTGGTGTAACGGTTAGCAAACTTAATTAGCACACCCTTGTTAGTACGTTTGATTCTTATTGGGTTCCCCATACACCCGACCTTGTGCCAAAGCTAAGCAAAGCATAGCTTAGTAAATAATTGATTTATCAAAAACATCCATATGATCCGTAAGGTTTTTTTTCGAAAAAAATGGCACCCCTGTTAAGGTTTTTTTTTTTTTTTTGTACCCCCAGCAGAAAGGTGAGACTACCCATAAAAACAAACGGGTGTCCTGATGTGACTCTAAACTGCATCTGCTTCTAAGAATCTCAATCAGGAGTTATAAGGAGCGTGGAATTATCCGTTCATTTCCATTACACCCAAGCCCAGTCGGCTGGGGCTGTAGAATACACTGACTGCATCTCTGCTGTAAGGCAAGATTCCCCCAACGAGTGTACTGGATATAACATTAAACCATCCGACGGTGAGGCTCCAGTAAGGCAGGAGCTTTGGGGAATGTAGAGTAACCCTTCATTGCCATTGCTCCCGTGTCAACTCTGGCTCGGAGTAGTAGCACCTGATAAGATCCTATCGATGGATCCAAAAGAACTGTTTAAACTGTGTTTAAACGAAGGACTTGCATTAAATTGAACAGTGGGAAATAGAACTGTTTGACCATTTAATTGTGTGTAACAGATGACTGTCTAATTGAATTGTTACTGATACATAACAATACTTGGAGCCATTTAACTGTGTACAAACGAATGAATAATGTTGAATAATAGAATTATTAGTGTTAAATAGCAATAATTGAAACTCTTTATCTCTGTGCCTAAATTGAATCATTGGTATTACATAGCAATATTTGGTACCGTTTAAATTGGTGCAAATAAATAAATAGCGATATCAACAAAATGTTTACAAATCATATACATTTAATATGTATGTATGAAGAGGACTTGCCATTAAATAACCTATAATGGTTGATATGCCATAAAACCCAACAAAACCAAATATTATAAATTTGATAGATAGGCTCTCAATAATAGGGAAATCAGACATGACAGATGAAATGAAGCGCAGTTTCTTCCAGGCAGCTGTTGTAACAATACTGCTATATGGATGCACTACATGGACGCTAACCAAACGGCTGGAGAAGAAACTTGACGGCAACTACACAAGAATGTTGAGAGCAATATTGAACAAGTCCTGGCGACAACACCCCACGAGACGCCAACTGTACGGCCACCTGCCTCCCATCACGAAAACTATACAGGTCAGACGAGCCAGACACGCCGGACACTGCTGGAGAAGCAAAGACGAGCTGGTAAGTGACGTACTACTATGGACCCCCACATATGTCCAAGCAAAAGCAGGACGACCAGCCCGAACTTACATTCAGCAGCTATGTGAGGACACAGGATGTAACCCAGAAGACCTACCGGAGGCGATGAACGATAGGGAAAAGTGGCGAGAGATGGTCAAGGATATCCGTGCTGGCGGCATGACTTGATGATGATGATGATATATGCATGAACAGGATTTGTCGTTAGATAACCGAAAATAGTCTATATGTCATGAAACCTAACCAAACTAAATCATATATTTCATATATATCTATAAAGAAGATTTGGAATTAAATAACCTACAATGGTTGATATACGGTAAACCCTAACCCAACCAAATTCTATATATTTGATATACATCTATAAAGAGAACTTGGCATTAAATGACCTTCAATGGTTGATATACGGTAAACCCTAACCCAACCAAATTCTATATATTTGATATACATCTATAAAGAGAACTTGGCATTAAATAAACTTCAATGGTTGATGTACGGTAAACCCTAACCCAACCAAATTCTATATATTTGATATACATCTATAAAGAGAACTTGGCATTAAATAACTTACAATGGTTGATATACGGTAAACCCTAACCCAACCAAATTCTATATATTTGATATACATCTATAAAGAGAACTTGGCATTAAATAACCTTCAATGATTGATATACGGTAAACCCTAACCCAACCAAATCCTATATATTTGATATACATCTATAAAGAGAACTTGGCATTAAATAACCTTCAATGGTTGATATACGGTAAACCCTAACCCAACCAAATTCTATATATTTGATATACATCTATAAAGAGAACTTGGCATTAAATAACCTTCAATGGTTGATATACGGTAAACCCTAACCCAACCAAATTCTATATATTTGATATACATCTATAAAGAGAACTTGGCATTAAATAACCTACAATGGTTGATATACGGTAAACCCTAACCCAACCAAATCCTATATATTTGATGTACATCTATAAAGAGAACTTGGCATTAAATAACCTACAATGGTTGATATACGGTAAACCCTAACCCAACCAAATTCTATATACTTGATATACATCTATAAAGAGAACTTGGCATTAAATAACCTACAATGGTTGATATACGGTAAACCCAAACCCAACCAAATTCTATATATTTGATATACATCTATAAAGAGAACTTGGCATTAAATAACCTACAATAGTTGATATACGGTAAACCCTAACCCAACCAAATTCTATATATTTGATATAGATCTATAAAGAGAACTTGGCATTAAATAACCTACAATGGTTGATATACGGTAAACCCTAACCCAACCAAATCCTATATAATTGATATACATCTATAAAGAGAACTTGGCATTAAATAACCTTCAATGGTTGATATACGGTAAACCCTAACACAACCAAATTCTATATATTTGATATACATCTATAAAGAGAACTTGGCATTAAATAACCTACAATGGTTGATATACGGTAAACCCTAACCCAACCAAATTCTATATATTTGATATAGATCTATAAAGAGAACTTGGCATTAAATAACCTTCAATGGTTGATATACGGTAAACCCTAACCCAACTAAATTCTATATATTTGATATACATCTATAAAGAGAACTTGGCATTAAATAACCTTCAATGGTTGATATACGGTAAACCCTAACCCAACCAAATTCTATATATTTGATATACATCTATAAAGAGAACTTGGCATTAAATAAACTTCAATGGTTGATGTACGGTAAACCCTAACCCAACCAAATTCTATATATTTGATATACATCTATAAAGAGAACTTGGCATTAAATAACTTACAATGGTTGATATACGGTAAACCCTAACCCAACCAAATTCTATATATTTGATATACATCTATAAAGAGAACTTGGCATTAAATAACCTTCAATGATTGATATACGGTAAACCCTAACCCAACCAAATCCTATATATTTGATATACATCTATAAAGAGAACTTGGCATTAAATAACCTTCAATGGTTGATATACGGTAAACCCTAACCCAACCAAATTCTATATATTTGATATACATCTATAAAGAGAACTTGGCATTAAATAACCTTCAATGGTTGATATACGGTAAACCCTAACCCAACCAAATTCTATATATTTGATATACATCTATAAAGAGAACTTGGCATTAAATAACCTACAATGGTTGATATACGGTAAACCCTAACCCAACCAAATCCTATATATTTGATGTACATCTATAAAGAGAACTTGGCATTAAATAACCTACAATGGTTGATATACGGTAAACCCTAACCCAACCAAATTCTATATACTTGATATACATCTATAAAGAGAACTTGGCATTAAATAACCTACAATGGTTGATATACGGTAAACCCAAACCCAACCAAATTCTATATATTTGATATACATCTATAAAGAGAACTTGGCATTAAATAACCTACAATAGTTGATATACGGTAAACCCTAACCCAACCAAATTCTATATATTTGATATAGATCTATAAAGAGAACTTGGCATTAAATAACCTACAATGGTTGATATACGGTAAACCCTAACCCAACCAAATCCTATATAATTGATATACATCTATAAAGAGAACTTGGCATTAAATAACCTTCAATGGTTGATATACGGTAAACCCTAACACAACCAAATTCTATATATTTGATATACATCTATAAAGAGAACTTGGCATTAAATAACCTACAATGGTTGATATACGGTAAACCCTAACCCAACCAAATTCTATATATTTGATATACATCTATAAAGAGAACTTGGCATTAAATAACCTTCAATGGTTGATATACGGTAAACCCTAACCCAACTAAATTCTATATATTTGATATACATCTATAAAGAGAACTTGGCATTAAATAACCTTCAATGGTTGATATACGGTAAACCCTAACCCAACCAAATTCTATATATTTGATATACATCTATAAAGAGAACTTGGCATTAAATAAACTTCAATGGTTGATGTACGGTAAACCCTAACCCAACCAAATTCTATATATTTGATATACATCTATAAAGAGAACTTGGCATTAAATAACTTACAATGGTTGATATACGGTAAACCCTAACCCAACCAAATTCTATATATTTGATATACATCTATAAAGAGAACTTGGCATTAAATAACCTTCAATGATTGATATACGGTAAACCCTAACCCAACCAAATCCTATATATTTGATATACATCTATAAAGAGAACTTGGCATTAAATAACCTTCAATGGTTGATATACGGTAAACCCTAACCCAACCAAATTCTATATATTTGATATACATCTATAAAGAGAACTTGGCATTAAATAACCTTCAATGGTTGATATACGGTAAACCCTAACCCAACCAAATTCTATATATTTGATATACATCTATAAAGAGAACTTGGCATTAAATAACCTACAATGGTTGATATACGGTAAACCCTAACCCAACCAAATCCTATATATTTGATGTACATCTATAAAGAGAACTTGGCATTAAATAACCTACAATGGTTGATATACGGTAAACCCTAACCCAACCAAATTCTATATATTTGATATACATCTATAAAGAGAACTTGGCATTAAATAACCTACAATGGTTGATATACGGTAAACCCAAACCCAACCAAATTCTATATATTTGATATACATCTATAAAGAGAACTTGGCATTAAATAACCTACAATAGTTGATATACGGTAAACCCTAACCCAACCAAATTCTATATATTTGATATAGATCTATAAAGAGAACTTGGCATTAAATAACGTACAATGGTTGATATACGGTAAACCCTAACCCAACCAAATCCTATATAATTGATATACATCTATAAAGAGAACTTGGCATTAAATAACCTTCAATGGTTGATATACCGTAAACCCTAACACAACCAAATTCTATATATTTGATATACATCTATAAAGAGAACTTGGCATTAAATAACCTACAATGGTTGATATACGGTAAACCCTAACCCAACCAAATTCTATATATTTGATATACATCTATAAAGAGAACTTGGCATTAAATAACCTTCAATGGTTGATATACGGTAAACCCTAACCCAACTAAATTCTATATATTTGATATACATCTATAAAGAGAACTTGGCATTAAATAACCTACAATGGTTGATATACGGTAAACCCTAATCCAACCAAAATCTATATATTTGAGAGACATCTATAAAGAGAACTTGGCATTAAATAACCTACAATGGTTGACATACGGTAAACCCAAACCCAACCAAATTCTATATATTTGATATACATCTATAAAGAGAACTTGGCATTAAAAAAACTTCAATGGTTGATATACGGTAAACCCTAACACAACCAAATTCTATATATTTGATATACATCTATGAAGAGAACTTGGCATTAAATAACCTACAATGGTTGATATACGGTAAACCCTAACCCAACCAAATTCTATATATTTGATATACATCTATAAAGAGAACTTGGCATTAAATAACCTTCAATAGTTGATATACGGTAAACCCTAACCCAACAAAATTCTATATATTTGATATACATCTATAAAGAGAACTTGGCATTAAATAACCTACAATGGTTGATATACGGTAAACCCTAACCCAACCAAATTCTATATATTTGATATACATCTATAAAGAGAACTTGGCATTAAATAACCTACAATGGTTGATATACGGTAAACCCAAACCCAACCAAATTCTATATATGTGATATACATCTATAAAGAGAACTTGGCATTAAATAACCTTCAATGGTTGATATACGGTAAACCCTAACCCAACCAAATTCTATATATTTGATATACATCTATAAAGAGAACTTGGCATTAAATAACCTTCAATGGTTGATATACGGTAAACCCTAACCCAACTAAATTCTATATATTTGATATACATCTATAAAGAGAACTTGGCATTAAATAACCTTCAATGGTTGATATACGGTAAACCCTAACCCAACCAAATTCTATATATTTGATATACATCTATAAAGAGAACTTGGCATTAAATAACCTTCAATGGTTGATATACGGTAAACCGTAACACAACCAAATTCTATATATTTGATATACATCTATAAAGAGAACATGGCATTAAATAACCTTCAATGGTTGATATACGGTAAACCCTAACCAAACCAAATTCTATATATTTGATATACATCTATAAAGAGAACTTGGCATTAAATAACCTTCAATGGTTGATATACGGTAAACCCTAACCCAACCAAATTCTATATATTTGATATACATCTATAAAGAGAACTTGGCATTAAATAACCTACAATGGTTGATATACGGTAAACCCTAACCCAACCAAATCCTATATATTTGATGTACATCTATAAAGAGAACTTGGCATTAAATAACCTACAATGGTTGATATACGGTAAACCCTAACCCAACCAAATTCTATATATTTGATATACATCTATAAAGAGAACTTGGCATTAAATAACCTACAATGGTTGATATACGGTAAACCCAAACCCAACCAAATTCTATATATTTGATATACATCTATAAAGAGAACTTGGCATTAAATAACCTTCAATGGTTGATATACGGTAAACCCTAACCCAACCAAATTCTATATATTTGATATACATCTATAAAGAGAACTTGGCATTAAATAACCTACAATGGTTGATATACGGTAAACCCTAACCCAACCAAATCCTATATATTTGATGTACATCTATAAAGAGAACTTGGCATTAAATAACCTACAATGGTTGATATACGGTAAACCCTAACCCAACCAAATTCTATATATTTGATATACATCTATAAAGAGAACTTGGCATTAAATAACCTACAATGGTTGATATACGGTAAACCCAAACCCAACCAAATTCTATATATTTGATATACATCTATAAAGAGAACTTGGCATTAAATAACCTTCAATGGTTGATATACGGTAAACCCTAACCCAACCAAATTCTATATATTTGATATACATCTATAAAGAGAACTTGGCATTAAATAACCTACAATGGTTGATATACGGTAAACCCTAACCCAACCAAATCCTATATAATTGATATACATCTATAAAGAGAACTTGGCATTAAATAACCTTCAATGGTTGATATACGGTAAACCCTAACACAACCAAATTCTATATATTTGATATACATCTATAAAGAGAACTTAGCATTAAATAACCTACAATGGTTGATATACGGTAAACCCTAACCCAACCAAATTTTATATATTTGATATACATCTATAAAGAGAACTTGGCATTAAATAACATTCAATGGTTGATATACGGTAAACCCTAACCCAACTAAATTCTATATATTTGATATACATCTATAAAGAGAACTTGGCATTAAATAACCTTCAATGGTTGATATACGGTAAACCCTAACCCAACCAAACTCTATATATTTGATATACATCTATAAAGAGAACTTGGCATTAAATAACCCTCAATGGTTGATATACGGTAAACCCTAACCCAACTAAATTCTATATATTTGATATATATCTATAAAGAGAACATGGCATTAAATAACCTACAATGGTTGATATACGGTAAACCCTAACCCAACCAAACTCTATATATTTGATATACATCTATAAAGAGAACTTGGCATTAAATAACCTTCAATGGTTGATATACGGTAAACCCTAACCCAACCAAATTCTATATATTTGATATACATCTATAAAGAGAACTTGGCATTAAATAACCTACAATGGTTGATATACGGTAAACCCTAACCCAACCAAACTCTATATATTTGATATACATCTATAAAGAGAACTTGGCATTAAATAACCTACAATGGTTGATATACGGTAAACCCTAACCCAACCAAATTCTATATATTTGATATACATCTATAAAGAGAACTTGGCATTAAATAACCTACACTGGTTGATATACGGTAAACCCTAACCCAACCAAATCCTATATATTTGATATACATCTATAAAGAGAATTTGGCATTAAATAACCTACAATGGTTGATATACGGTAAACTCTAACCCAACCAAATTCTATATAATTAATATACATCTATAAAGAGAACTTGGCATTAAATAACCTTCAATGGTTGATATACGGTAAACCCTAACCCAACCAAATTCTATATATTTGATATACATCTATAAAGAGAACTTGGCATTAAATAACCTTCAATGGTTGATATACGGTAAACCCTAACCCAACCAAATTCTATATATTTGATATACATCTATAAAGAGAACTTGGGATTAAATAACCTACAATGGTTGATATACGGTAAACCCTAACCCAACCAAATTCTATATATTTGATATACATCTATAAAGAGAACTTGGCATTAAATAACCTTCAATGGTTGATATACGGTAAACCCTAACCCAACCAAATTCTATATATTTGATATACATCTATAAAGAGAACTTGGCATTAAATAACCTACAATGGTTGATATACGGTAAACCCTAACCCAACCAAATCCTATATATTTGATGTACATCTATAAAGAGAACTTGGCATTAAATAACCTACAATGGTTGATATACGGTAAACCCTAACCCAACCAAATTCTATATATTTGATATACATCTATAAAGAGAACTTGGCATTAAATAACCTACAATGGTTGATATACGGTAAACCCAAACCCAACCAAATTCTATATATTTGATATACATCTATAAAGAGAAGTTGGCATTAAATAACCTTCAATGGTTGATATACGGTAAACCCTAACCCAACCAAATTCTATATATTTGATATACATCTATAAAGAGAACTTGGCATTAAATAACCTACAATGGTTGATATACGGTAAACCCTAACCCAACCAAATCCTATATATTTGATATACATCTATAAAGAGAACTTGGCATTAAATAACCTACAATGGTTGATATACGGTAAATCCTAACACAACCAAATTCTATATATTTGATATACATCTATAAAGAGAACTTAGCATTAAATAACCTACAATGGTTGATATACGGTAAACCCTAACCCAACCAAATTCTATATATTTGATATACATCTATAAAGAGAACTTGGCATTAAATAACCTTCAATGGTTGATATACGGTAAACCCTAACCCAACTAAATTCTATATATTTGATATACATCTATAAAGAGAACTTGGCATTAAATAACCTACAATGGTTGATATACGGTAAACCCTAATCCAACCAAAATCTATATATTTGATAGACATCTATAAAGAGAACTTGGCAATAAATAACCTACAATGGTTGACATACGGTAAACCCAAACCCAACCAAATTCTATATATTTGATATACATCTATAAAGAGAACTTGGCATTAAATAACCTTCAATGGTTGATATAAGGTAAACCCTAACACAACCAAATTCTATATATTTGATATACATCTATAAAGAGAACTTGGCATTAAATAACCTACAATGGTTGATATACGGTAAACCCTAACCCAACCAAATTCTATATATTTGATATACATCTATAAAGAGAACTTGGCATTAAATAACCTTCAATAGTTGATATACGGTAAACCCTAACCCAACCAAATTCTATATATTTGATATACATCTATAAAGAGAACTTGGCATTAAATAACCTACAATGGTTGATATACGGTAAACCCTAACCCAACCAAATTCTATATATTTGATATACATCTATAAAGAGAACTTGGCATTAAATAACCTACAATGATTGATATACGGTAAACCCAAACCCAACCAAATTCTATATATTTGATATACATCTATAAAGAGAACTTGGCATTAAATAACCTTCAATGGTTATATACGGTAAACCCTAACCCAACCAAATTCTATATATTTGATATATATCTATAAAGAGAACTTGGCATTAAATAACCTACAATGGTTGATATACGGTAAACCCTAACCCAACCAAATTCTATATATTTGATATACATCTATAAAGAGAACTTGGCATTAAATAACCTACAATGGTTGATATACGGTAAACCCTAACCCAACCAAATCCTATATAATTGATATACATCTATAAAGAGAACTTGGCATTAAATAACCTTCAATGGTTGATATACGGTAAACCCTAACACAACCAAATTCTATATATTTGATATACATCTATAAAGAGAACTTAGCATTAAATAACCTACAATGGTTGATATACGGTAAACCCAAACCCAACCAAATTCTATATATTTGATATACATCTATAAAGAGAACTTGGCATTAAATAACCTTCAATGGTTGATATACGGTAAACCCTAACCCAACTAAATTCTATATATTTGATATACATCTATAAAGAGAACTTGGCATTAAATAACCTACAATGGTTGATATACGGTAAACCCTAATCCAACCAAAATCTATATATTTGATAGACATCTATAAAGAGAACTTGGCATTAAATAACCTACAATGGTTGACATACGGTAAACCCAAACCCAACCAAATTCTATATATTTGATATACATCTATAAAGAGAACTTGGCATTAAATAACCTTCAATGGTTGATATACGGTAAACCCTAACACAACCAAATTCTATATATTTGATATACATCTATAAAGAGAACTTGGCATTAAATAACCTACAATGGTTGATATACGGTAAACCCTAACCCAACCAAATTCTATATATTTGATATACATCTATAAAGAGAACTTAGCATTAAATAACCTTCTATAGTTGATATACGGTAAACCCTAACCCAACCAAATTCTATATATTTGATATACATCTATAAAGAGAACTTGGCATTAAATAACCTACAATGGTTGATATACGGTAAACCCTAACCCAACTAAATTCTATATATTTGATATACATCTATAAAGAGAACTTGGCATTAAATAACCTACAATGGTTGATATACGGTAAACCCAAACCCAACCAAATTCTATATATTTGATATACATCTATAAAGAGAAGTTGGCATTAAATAACCTTCAATGGTTGATATACGGTAAACCCTAACCCAACCAAATCCTATATATTTGATATACATCTATAAAGAGAACTTGGCATTAAATAACCTACAATGGTTGACATACGGTAAACCCAAACCCAACCAAATTCTATATATTTGATATACATCTATAAAGAGAACTTGGCATTAAATAACCTTCAATGGTTGATATACGGTAAACCCTAACCCAACCAAATTCTATATATTTGATATACATCTATAAAGAGAACTTAGCATTAAATAACCTTCAATAGTTGATATACGGTAAACCCTAACCCAACCAAATTCTATATATTTGATATACATCTATAAAGAGAACTTGGCATTAAATAACCTTCAATGGTTGATATACGGTAAACCCTAACCCAACCAAATTCTATATATTTGATATACATCTATAAAGAGAACTTGGCATTAAATAACCTACAATGGTTGATATACGGTAAACCCTAACCCAACTAAATTCTATATATTTGATATATATCTATAAAGAGAACTTGGCATTAAATAACCTACAATGGTTGATATACGGTAAACCCTAACCCAACCAAATTCTATATATTTGATATACATCTATAAAGAGAACTTGGCATTAAATAACCTACAATGGTTGATATACGGTAAACCCTAACCCAACCAAATCCTATATATTTGATATACATCTATAAAGAGAACTTGGCATTAAATAACCTTCAATGGTTGATATACGGTAAACCCAAAGCCAACCAAATTCTATATATTTGATATACATCTATAAAGAGAAGTTGGCATTAAATAACCTACAATGGTTGATATACGGTAAACCCAAACCCAACCAAATTCTATATATTTGATATGCATCTATAAAGAGAACTTGGCATTAAATAACCTTCAATGGTTGATATACGGTAAAACCTACCCCAACCAAATCCTGTATATTTGATATACATCTATAAAGAGAACTTGGCATTAAATAACCTACAATGGTTGATATACGGTAAACCCTAACCCAACCAAATTCTATATATTTGATATACATCTATAAAGAGAACTTGGCATTAAATAACCTTCAATGGTTGATATACGGTAAACCCTAACCCAACCAAATCCTATATATTTGATATACATCTATAAAGAGAACTTGGCATTAAATAACCTACAATGGTTGATATACGGTAAACTGTAACCCAACCAAATTCTATATATTTGATATACATCTATAAAGAGAACTTGGCATTAAATAACCTACAATGGTTGATATACGTTAAACTCTAACCCAACCAAATTCTATATATTTGATATACATCTATAAAGAGAACTTGGCATTAAATAACCTTCAATGGTTGATATACGGTAAACCCTAACCCAACCAAATCCTATATATTTGATGTACATCTATAAAGAGAACTTGGCATTAAATAACCTACAATGGTTGATATACGGTAAACCCTAACACAACCAAATTCTATATATTTGATATACATCTATAAAGAGATCTTGGCATTAAATAACCTACAATGGTTGATATACGGTAAACCCTAACCCAACCAAATTCTATATATTTGATATACATCTATAAAGAGAACTTGGCATTAAATAACCTTCAATGGTTGATATACGGTAAACCCTAACCCAACTAAATTCTATGTATTTGATATACATCTATAAAGAGAACTTGGCATTAAATAACCTTCAATGGTTGATATACGGTAAACCCTAACCCAACCAAATCCTATAGATTTGATATACATCTATAAAGAGAACTTGGCATTAAATAACCTTCAATGGTTGATATACGGTAAACCCAAACCCAACCAAATTCTATATATTTGATATACATCTATAAAGAGAAGTTGGCATTAAATAACCTTCAATGGTTGATATACGGTAAACCCCAACCCAACCAAATTCTATATATTTGATATACATCTATAAAGAGAACTTGGCATTAAATAACCTTCAATGGTTGATATACGGTAAACCCTAACCCAACCAAATTCTATATATTTGATATACATCTATAAAGAGAACTTGGCATTAAATAACCTACAATGGTTGATATACGGTAAACCCTAACCCAACCAAATTCTATATATTTGATATACATCTATAAAGAGAACTTAGCATTAAATAACCTTCTATAGTTGATATACGGTAAACCCTAACCCAACCAAATTCTATATATTTGATATACATCTATAAAGAGAACTTGGCATTAAATAACCTACAATGGTTGATATACGGTAAACCCTAACCCAACTAAATTCTATATATTTGATATACATCTATAAAGAGAACTTGGCATTAAATAACCTACAATGGTTGATATACGGTAAACCCAAACCCAACCAAATTCTATATATTTGATATACATCTATAAAGAGAAGTTGGCATTAAATAACCTTCAATGGTTGATATACGGTAAACCCTAACCCAACCAAATCCTATATATTTGATATACATCTATAAAGAGAACTTGGCATTAAATAACCTACAATGGTTGACATACGGTAAACCCAAACCCAACCAAATTCTATATATTTGATATACATCTATAAAGAGAACTTGGCATTAAATAACCTTCAATGGTTGATATACGGTAAACCCTAACCCAACCAAATTCTATATATTTGATATACATCTATAAAGAGAACTTAGCATTAAATAACCTTCAATAGTTGATATACGGTAAACCCTAACCCAACCAAATTCTATATATTTGATATACATCTATAAAGAGAACTTGGCATTAAATAACCTACAATGGTTGATATACGGTAAACCCTAACCCAACCAAATTCTATATATTTGATATACATCTATAAAGAGAACTTGGCATTAAATAACCTACAATGGTTGATATACGGTAAACCCTAACCCAACCAAATTCTATATATTTGATATACATCTATAAAAAGAACTTGGCATTAAATAACCTTCAATAGTTGATATACGGTAAACCCTAACCCAACCAAATTCTATATATTTGATATACATCTATAAAGAGAACTTGGCATTAAATAACCTTCAATGGTTGATATACGGTAAACCCTAACCCAACCAAATTCTATATATTTGATATACATCTATAAAGAGAACTTGGCATTAAATAACCTACAATGGTTGATATACGGTAAACCCTAACCCAACTAAATTCTATATATTTGATATATATCTATAAAGAGAACTTGGCATTAAATAACCTACAATGGTTGATATACGGTAAACCCTAACCCAACCAAATTCTATATATTTGATATACATCTATAAAGAGAACTTGGCATTAAATAACCTACAATGGTTGATATACGGTAAACCCTAACCCAACCAAATCCTATATATTTGATATACATCTATAAAGAGAACTTGGCATTAAATAACCTTCAATGGTTGATATACGGTAAACCCAAAGCCAACCAAATTCTATATATTTGATATACATCTATAAAGAGAAGTTGGCATTAAATAACCTACAATGGTTGATATACGGTAAACCCAAACCCAACCAAATTCTATATATTTGATATGCATCTATAAAGAGAACTTGGCATTAAATAACCTTCAATGGTTGATATACGGTAAACCCTACCCCAACCAAATCCTGTATATTTGATATACATCTATAAAGAGAACTTGGCATTAAATAACCTACAATGGTTGATATACGGTAAACCCTAACCCAACCAAATTCTATATATTTGATATACATCTATAAAGAGAACTTGGCATTAAATAACCTTCAATGGTTGATATACGGTAAACCCTAACCCAACCAAATCCTATATATTTGATATACATCTATAAAGAGAACTTGGCATTAAATAACCTACAATGGTTGATATACGGTAAACTGTAACCCAACCAAATCCTATATATTTGATATACATCTATAAAGAGAACTTGGCATTAAATAACCTACAATGGTTGATATACGTTAAACTCTAACCCAACCAAATTCTATATATTTGATATACATCTATAAAGAGAACTTGGCATTAAATAACCTTCAATGGTTGATATACGGTAAACCCTAACCCAACCAAATCCTATATATTTGATGTACATCTATAAAGAGAACTTGGCATTAAATAACCTACAATGGTTGATATACGGTAAACCCTAACACAACCAAATTCTATATATTTGATATACATCTATAAAGAGATCTTGGCATTAAATAACCTACAATGGTTGATATACGGTAAACCCTAACCCAACCAAATTCTATATATTTGATATACATCTATAAAGAGAACTTGGCATTAAATAACCTTCAATGGTTGATATACGGTAAACCCTAACCCAACTAAATTCTATGTATTTGATATACATCTATAAAGAGAACTTGGCATTAAATAACCTTCAATGGTTGATATACGGTAAACCCTAACCCAACCAAATCCTATAGATTTGATATACATCTATAAAGAGAACTTGGCATTAAATAACCTTCAATGGTTGATATACGGTAAACCCAAACCCAACCAAATTCTATATATTTGATATACATCTATAAATAGAAGTTGGCATTAAATAACCTTCAATGGTTGATATACGGTAAACCCCAACCCAACCAAATTCTATATATTTGATATACATCTATAAAGAGAACTTGGCATTAAATAACCTTCAATGGTTGATATACGGTAAACCCTAACCCAACCAAATTCTATATATTTGATATACATCTATAAAGAGAACTTGG
The DNA here is from genome assembly GCA_963585895.1 of Sepioteuthis lessoniana. Classification (NCBI taxonomy): domain Eukaryota; kingdom Metazoa; phylum Mollusca; class Cephalopoda; order Myopsida; family Loliginidae; genus Sepioteuthis; species Sepioteuthis lessoniana. The sequence goes on along the minus strand of OY757909.1, from coordinate 82,753,050 downwards.
CATTAAATAACCTACAATGGTTGATATACGGTAAACCCTAACCCAACCAAATTCTATATATTTGATATACATCTATAAAGAGAACTTGGCATTAAATAACCTACAATGGTTGATATACGGTAAACTGTAACCCAACCAAATCCTATATATTTGATATACATCTATAAAGAGAACTTGGCATTAAATAACCTACAATGGTTGATATACGTTAAACTCTAACCCAACCAAATTCTATATATTTGATATACATCTATAAAGAGAACTTGGCATTAAATAACCTTCAATGGTTGATATACGGTAAACCCTAACCCAACCAAATCCTATATATTTGATGTACATCTATAAAGAGAACTTGGCATTAAATAACCTACAATGGTTGATATACGGTAAACCCTAACACAACCAAATTCTATATATTTGATATACATCTATAAAGAGATCTTGGCATTAAATAACCTACAATGGTTGATATACGGTAAACCCTAACCCAACCAAATTCTATATATTTGATATACATCTATAAAGAGAACTTGGCATTAAATAACCTTCAATGGTTGATATACGGTAAACCCTAACCCAACTAAATTCTATGTATTTGATATACATCTATAAAGAGAACTTGGCATTAAATAACCTTCAATGGTTGATATACGGTAAACCCTAACCCAACCAAATCCTATAGATTTGATATACATCTATAAAGAGAACTTGGCATTAAATAACCTTCAATGGTTGATATACGGTAAACCCAAACCCAACCAAATTCTATATATTTGATATACATCTATAAAGAGAACTTGGCATTAAATAACCTTCAATGGTTGATATACGGTAAACCCAAACCCAACCAAATTCTATATATTTGATATACATCTATAAAGAGAACTTGGCATTAAATAACCTTCAATGGTTGATATACGGTAAACCCTACCCCAACCAAATCCTGTATATTTGATATACATCTATAAAGAGAACTTGGCATTAAATAACCTACAATGGTTTATATACGGTAAACCCTAACCCAACCAAATTCTATATATTTGATATACATCTATAAAGAGAACTTGGCATTAAATAACCTTCAATGGTTGATATACGGTAAACCCTAACCCAACCAAATCCTATATATTCGATATACATCTATAAAGAGAACTTGGCATTAAATAACCTTCAATGGTTGATATACGGTAAACCCTAACCCAACCAAATTCTATATATTTGATATTCATCTATAAAGAGAACTTGGCATTAAATAACCTTCAATGATTGATATACGGTAAACCCTAACCCAACCAAATTCTATATATTTGATATACATCTATAAAGAGAACTTGGCATTAAATAACCTTCAATGGTTGATATACGGTAAACCCTAACCCAACCAAATTCTATGTATTTGATATACATCTATAAAGAGAACTTGGCATTAAATAACCTACAATGGTTGATATACGGTCAACCCTAACACAACCAAATTCTATATATTTGATATACATCTATAAAGAGAACTTGGCATTAAATAACCTACAATGGTTGATATACGGTAAACCCTAACCCAACCAAATTCTATATATTTGATATACATCTATAAAGAGAACTTGGCATTAAATAACCTACAATGGTTGATATACGGTAAACCCAAACCCAACCAAATTCTATATATTTGATATACATCTATAAAGAGAACTTGGCATTAAATAACCTACAATGGTTGATATACGGTAAACCCTAACCCAACCAAATTTTATATATTTGATATACATCTATAAAGAGAACTTGGCATTAAATAACCTACAATGGTTGATATACGGTAAACCCTAACCCAACCAAATTCTATATATTTGATATACATCTATAAAGAGAACTTGGCATTAAATAACCTACAATGGTTGATATACGGTAAACCCTAACCCAACCAAATTCTATATATTTGATATACATCTATAAAGAGAACTTGGCATTAAATAACCTACAATGGTTGACATACCATGAAACTCAACCAAACCAAACCATTACTTCCAGGTTCAATCTGACCCTGTTCGGCAATACCTGTTTTACTCACATCTCTGAGTTAGCAAGGTCTTTTTGAAATTTATTAGTATTAGGAATACTTGAAACCGTGTAACTTTGCAAATTACTTATATTGATAATAGTTATTTGAAGCTGTAATTGTTCATAAACGATTTTTATTTACTTTAAATACTGTTTGAAATACTTGAAGTCATACCATTGTTTACATATTATCATTATTATCATTATCATTAGTATTAGAAAGGAATACTTGAAACGATAAAACAGTGCAAATCATTTGTATCAAAAATAGTTATAATTGTTGACAAGTAAATATTACCTGGGTGAGTCAAAAGTTTTGCAATACTTTCATACGTTTTAGGATCTGGAAATAACTCCAGGAATTTTAAGGGAATCAAACTGATACCACACCCGACAGATTGTCCGGAAGGATCCTCAGGTGGTGTAATGGTTAGCAAGCTGGACTAGCAAACCTACATGAGTGAGTTCGAGTCTCATTGGGTGCCCGTTTCATATGGCCTTGTGCCACATCTAACCAAAAAGCTTAGTAAATTACCACCCGACAGATAGTCCGGGTTAATACTTGTTCCAATCTACGAGCGCTCGCGACGCTTCAACAACGAAGAGGAGTCTGAAGTTTCAGTGGAGGAATTCTTCACCTCGAAATACAAGAACTGGTATCAGTGATGGGATCAAAGAAGTGGAAAGAAAATGGCTTCAGATGATGTTACACGACTGCATCTACGTTGAATGCTTGGCTGATTTTGTTGTAACTTGAGAAATACCGTTGATAGGTTTGCAAGATATTGCAAAGTTACGTGAAACCCTATATTTTCTTGCACCATATTGTTAATTATTTCAATTAACAGTAGATGTCCCATACATCTGGCCTTGTGTCAAACTAATCAGATGTTAGTAAATGACAACCTTAACAGTCGAGCTTGTTATCAAATAGGAAGAGATGGAATAAGTATCTTTTAAACTGATTGAGGCGGATTTTCAATCGATCTAAATGACTAAGGCTCAACTTTATGCTCTCAAGAACGACAAGCTGGGTCAAATTAAAACCTTTTCAAGTGGAAGAAATTGGAGCAAATCAAAACCCTTTCAAGTACCTGCACAAGGGGAAGCCTAACCTGCGTTTCAGGCTCAGTGTAAATAACGACCAATCATGTCACGTTCATTGATTTGAGAGGCAAAAACGAAGCTAAGAGAAGTGACTGGATTTAGATATGAGCGAAACATGTCAGTGACTGTTGTAAAGCGAATGTTAGGAAGCTAATCTCGAAAGTCATTCTTAGTGCATGGGCAGAATTAGACACAAAGTAAAGCTGGTTTGGAGTCATTTTTTTCTCCTAGACTAGTTACTCATAGCTGGGGGCGGGGGATGAGAAGAATAAGACTTATGTCTTTCCCAAGGTCATTAGAGTAAAATAAATAGCAAACAGCTTCATCGATGATTTGAAACCGGGTCGCCGATTCCATTTCTTACGACGATAATCGTTATGCTGAGCGAGCTTCTTGATGTCAAAATTGCTTGATAATTTACAATCAAATTAGTATTGATTTACAAACCATTTCGCTCAGATTTGGCAAAAGGCCACAGGAATGGAGCACCCAATGAGACACGCACTCACTCGTAAAGGTTTGCTACTATAGCTTGCTAACCATTATACCATCCGAGGTGCCCCAACCAAATTAGTATTAGATTATTAATTTTAAAAAAATGTATTTTGTATGTAATTTTTTTTCAAAATTTAAGAAAATATTAAATAGATTTAATAGAAAAAATAAGTTGATATGTATAATGGAATCTGGAGTGCGAACTGAGAAATTTCTGTAGTTTACACCGATATATATTTATCAACAACACACGAGCAGAATGGGACACAAGGCCAATTTTTCTAAGCAGTGTTAAACAGGTTTGAATTCAGTGTTTTCATTCTCTGAGAGCGCTTAACTTACCAAGATTAAAAAGCCCTTTCTGTCCTACTATTTGCTCATAGTTGGAGGGAAAATAATTGGATTAATAACCTTTCTGAGTACAGTAGATATATGTGAAATGCAAACAGCTTTGTCCTAGGTTTGAACTCGGGTTGCCGTGTCCATTTCCTACGACGTTATCCATTACACCACGAACTTACGCTGATATAAAACGGATTTTTTTTAAAAAATCAACGAAGAACAAAGATCCTAATTACTATCGAAAATTATCTTGCGTGTTAATTTGGTTACGTTTTTAATGGCATGTCAATTTTCAAAGGTTATTTAATGCCAAAGTCATCCTTGTAGAACAGTAGTGGTACTTTTTAACCCATAGCTGGATGGATAAGTGAGTTCATGCCTTTCTCAAAGGTATTAGTCCAAAAGTAAACGTAATAGCACAACTGGAGTTCGAACCCGCTTGTTGCGAGTTCAACACGTAAGTCACTAAACTACGAGGACTCCCCCCTGCCTAGTGAGTATAACACAAAGACTTCTAAGCGTTGTCAGTTATTCTAAGATTGACACAGTCAATTGAAAGTTCGACTCCTTCTCTCTTCTCCTCCTTCCTCAAAGCAACAACATCCCAGAGTTTCAAGGTAAAGTTTGAGGTAACTTTAGAATATTTTGGGAATGTCCAAAGATCGATTTCTGACCAGACATGGCTTCTTGGTGAGTTCGGCCAATCACAGGGCATTCAAACTGTCACAAAGGCCACGCGGCCATCATTTCAAACTGTTTTCTCTCGTTTTAACATATGTACTGATAACGTTAGTACGCAGATACACACATAGACCTGAGCCAAAAGAAAGATAGAGAGAGGTGTGGGGTGAAAAAGAAAGAGAAATAAGGAAAGAGAAAGAAAGAAAAAAGAAAGAGAAAAAGAGAAGGAAGAAGGAATGAGAGAGAAAGAAAAAGGCAAGAGGAAAGAGAAAGCGGGAAAGAGAAAGGAAAAGAGAAAGAGAAAGAGAAAGAGAAAGAGAAAGAGAAAGAAATTGAAAAAGAGAGAAAAAGAAAGAGGGAAGGGAAAATAGAAAGAGGACCAGAGAGAGAAAGAGAGAGAAAGACAAAGAGAGAGAAAGCGAGAGAGAAAGAAAGAGAGAAAGAGAACGAGAGAAAAAAGAGAAAGAAAGAGTAAATGAAAAAGAGATGGAAAGAAAAAAAGCGAGAGAAAGAGAGAGAGAGAGAGAGAGAGAAAACAAGAGAGAAAAAGAAAGTGAGAGAAAGGGAAAGTGAAAGTAGGAGAAAGCTAAAGAAAGAGAGAGAGAGGGGAGCGTACTAACAGCGAAGAAGCGTTTTCAATTAGCTATAAAAAGACATCGAGGAAACTGGGTAGAAAGTCAAGCCAGAAAAAGATTAGTGTATCAATCCAAAGAAAACCTTGTAGAAATAAATGAAGAAGAAAACGATCCACTTTCTAGGTCTCTAGTTACAATAGATTGCAATATGCCAAGGAATGGCTGTGAGAAGTCAAAGTATAATATGATTATGGTATACTCAAAACAAGATTATCCCAAGAGTTGTTAATTGCCATCCATTGATTAGCTGATGGCTGTGTGATTCTTCACGAAGCCAGTGTGAATAGCCAGCATCGAGTGACAAGCCGATAGCCCGGTACTCATATTTTCAATTGTCTTACTTACAGTAGAATTTGCTTGTAAAAGGTGAAAATTAGCCGTAATTAATCTGAACAGTCTCAGGCCACAATGGCTGGGAAGTGTTTAAATTACATTATTGTTTCAAAAATAATCATAGTACACACTCTACTCTCTCTCTCTCTCTCTCTTTCTTTCTCTCTCTCTCTCTCTCTCTCTCTCTCTCTCTCAAAATATATATATATATATATATCCTAGTCTGTTCCTATCTATATTTTCAACCATTTCTATCTCTCTATCTCTCAATCACTTTCTCTCTATCTCTCTCTCTATATATATATATATATCTATCCCAGTCTCATCTATCATAGTCTCTTCCAATCTATCTATTTTTACATATATCCCAATCTGCTTTTTCCTATCTTTAATACCGTCTCTCTCTCTCTCTCTCTCTCTCTCTCTCTCTCTCTCTCTCTCTCTCTCTATCGCAGCCTATTCCTATCTATCATAGTTTGTTCTTATTTGTCTCTCAGTCTATCCCAATTTGTTTTTATCTATCTTTTCTACCATTTCTCTTTCTCCCTCACTTCCTCTCTCTCTCTCTCTCTCTCTCTCTCTCTCTCTCTCTCTTCCAGCCTCTTTCTATCTATCATAGTCTATTTCTATCTGTCTGTCTATCCCAGCTTTTTATATCTATCGCTTCAACCATTTCTCTCTCCCTCTCTCTTTCTCTCTCTATCGCAGCCTCTTCCTATCAATCATAGTTTGTTCTATCCGTCTCTAAGTCTATCCCAATTTGTTTTTATCTAACCTTTTTAACATTTCTCTCTCAACTCCTCTCTCTCTCTCTCTCTCTCTCTCTCTCTCTCTCTCTCTCGCACCTTTCTTCCTTTCTCTCTATTTTTTCTCTTTCCTTTCGTCTTGGCTTTTTTCTCTTTTTTCTTTTATACTTTGTTTCCCATAATCTATAACACATCATTTTCTTTTTTCTCTCCTTTTCTGTCTTTCCTTTTATCTCTCACTTTCTTTCACTTCGTCTTGCTCGTTTCTTTCAATTCATGTCTCTATCTCTCCCATGCAAATGTACAGTTTTCTTTCTCTCACTTTTGTTCTCTTTGTCTCTCATTCCGTCTCTTTATCACTTTTCTTTCACTCTCTTTTTTCTTTTTCTAATTGTCTCTTTACTGAACGTGGAAATTTAATTTCTCTTCCCATTCTCTCTCTCTCTCTCTCTCTCTCTCTCTCTCTCTCTCTCTCTCTCTCTCTCTCTCTCTCTTACACACACACATAATCTCTCTCTCTACTCTTCTTCTTTTGCTTCTTCTTCGCTGTTTTTTCTTTTGTACTTTTTCTCTTTTCTCATTTTATCTTTTATTTATTTTAACACACTCTCTCTCTCTCTCTCTCTCTCTCTCTATCTATCTATCTATCTATCTATCTATCTATTCACCCCCTGAATCTGTCTATTTATCTATCTCGACCTCAATCTCAATACTGATCTTACTTTCCCCTGCCATTTTGTTTCTAAATATACTTCAGCGTACCAAATATCCTGACTAACGCATGAATTTCGAAACCAATGGCAACGTTACTTATCTTATTATATTTATAAAAATCCTATTCCCTTGCCATTCACTTCAAAAAGAAAAAAAAGATAGTTTGAAAGACAAAAGAGAAAACAAAAGATTTTAAATTAAAAAAAAACTTCGATAAAACATTTCCTCAGGATATAAAGTAATAAAACAATTTATTTCGTAATCCAAGGCTTGAACCGGTTTCAAGAAGACAAAAAAAGGACCTCAAAATAAACATAACCGTCACATTTTGGTGCCAAACAATTTTTAGATTTTAAATAAATGATGATCGCATTTCAGCTTTTTGTTGTCTTAATCACCTTTTTGATTATTTATGAACCGATCGTCTCCGACTTTAGGGACGGAAAGCAAAAAAAAAGAGTTGAGAAGTTTAAGTAGAAAATTAAATCAAAAAGTTAATTTTAGAACAATGAGTGGAATAAGGACGAGTGAGAGATGTATATTTTAACTGATACAAGCAGTCGGTGTTCAAGCCCAGGTGTAAAAAGTAGAATTTTCTCTGCTGATTTTAAAAGCAAGGCAGGGGGGTTACTTATTGGAAGGGATAGCGCAACATAATCTTCCAATTTTCACTTTCTTATTTTTAAATATATGCCAAACTAAACTGTATAGATGTGAATAAACAATCGTTTAAAAAGCGTTTGAAATATCAAAAGTGCTTAAGTGCTGGTCAGCAGAGCAGTATAAAAAGTAAAAATAATTAGGATCTCACATTCTTAGTTTCTTCTATAAAATAGATGCAAATTAAACGCTTCAGCCAAAATCGAATTTTTGTATATATATATATATAAGTTGTCAGCTTATTGTTAGAATCCTGCTTATTAATATTTTGGGCTTACAGAGTTTCAGTGAAGTAGAGTTTGGTTTATAAATAATATCTAATGATATTCGTTTTGATTACACAATGTTCTGCTAGAAATATTTTGATACTGGTGTATCTGTTGCAGAAGAAAATTATTTTTTACAAAAAAAAAAACATTTTAGAGTGTACTAACTTATGGGCGATAATTTACATACATACATACATACATACATACATACATACATACATAGGGCGTTCGTGGAAATGGACACAGCGACACGAGTTCAAATCCTGGACTAGACTATTTGCGTTTCACATAGTGCTCATACCCTTGGGAAAAGGTATGAATCATCCCTCAATGAGTAAATAGAAGGGCAAACTGAGCACTTCAACTTTGGTATGGCTGCTAATCTAGGAGAAGGAAAACTCTGAATTCAAGCCTGTTAAACTCCGCTTAAAATTGACCTTGTGTCACATCATGCCCGAGCGTAGGGGCTGGTAAATACATACATACGGTCGTGATGTAATGATTATTGTCCTAGGAAATGGGCACAGTGAACAAAGTTCAAATCCTGGACGAGAATGTTTGCATTTTTCATCGAGGTAATACCGTTGAGAAAGGTATGAATCCAACTATTCCCCATCCAGAAATGGGTAAATAGTAGGGTAGACTAGATTCTTTTACCTTGGCATGGCAACTGGTATAGGAGAAGGAAAACTCTGAATTGAAACCAGTTAAATTCCCTTTTAAAGATTGACTTTGCGTTACATCCTGCTCGTCCGGGAGTGGGTAAATACATATATATCTACATAAACAAATACGTAATGGTTTACTTCGGTATCTTTACTTAATAGCATAAAACCTTTCGTGGGTTATTTAATGCCAAAGCTATTCTAGTAGAAGAATAGAAGGATAAAGGGATTCATACCTTTGTGAAAGGTATTAGTCGGCATACTTAATGGTACGGATTAGTTTGGTTTAGTTTAATTTTATGGTATATCAACCATTGTAGGTTATTTAATCCCAAATCCTGCTTTTACATATATATTAAATATATGATTTGTAAACAGATTTTTTTAGATACACACAGTTAAATGATCAAACAGTTCTGTTTGTAACAATTCAATTTAGCATAAGTCAACAAAGTTAAATGGTTCCAAGTACTGCTATGTATAGCTAACAATTCAATTACGTATCTGCTATTTGTTTACACACAGTTAAAAATATGAAACGGTTCTACTTTTAACAATCAACAATCCAATTTAGCATAAGTAATTTTTTTGCACTCAATTTAAATGTCAATCGGTTCTAATTGACACATTGATATGAATCTATCAGGTGCTACCACTCCTGGAAATTAGTCGAGGGTGACCCAAAGGCTCCCATTTCAATACCTACCACACCGAGATGTAGGGGAGGGTGCTACTCCATTCCCTGAATTGCTCCACTTTACTCTTGATTCTTACCATATACTGCTGAGTATTAAGCAAGGCGGCATCAAGTACCATTTTTGAGTCTTTGGTATGACTCGACCAGAGATTGAACCCCGGTCTCCCAGACCATTGGCAAACTCTCTAATCATTAGGACAATTTAATAAAATAAAATTCTACAAATTAGATGCAAACTATACCTGTTTGTAGTTGTTGTTGTTGTTATTGTCTTATTTTGTTTTGTTTTAAAATATTTCTTGAGAAAGGAAAAAGTGTTTAGAAAACATTAACCTTAAAAAAATGGATGATTACATAAAATGGCTACATTAACTTCTTTTGACGAAAGTATTAACAGCTTGTTGAACAAATATGAGAATTGAATACTTTATTTGCATACGACTGTTGACAATATGTACGTACTACCTTCTCTGCACTGGCAGAATGAGAGACAAGGTCAAATTTAAACGGGGTTTAACAGTTTTCCTTCTTCTAGACTGGCTACTTAATCAAGGCAAAAGAACCGAGTCTGCTCTCATATTTACCCATATCTGGAAGGAGAATAACTGGATTCATTCCTTTCCCAAGAGTATAAGAGCTCTGTGAAAAAAAGCAAACAGATTCGTCCATGATTTGAACTTGGTTCGCTGTGCCCATTTTCGTAGACGATAACCATCACACCACTATGACAATGAAAACAATAGCTCCAAGAAAAAAAATTAGAAGTCCACATTAAAAGCACAGTAAGGGTAACCTGAAGCCGAACTTTTTTCAGTCTTATTTTTCCGATTCAGGTATCGTTGAGAAACGCTTTGGCCGTATTTTGACTTTCTTAATGACTTATAAACTATTTTCAACACCTTGTCGATTTCAAGTAAAATTATCCCTTCCACTAGATACAGATAAAGATAAAGCGTCTGGAATTGTGTTAGATATATATAATTTAATAATTTTAATCAAAAGTAGATTATATTTGCAATGAGATTGATCTCGGATTTTGTTGCAATTTTTAATTAAAATTTGGACACTTAACGCGAAATAAATTTCACGAACAACAATAACTTATCATCTCATGTTTTAAAAACACAAGATAAGTTATTTTATTCGGTAATGTGTAAAAACCATTGCACATATCCGAAACAAGAATTCTTTTTTATGTAAGAATCAACTGTAGAGCAAGACTTCGTAAGAAAATGTGGTAGACAATTGCTAGTGAGATTGTTAGTTCAATCTTTACTGGTGCTTAAATGTTGCCAGACTTATTTAATCGCATTCAGTCTTGTTTCTCTCTATCTTGTGTCAGGAAGGAAAGCCATTAATAATTCTTGCTTGATTACCGAGGATTCGTCTACACAAAAGTACCTTTTCCTTGGACTAACAATAAGGTCATAAATTCGCCTTCATTTCTGCAACAAAGACTGAGTCATCAAGGTATTTTCTTGGTACTTATGCACATTAAGATATCTTTAAAGTATTTTTCATCCATGAGTAAAGGTACATATTCTTAGCACTAAGTAACATAAAACCTTACCGCCATGTCAACGGGGCACAGAATACGCTGAACATATTCCCTGTAGAGGGGTAAGACCCACAAAAAGGCGCTAATCAGTTTTCTCCCAGTTCTGTGTCTAATGGCCGACTGCAAACTGCAGGTCTCTCCAACTGCTACCATTCCTAGTGACCCACTACTACTTACTAACTAAGATTCAAACTCCCACTGTTCTGTTTAACTCCAGACTGCTTCCTTGAATATATGGTGCTCAGAGTTCCAGAAAATACAACTGCTTCCCCATCTTAGACCTCTCAGAACAAAAATAACTCTAAAAATGATAATCCCTTCTTCTGACCTCTGATCCCACAGACGCGAATGACTTCAGTTGATTATGTACATTTAAAAATAAACGACCCTATCGTTTTTATAGGGAACCTACCCGCTTTTTATTTTATCATCAATTAAAATCTCATTTGTTTACCTATCCTTATGATACTACTGTAACGTAATTGAACGGCTCATAGAAAATTAAAATTGAATGATTAAACAAATAAATAAATGAAGCAGACAGTAGTCTCCGAATACGAATGCTGAGGCACTCATGATAATTAAGAATGACTGGGAAGGACTGAAAGTCAAAAGATCGTGAGCGCATGCGCCTGGCGAGCGGAAGTGGATGTCCCTCCCGCCGACACGACAGATGGAAGTGAGAGGACGATTCATGTCTTTTGGGGAGTTAACGGCGAGGAGTAATAAGGTAAAGATGTCAGTTGAACACCAGAGACGAATATGTAAGGAAACGAATGTTTACGAGCCCTAAATTCTGGAGGCGCTCCAAAGTCGGAAGGCGTTTGACCCAGCAGACAAGCATGTTAAAATTAGGAAAAAATTCAAGGTCTATGTCTGATTTCCCTATCTCCCATAATATGCTGTTTATTTTTTTCTACTTGACACCGTCGTATTGGTTCAAATACTGTCTTTTTTTTTTCTCCCAGTGACTAGTTGCTACCTTTTATAGTGCGATGTCACAACGGGGTCGAAAATTTTCTTTAATACTGCAATGGTACACTACTATAGAGACACATCCATGTATGTACGTACATATGCACAACTCTGATACCCACCCACACACACCCATACAGATATGTTAACTCACACACACACACACACACACACAGACACACATACACACATACACACACATATATATATATATACGCTACGCCTGTACGCATACATACTCATATAGACACGCACACTCCTACACGCATTATTACATCTTCATACGGGCATACGTGCATCAAACCGGACATAGGCATAATAGTTTGAGTGTTCGTTAATGACCCGGGAGGCCTGGTTTCAATCCCAGGACGAGTCATACCAAAGACTCAAAAAATGGTACTTGATGCTTCCTTGCTTAACACTCAACGTCATCAGGTTCGGATCAAGTGTAAAGTGGAGCAATCCTGTGAAAGGAGTAGCCCCCTCCCCTACACTTTGGTGTAGTAGCTATCGAAAAGAAGGCCTTCGGGTCACCCACGACTACGGTCGCCAACTTTACTTACTTTTTTACGTACACCAAGAATCAGAAGAACCTTTATTGTTTCAAGGGAACAGAATAAATAACCCAAAAGACTACAGGGTCGTGAGTACGCCCTGGTGTTTGCGATAAAGCGTGAGGAAACCAAGTATTTCATCGGCGCCTATTCACATAAAATCTCAACTCTTATTTTGCATCCGTGTGTATACAAAATAGATAATCTAACGAACAGCAACTATTGTCACCAATTCAAAGAAAAATAAGTATTTTGAGTCTGTGGGTTGACGAAAATATATAACCTACAAACAGCAGAATTGTAAGTCTGCCCTGATGTTTGCAAAAAAAAAATGAACTGGGAATTCAAGTACTTTCTTGTCACCGACTCATATTTGAAAAAAAAACTATTTGGAATCTATGGGCTTCCGAAAATAGATACCCCACAAACAGCAAAATCATAAAACAAAGAAATTAGGTATTTTATTGGCACCTCTTTACATACAAAAAACTATGGTGCAAATTAGGTATTGTATTGGCACCAGTCGACATACTAAAAAAATCTTGCTGCAAATTAAGTATTTTATTGGCACTAGTCTACCTACAAAAAAACCTTTCTGCAAAAAGTAAGAAAATCTTATAAACATCGTTCTCCAATGGACTCCTATACGTGGACGCCCAATAGTTAGCCGATTAGCAAAAATTTGCTCTCACTAGCTCTGCGCGGACACTGGATTCTGTCGGGAGGATCTACTAAGGGATGGATAACACAGAGTCAAAGGAGTCCGTGCTGTAGGCACACCTTGGCGGCGGTGGTGGTGGTGTTGATGAAATTTTGTTGGATATCCACAATAAAAAAAACCTTGAATCGTATTTTATAGTTTGTAAGTCTGTAAAAAAAATTCCTGAATACTTATTGCTTTAAAGCAATCGATTCGAATAGTCGCAATTACAAATTGTACTTTCGACAGACTAGACTTTTAATTCTTTTTTCTTCTTCTTCTTCTTCTTCTTCTTCTTCTTCTTCTTCTTCTTCTTCTTCTTCTTCTTTTTAAGACCGACCATTAAACGACAGATGTGGTTGGTTTATCGAAAGAAAGGTCAGTGAAGATCAAGTTCAGAATCTCATTCAAAATTTATAAAATAAAAGTTTATTAGTTTTGTTATGACTACAGCAACAGCTGCTTGAGTGAAATAACGCCATTTGATTTGATTTAAGCGAAAAACTTGAGTCCCCTTAGTGACTTGGTATCTGTCCGAAAATTAGATAATATATTTCTCGGAATAATTTCGTTGGAAGATTCGATGAAAATAGATGTTCTAACACCAACCCAAACCACCTTGATTTCACCTCTGCCCTCCAATTCCAAACCGTAGTTCTTATTATGTATGTTTTTGTTTGTCTATTTCACGAGATTGAAGAATCCACAACTCTCGCTAATGGAAAATCACTTAAATGCCCCTTCCGGCCGCAATTAAGCTCTATGTCAACTCACATCCTATTTAAAGAATTTAGATTATGACTTAGTGATATAACTGTTGAGGGGGAGGTTATCGGACAATTGTATAATGGTTAGAGTGTTTGCCAAAGGCCCGGGAGCCCTAGGTTCAAATCTACGTCGAGTCATACCAGAGACGCAATAAATGGTGCTCAATTCCCATATTTGTTCAGCAAGCTGTTAATGCTTTCGCCAAAAGAAGTCAATGTAGCCATTTTATGTAATCATCCATCTTTTTTCAGGTTAATGTTTTCTAAGCACGTTTTGCTTTCTCAAGAAATGCTTTAAAGCAAAACAAAATAAAACAGCAACAACAACAAACAGGTATAGTTTGCATCTACTTAGTAGAATTTTTCTTAATTAAATGCCGGGACATTGGCCTAATGAGTAAAGGGTTTGCCAATGGTCTAGGAGACTGGGGTTCAATCCCAGGTCGAGTCATACCAAAGACTCAAAAATGGTACTTGATGCCGTCTTGCTTAACACCCAGCAGTATAAGATAAGGGTCGAGGGTAAAGTGAAGCAATCCAAGGAAAGGAGTTGAGCCTTCCCCTACACCTTGGTGTAGTAACAATCAAAAAGGGATCGTTCGGGTCACCCTCGACTACGGTCGCCAACTTTACTTTTACTTATATATATATATATATATATATATGAAAAGTAAATAACAACGATCATATGTATATATGCGTGTATGTGTGTACGTTTACCAACCCTTCCATACGAATAGGATGCAATACAAGACAATTTTCAAGCGGACATTTTTTCTTCTTTTTCACCGATTGTCATACTTGTCTGTCAAACTTAGTCTATCCTACTATTTACTCATATCTGGAGGAAGAATATTTGGATGCATACCTTTCGCAAGGATATTAACACAATGAGAAATGTATATATATATATATATATATATATATATATATATATATATATAGTACTTTATATATAGTGCTATATAAATAGTACTATACATATAGTGTTGTATAGCCCTTCAATAACCATTACCATGATTAACTATACAAACACATAATACAGATATATGCTGGATACTTACTGACGCAATGAATAAAGACGAGGGAAGACTTCTTTAGAAAAATATGTACCACTCATTTTATTGCAAGGGTTCGAAAAGGGTTACTCAGGATTTTACTGTGAGACCGAACAAAGACTGCAATATATTGACCCCCACTCTTATGGCCATCGGCGTTGTGTCTTTCTCGTTTTCCTGATGCTCAACCGGAGGCCCGGGGGCTCAGCTTTCTGCTGAGTGCTGGCTTTCTCTGCCACATCTTGTCACCAACGGGTCTCCGAGGCTACTGGGGGTCCCGAGGGCCCCTTCGGCCGGGTGTGGCTTTCCCTACCACATCTCATCTTTAACTCAACTCCCTCCAACTGTCTGACTTCCTGTCTTGACCAAGTTATATAATAGTTCAACGCCCACTCAATCGCCCACTCAATCTCTGGAATGGCATGTTTGATCGTCATCAAGCGGAAATAACTGTCATGCAGTTCACAGGTCACTCTCTTCCGGTGCATCAGTCTATGAGTGTATCATGTGCTTTTGCCTTGTCCCATTTCGTCAGTCAAATCCGCCTACGCGATTTCTATCGATTACTAGCCATTGGGATGTGTCACTTCCTTCCGGTGCATCACTTTGAAATGGCGTGTTTGGCCAGGCCGAAGGTCAATATATAACAATAGTACTATAGAAAAAAATACTATTCATATATAGTCCTATATAAATAGTACTATATATATATTGTACTATGTGTATAATACTATATAGTATAGGTTGTCACAAAATAGATGCAACCAATTAATAGGAAAAAGGTTTATTACTGAGACAAGCTCAATGGAGGTCATGTGGAACACTTCCTGTAAAAATACATCCTTTGAGCAAGAGACATCAAATCAATTATTAATTGATATTATATCAGCTTCCAGGACATGCCATCTTTTTTTGAGTTTCTTTTTTCAGTAATAAATCATTATCATAATAATGGGTTGTTTATATTTGGAGACTGTTTTGAATGATTTTGTCTTCAAATAAGTTTTGACACAAAATATTTCATCGTCTCTTGTCCAAGGAAATGTGATTGGAGATTAATAGTTGTCATTGTATACAATTTTCAAATCTGAAACAAAAGAGAACACAACATTATTAGAAGAGTTATTAGCAGTCACATGGGTTCCATGAATATTGAGACACACTGTACTATATATACATATAGTACTATATGAATAGTACTATAAAATACGATTAGATAAAACGGGACTTCTTCCAAACGGATTGGATACACCACATGCAGTTTAATAAAACGCATGGATAAAACCTAGATGGGAAATACGCAAGAATGATACGTGCTGTTCTGACAAAATTCTGGATGCAACATCCCACAAAATAACAGTTATACGGCTGCTTACCTCCCATCTCATAAATCATCAAAGTACGAGGGGCTTACGATAAGTTTCCAGACTTTTTTCGTATGGGCACTTTTATTGATAGTACACACATGAAACTCTAGTCCCCTTCAAGTAATCTCCTCCGGCTGCAATGCACTTGTTGTACCGTTCCAACAACTTCTGAAAGGCCTCATGGAAGTCTTCTTGTGTGAGCGTGTCAATGACCGTCACAGCCTCTTTCATCTCCTCAATTGTCCCATAACGACAGCCTCTGAGCTTAGGGAATAACCGAAAGTCACAGGGAGCAAGGTCTGGACTATAGGGAGGGTCAGGAACTGTCTTGATGCCCATCTTGGTCAAATAGTCTGTGACAAGGATAGAGTTGTGGACTGGTATTGTCCTGGTGGAAATGCCACTGACCTGATTTGAAGATTGTTGGCCTCTTCCGACGGAAGCTCTTCCTAAACTCCCTTAAAACCTCAACATAGTAACCCTAAGCCTAACCCTTTGGCCAATCAACTCTGGTGTATTGACTTCCTTACTCCTCCCACACTTCTCATCAACCCTCACAGACTCCATGCCTTCCTTGAATCTCTTATGCCACTCAAAAGCTGATGCTCGATTCATGCAAGATGCTCCAAAAGCAGTCTGAAGCATTCCATACGTTTCTGTGGCATTTTTCCAAGTTTAAAACAGAATTTTATTACATATCGTTTTTCTAAAGTGTCAGAGTGCATTTTTGAAATTCCCCAGCTGTGACAATCAGGCTTTAGTAGGGTGTATTCCAATTCCTGCTGTAGCTGTTCATTTGAACCTGAAATCATAAAAATTGGTCAGTCATCTCATAAGATGTATAGCAATAACATACTGAATTTTCAAGAGTCTACTACAAATTTAAATGCCTGTACAAAAAAGCCTGTAAACTTATTGAATGTACTACACACACATACACACACACACACACACACACACACACACATATATATATATATATATTAGCTTATATATATACTTAATGGTATGTAAGCTTATCTGCGACCACTGGTTTCATGCCGTCTTTACAGGACAATTATCAGGCAGAAAATGCTTGAGCTCTCTCCAAATTATACCGCATTTGGTCAACCACTAACCCATCGAGTGAGATTGTGTCAACTATAAATTGTTGAAATATACATATATATATATATATATATATATATATATATATACAGAAGTGATAAGACAAATAGGAATATTTATTTTATGTTATCTATTTTTCAGTTTCAACCTTCATCGTCAAGAGAAAAGGGTTTGGGGGAAAAATTTTTTAGAAAGTTTTAAAAGAAAGTTTTAAACGAATTCAATGAGAAGCAACGAAAAGTGTCCTGGTGACGTAACATATCCATTTTTTGAATGGATATAATTTTGTGTCCCAGTATCTTCAACTGACCTTAATATAGCTATAATGAAGGTACCTAGCATTTCAAAAGTCCATAACCAGACAACGGGAATAATTTTGACGTGAAATTTCACTGTATGATATTCGATATACGCGAATCTATGGAGAAGTATTGCATTAACTGCAATGACAAGGAAGGAGATTATGTTGGAAAATAATTATTTGTTGAATTCTTTTTTTTCTTTTCATCAGTAATCTAAGGACATATTGATATTCCTGCGTATGCTCAACTCTCTACACAAGATTCAATATTTCTCATTATAGGCATATTTTCGTAGTCTATAAGAAAGAAAGAAAGAAAGAAAGAATAAATGTGTAAATAAATGATCAAGTTGACGTCATGATCACAAAAGCCATTTTGTTCTGGACCACAGAAAATAAGATTCAAAGTGTATAAGTAAAAACAAATAGCAAAAAAATAGTTAGATATATGTTGTTATTCGATCAGTGGTATTTCATAGCAACCAAAAACGAAACAAAAAAAACATTATAACAGGCAAATAGTCAATATTTTCAATACTCTTGCTTAGGAAAATATTTTCTTATGAAAAGGATGACCTATTGGGAAATATAATATTCTTCAATGACCTCATTGCAAATCCAGAGATTGAATTACACTTTGGGCTTAGCAACAAAGCCCAAGAAAGGAAAATTAAATTGGAAAGCCCGCTCGCTCTCGCTCTCTCTCTCTCTCTCTCTCTCTCTCTCTCTCCTCCCTTTCTACATAGTCACCTATTCTTTTTTTTTTCTGTGAATACTTACGCGTAGAGTTCGATGCCGTTAGCTGCATCCTTGAAACCCCGTCTCTCATCGAGGCTGATCCAATAATGTTGAAGCGTTTGTTACCTTTTGATGACCTAAGCTTAGTTAAGGTATGAGTCGCAGGCAGGGCCACTGCGACTGCTTAACCAGTTCACGAATATCAATCAAGCACTCACCCTTTGGGGCAGGAAGGTTCTTGTCGTCATCATCGTCACATCAAAGACTTCTTGCATGGACGTTTTGTTTTTCTATGCATTAGAGGATTTCAACAAAGAGATTTATTAATTTGAGTTGATCTGTACTTCTGAAGGATTGAATAAGCGATGGACAAGACATGAGAAGAAAATCAAGATCAAATAAAGAGAAGTGGAAGACGTGTGTGTGTGTGTGTGTGTGTGTGTGTGTTCGATGACATTCTCCGCATTCTCCCATTAACCAGGCGATCAAAATCCTTAATCAGACGCGTTGTCTTGACTAAGTTGGAAGTGCTATAAACTCGAAGACTTTAAGAGAGAAAACGGACTGACGGTGGTCATAAAGGAAACACAAGGAAAGTGACGATCAAGTTATCGTTTTGTATTTTGGTACCTTCTTGTTATTTACAAAGCTTTGCTTAGTTTGGTTTGGCATATCAAACTTCATGGATTATTAGATACTAAAGCCATCCTTACAGATGTAATACTATTTAACTCATAGGTGGATAAGATTGCTTATAGTACCGACTGTTACTAAGTGGTTACCCACCTGAATATTGAAAAGGCTTATCGTTGCTTAACTTCTGTAATCTGGTGAGAATCAATGCTTTTAAGCGTGACTTTACCCGTAAGTCGTCTTTTGATACCTTCTTGGCTGCAAGACGTGTATTGATATAACTTTTACCGAGAAAGAAAATAGAATAGAGAATTCGAATCACTATTGCAAGATTGGGCTCTCAGTAGGGCGTAGTGGCTAACGTACTGGACTGCGATATTATAACAAGTGAGTACTACTATTACATTTACTTTCGGACTAACACATTTGGTATGAACCCCCTTTTTTCCTCAGCTATGGTTTAAATAGTACCGCTACTATTCTTTTACAAGCATGGCTTTGACATTAAATAACCCACGAATGTTGACATGCTATTTAGCAAAAAAAAAAAAAAACACAAACGTGTTATAAGTAGAGAACTCGACTATTTTTGCGAGTCTTACGATACTAAATTTTGAATTTCGTTATTTCCGACTTTTAGGACAATTTAGTTGGATTAACTCAGGCAATCTAAATCAATTTAAATTGATTGTTAATCTTCATGGAATTAAAAAAAAAACAGTATTTACTGATTGTTTACCTAATATCCTTGGGGAACAGCATGAATCTATCAATTTTTACCGGCTCATTGGCCTAGTGGGTTGAGTGTTCGCCAATGGTCCGGAAGACCTAGGTTCAATCCCAGGACGCGTCATCATACAAAGGCTTTTAAAATGGTACATGATACCTCCTTGCTTAACACTCAGCAATATAAGGTACGTATCGATGGTAAAGTGGAGCAATCGAGGGAAAAGAAAAGCGCACTCCCCTATACCTCGGGAGCCTTCAGGTCACCCTCGACTACGATCGCCAACTTTACTTACTTTTACGGGTGAATAGCAAGGCAGACTGGTTATTTTAGCTTTTGATTAGGCAACCAGTCTCGGAGAAAAACTCTGAATTCGAACTAACTATACCCCGCAAAAAAATTGGCCAAATATCACATCCTGCTCGTGACAGAGGGGGTGGTTAAATATATGCTCTTAATCTGATAGTGCTATAGTATTTCATCAAACATAATAAAAGGTGGTGGAGAACAGTTGACTGAAACAGGTGAGCAAGCTGACTCCAGCTGTAAAAACACTCGTTCGTAGGTATTGAAGTTTAAGTTAGTGTATTATCGTCTCCTTTTAGCGTGACGCACAACAAGTCTCAATGATGAAGGTAAGTAGGTAAGTAGTTATAACAGTATTTGCATAGAGATTAGGCATAATTCTGTATTTATACACATCTGTTGATTTTACTGTTTATTTGTAAATCAGCTGATATTGTTGATTGATTGATTTTAAAGGTATGCTAACCTGTCTAGGGCTACTTTATGCCTAAAAGTTAGGGAATTGCGCTGGTTGTACTTACATATTTAAAAATTTTCTGTGATTGTTTCTTAAGATTGGTTTGGTTTGGTTTGGTTAGATGGCATATCAACCATTGTAGGTTATTTAATGCTAAATCCAGTTTATATATATTGGATATATATAATTTGTAAATATAAGTCGACAAAGTTAAACGGTTTCAAGTATTGTTATGTATCACTAATAAACATCAACTTTAATTTTAAACATCAATTATTTGTTTACACACAGTTAAATGATCAAACGATACTATTTCAAACAGTTCAATTTAGCATTAGTCGACAAAGCTAACTGGTTCCAAGTATTGCTATGTATCACTAACAATTCAATTAAACATCAGTCATGTATTTATGCACATTTAAAAGATCAAACAGTTTCTAACAATTCATTATAGCATAAGGCATTCGTTTGCAACTTGTTTAAATATCAAACGGTTCTATTTGACCGATAGATAGGACCCTATCAGGTGCTACCGCTCCGGACTAGAGTGAACCTGGGAGCGATGGTATTGAAGAGGTACTCTGCATTCCCCCAAAGCTCCATCATTACTGTAGCCTCACCATCAGAGTGTTTAGTGTCATATACAGGACACTCGTTGGGGGACTTATCCCTTTACGGAGATGCTTCAGCCCCAGCCGATTCGGCAGTTTTATTTCTTAAGAGTTCTTTTGCATACAGTTATGATATCAAGTATCCCTATCTAATACAAATAATTATCATGTTTCAAATAATTATTTATCTTTAATAAAAGAAATTTGTTTGCATACAGTTATATGATTTCAAGTAAATGATAATTATAAGTAAAGTTGGTGACATTCGTCGAGGGGGACCCAAAGACTCCCTTTTCTATAGCTACAACACCGAGGTGTAGGCGATGGTGCTACTCCTTTCCTGGATTGCTCCGCTTTACCCTTGATCCCTACATTATAATACTGAATGTTAAGCAAAGCGGCATCAAGTACCATTTTTTGAGTCTTTGGTATGACTCGACTTGGGATTGAACCCCGGTCTCCCGGACCATTGGCGAACACTAAGATAATTATAATCTTTCATAAACATTTATAGATTCAAGTAACTATTCTTAAAACAAATAGTTCGCATACAGTTAAATAATTTCATATACCCTAATCCAATATTAATATATTTAAAACAATTTTTTTTACCAATAGATGGGTCCCTAACAAATACTACCACTTCGAATCTGAGTTTACCAGGAAGTAATGGCAATGAAGTGGTACTCCACACTCTTCAGATCATCAGAACTGGGGCCTCTCCATCAGATGCAAGATAATTTTTTCGGAGGGATGTGTCTTGCAGGGATACAGTCAGCATATTCTAAGCATCAACGACTTTTAAACTCTATTCATTTCTCAGGTTGTTTAAAGAATCTTCAGTCTTGGATCATATTTCTTGATAGGCTGAATTTACTTATGTTTTGTTGTCACACAATGTCTATTGGTCTGTCTGTGCATCGATTTCTCAATTGGTTAGTCGATCATTCTTTACTCATACATTCTTTTTCATGTGTGCACGAATATTTTTTTAACTTCAAAGTTCTCCTCCTCCTCCTCCTTTGCCTCTCTCTCTCTCTCTTTCTCTCTCTCTCTTTCTCTCTCTCTCTCATATATTGCTCTATTTCCTGTTTTATGAATCTTTCTTTTTTCTTCTCCTCCTTTCTTTTCTTCCTCTACCTTACCTTTATCATCTCTCTCTCTCTCTCTCTCTCTAATTTTCTCTAACTACTTTCTATTCAGATCTCTCTTCTCTTTTTTCTTTCCGTCCATCTTCTTTCATCCTACTTCTTTCTTCTTTTCCCCTTTTTTCTCTCTCTCCCTCTCTCTCACACACACACATTTCTTTTCTACAAAAACTTTCTCTTTTTTCTTCTTTCTTTCTCTCTGTCTTTGTCTCTCTGTCTCTGTCTCTGTCTGTCTGTCTCTCTCTCTCTCTCTCTCTCTCTTTTTTTTTTTTTTTTTTTTCTTTAGAGTTCTTTTTGCATATGTTCCTATCGAATAATAATAATTCTTAAATAGATCTATTTTTCCGCCCTGTTGGCTGGGGCTGTAGAATACACCGACACTGCATCTCCGCAAAGGGGAAGACTCCTCCAACGAGTATCCTGGATATGACAGTAAACAATCAGATGGTGAGGTTCCAGTAATGCTGGAGCTTTGGGGAATGCGGAGTACCCCTTTATTGCCATCGCTCCCAGGTTCACTCTGACCCGGAGTGGTAGTACTTGATAGGGTCCTATCTCTGTATGTAGGCAAATTCTTTTATTGAAATGTTAGTGATACATAGCAACACTTGAAAATATTTAACTGTGTGCAAACAGATGAGATCTGGTTCGTTTAAAAGTGTTATCTTCAAAATATGTTTGGAAATCATATATTTAATATATGTATAAAAAAAAAAGATTAGGCATTAAATAATCAACAAGGATTGATATGCCATAAAACTAAACCCAATCAAACTTTCTTCTTTTCTTTCACTTCATTCTCAGTTCTTTCTATCGCTTTTCACTCTATCTTTTTGCTCTGTCTCTGTCTATCTCTCTCTCTCTCTCTCTCTCTCTCTCTCTTTCTTTTTCTTTTCTTCCACTGCTCCCTCTTTTACCTCTCCATTCTCTCTTTTTCTTCTCTCTCTCTCTCTCTCTCTTTCTCTCTCTCTTTCTTTTTCTTTTCTTCCACTGCTCCCTCTTTTACCTCTCCATTCTCTCTTTTTCTTCTCTCTCTCTCTCTCTCTCTCTCTCTTTCTTTTTCTTTTCTTCCACTGCTCCCTCTTTTACCTCTCCATTCTCTCTTTTTCTTCTCTCTCTATCTCTCTCTCTCTCTCTTTCTTTTTCTTTTCTTCCACTGCTCCCTCTTTTACCTCTCCATTCTCTCTTTTTCTTCTCTCTCTCTCTCTCTCTCTCTCTTTCTTTTTCTTTTCTTCCACTGCTCCCTCTTTTACCTCTCCATTCTCTCTTTTTCTTCTCTCTCTCTCTCTCTCTCTCTTACTGTCTCTTTCTCTCTCCTCTTTGTTTCGGTTCCTGTCTCTTTTCTTTCTCTCTCTATTATTTCATGCCTCTCGTTTCTCTTTATAATTTCTCTCTCTCTCTCTCTCTTCTTTTCACAATTATCTCCCTCTCTCCCTCTCTCCATTCCTTTTCCTCCTCTTTACTGTCATTCCTTGCTTTTCTTTCAATCTCTCTTCATATTTACTTCCTATTCTCTCACTCTTTTTCCGATCTCTTCTCTTATCTCTCTTTTTATTCTTTCTTTCCTCTGTGTGCTCTCATTTCTCACGAACAATATGCTTGCAAGTTAATTCCTCTTGACACAATTTCATCCAAATATCAAATTTTTATGAAAAGGTTTCCAACTCAATCATAATCTTTTGTGTTTTAATGATTGAAAATAAAAGTTTAATTTCTGTTCTAAAGTTGTCAAATGCTTGACTTCAATAAGAATCATTTCTTTTATGCTGGTTTAGCGTATTCAGTTTCCCAACGCACAGAGCTACATATCGCACCAGAGTAGAGTGGTATGGCACATACTTTGGGAACCACTGAACAACAATAAACTGGTGTACTAATTCTCGGTAGCAATATCTCATCTACTGAAAGTGATGTCAGCATATGCATAGGTTCAGTGTGGATTACTATTAAGAGGTTATCGATCTGATTTCTCTGATAAAATAAAACGGCAATTCTTCCATATCAGTACTACTGTATAGTTAAATCCCCTGGACTATAACGAAACAATTGAAAAAGCAGCTGAACGAGAACTGCACAAGAATGCCTATCATTTATGTCTTATGTATTTACCAATCCTTCAACCCAAGCAGAATGTGACTCAAAGTTAACTTTTTAAACTGAGTTTAACGAGTTTCAATTCAGTGTTTTTCTTCTCTTATACCAGTCTGCCCTACTAATTACCCATAGCTAGAAAGAGAATAGTAGGATGCATAACTTTCCCAAGGGTATTAGCGCTATATGAAATGCAAACAGCCTCATCTAGGATTTGAACTCGGGTTACCGTGTCGATTTGCTAGGACGTTAACCATTACACCATGACAACTTCACAATTCTATGGATGTCGACGCATGGACACACCAGTGTTGATCAACCTACAAAAACTTACATTCATCTGCTACGTGAACACTGGGTGCCATCTAGAAGACCTATTAAATACGATGGGTAATAGGGATGGATGGCGAGAGAACCAAAAGAATCTGTGTTGTTGGCAGGCTTTGACAATGATGATCATGAACGACAATGATCGATGAACTATTGTATCAAGCGATTTCCTGAATCCTTTTGGCTGTTCAAATTATTTTCTTGCACCACTTGGAGTAGTTACAGGTTATTGGCGACGTTTAATGCTCAGAGGGATATTTAGTAAGGTCCCCACTCACCAAATTCCAGTATTAGCACTGATACTTGCCAAGTCGGCTGGGGCTGCAGAATACTACGACTGCTTCTCTGCAGAGAGGTAAGATCCCCCACCCACCAACGAGTGTTCTGTACATGATATAAAACAATGTGATAGTGAAGTTCCAGTAATGCTGGAGCTTCGGGGATGCGGAGTACCCCTTCATTGCCATCGCTCCCGGGTCCACTATGGCCCGGAGTAGTAGCGCCTGATAGGGTCTTATCTATGAGTCAACTAGAACTAAACTGTGTCCTTCAACTAAACTGAATTCCTTGAAATAAAACTGTTTTGACATTTAAACTGCGTACTTATTCTAAACTTAATTGAATGAATTGTTTTAAATGGAACTGTTTTTGACATCGAAACTGTACTTATAGCTATACTGAATTGTTTGAAATAGAACTGTTTTGACATTTAACGCTGTGTAAACAAAAAACTATACTTATACTAAACTGAGTTGTTTGAAATAGAACTGTCTATGTTTAAAAGTGGATTTGCTAAACTGAATTCTTTTAAATGGAACTATTTTTGTATGCTAAACTGTATTGTTTAAAATAGAACTGTTTATATGTATGAAAATGGATTTGGCATTAATAACCTACTATGATCCATGTGCCATAAAACCAAACCAAACCAAACTATTGATACACAAACACTGAAAAAACGGAAGGAAAGACACAAATAATTCATATAACCATACTGGACATTTAATACAATATAATAAAACATATGGGAATTATAACAATAATGCACAAACATCCCAAACAGATTAATTGTGCACAGTTCTATGACTAGCAGTATATAAAAATAGGTGCAAAAATGGTAAAGAGTCTCTACTTGCCTTCTTACAGGGGTTTTCATTTCAATAGCAAGGTGGTGAGACCAAGCCTGTTCAATGAAGAGAGATACAAAGATAGATCTTATCCGTTCGAAAAACGGGAACCAAAAGTGAAGAGGAAAGGATACTGTATTCTCACGAGACCAATAGACACGTGATGTCCAAAGACACGCCCACAAATCCAAGGAAAGACAATTATTTATTGTCTCCTAATACAAGTTTATCAACACAATCAATTTTTTTGTTTGTACATCACACATGCCTCAAATCCGACACTTTCCTTCAATGCACGCTCGCGCGAGTGTATACGTGTGTGATTTCACCCTTTGTTTAACTCTTTACTTTCCTATCCCAAATATACCCGCTTTCACACATTCTTAATTCCATTGCCGATCCCGTGTGAACTAGCTCTGAAAGCCTCTTTCATTTCTATTCAACGGTGCGTATTTAAAAGCAATCAAGTCAACCTGACGATCTACGGAACAATTCTACTTGGGAATCCTTGTTTTTTTCCCGCTACTTATTTCCAGTTATTTATTTCCCGCCTTTATTTTTTTTACTGTTGACAAAAAACGTGTTATGGTCATTGATATACAGTTTTATATAACATTTCAATTGAATTTGTTGAAAAAAACCTGAAGCCAAAAGTTTTACCGTGCCTATCTTCAATGGAACTACCATTATGTTAGTCATGGTCTGAAGTATCCTATTTCTAATTCTCTGGCATGCAAAACATGTTGAGTATACTTTCCAGTCTGTGAGGGTGCATCTGACACCTGCGCATCTGGTAGGCAAGGAGTTAAGACTCATGCTAAAAATGGAAATTGCAGTTATTGTAAAACGAATGTTTAGACAGGCAAAGCAGATAAAGCATCTTTAAAAATCAATGGTAAACCTTTGACCTTTCGGTTCCTTGCCATAATTGAAGCCTTCCAACTGAGTTGCAATTATACAAAAAAAAAACGAACATTTGAAAGGTCAGTCAGAGTAAGTTGGCTCATCTGGTAAACGGCTGATTGTAGAAGTAAAGCAGTTAAATAATATAATTATATCAGCATAATGTTATATACACCACAAATTAGATTTTGATACCATAATTTTTATGCGAGCTATTTTTAAAAACTGTGTTAGGAGAATTGAAGAAAATGTTACTTGCAAATTTTTTACAGTAGCAACACAAATATAATAGATCTTACTTTTTTTCTACTTTGTTAGCGAGGCTTAGGATATGCTGACAGTATCTGCTGCGAAGGAGTAAGACCCCTTATAAGAGATATAAGTAAGTAAAGTTGGCGACCATAGTCGAGGGTAACCCGAAGGCTCCCTTTTCGATAGCTACTACACCAAAGTGTAGGGAATGGCGCTACTCCTTTCCCAGGATTGCTCCACTTTACCCTTGATCCGTACCTTATAAGCTGAGTGTTAAGCAAGGAGGCATCAAGTACCATTTTTTGACTCGACCTGGGATTGAACCCAGGTCTCCCGGGCCATTGGCGAACACTCTAACCGCTAGGCCAATGTCCGGTTTTTTTAATAAGAGATATACCCTAAGTATAACCTTAAACAAAATTTGACTGTCAAGCACCAGTTCTGGGGAGTATGGAGTACCCCTTTATTGTCATTATTCCTAGGTCTAATCTGACCCTGGATGGTAGTTCCTGTTAGAGTTTCATGTATTAGTCGAATATATATGTTTAAAGATTATTCATATTCAATGGGAATACTTGATGTCATGTAACTGTAAATTATTTGCATTAAGAATTGTTACTTGTAGATATTGTTTATGAAGAATTATTATTATTTACTTGAATAATTATTTACTAAGGATTGATAATAGTTATTTGAAGCCATATAAATGTGTGCAAACAAATGACTATTATTGAATAGAGATAAGTAAGTAAAGCTGGCGACCTTAGTCGAGGGTAATCCGAAGGCTCCCTTTTCAATAGCTACTACACCGAGGTGAAGGGGATTCCCTGGATTACTCCTCTTTACCCTTGATCTTTACCTTATAATGCAGAGTGTTAAGCAAGGCAGCTTCAAGTACCATTTTCGGGTCTTTGGTATGACTCGACCTGAGATTGAACCCCGGTCTTCCGGACCATGGGTGAATAGAAATAATCTATTGAAAACATATTATTATTAGTATTAAATAGGGAAACTTGAAATCATATAACTGTAAAAAATACTTGGTTAAGTTTCTTTTTTTAATAGTATATCAAGCTTCTTATGTTATCTAATACCAAAGACATCCTTGTAAAAGAATAGTAGTGGTATTATTTAACCCACACTTGGAGGATAAAGAGTTCCAGTTCTTTCACAAAGGTATAAGTCCGAAAGTGAATGGTATAGCGGTAATGGAATTCGAACTCGCTTACTACCATGTCGCAGTCCAACACATAAGCCACCTCACCATGGGACTCCTCCGAAAATTATTTGAATTAGATACGAATACTTAATATCATATAAGCGTGTGAAAAAAATCTACGAAACAACTACAAAAAATGTAAATATGAACGTACCATGAATGCAATTTCCTAATCTTTTGGCATAAAATAAGCCTAGATTGTTTGAAATGCCATTAAAATCAATATATCGATCTTTTTTTTATTTTCGAAATCAAAAAAAAGTATTTGGTAGTGTAATTAAAGTCTGTTTCTTAGAAAGAGTTGAAACAGTAATAGAAATTTAGTTATACATCGTAAAATTGAATATGATTTCATGATTGAATCCTATTGATTGTTGGCCCAGTCGGCTGGGTCTGCAGAATATACCGACTGCATCTCTGTAGAGGGGGACTCTCCCAACGAGGGTTCTGGATATGATACAAAGCAATCTGTTGGTGAGGCTCCAGTAATGCTGGTGCTTTGGGGAATGCAGATTACCCCTTTATTGCCATTGCTCCCAGGTCCACTCTGGCCCGGAGTGGTAACGCCTGATAAAGTCATATCTATGGATTAAATAGAACTAAAGAGTGTACTTTTACTAAACTGAATTGTTTGAAATAGAACTGTTTATATGTATAAAATGGAGTTGGCATTAAATAACCTATAATGGTTAATATGCCATAAAATCCAACCAACCAACCAGCCTATTTACTGTTTAAACTGAGACATGATGACTAGATTACTGGAATGTGGTTTCGAAATAAGCGAGTTCGAACACTTGTCGCGCTATTATATTCATTTTCAGACTAATACCATTGAGAAAGAGCATTCACTTTATCCTTTCAGGTACGGGTTAAAAAGTATCACTACTGTTCTACAAGGAAGGGCACCTCTGGTGGTGTAATGGTAAGCAAACTAGACTAACAAACCTACACGAGTGAGTTCGAGTCTCATTGGGTGCCCCATTCATTTGGCCTTGTGCTACATCGAAGCAAAGAGCTTCGTAAATTACTACTGTTCTACAAGGATGGCATTGGCATTAAAAAAAACTCACGAAGGTCATTAAACAAAGAAATCAACCCTGTTTAAACTGAATGTTTGTAAAAATAATATAAGAAAGTCGTTGGTGAGTGTATAGATAACAATAGATTATCATGGTGTTAGGATAATTTGATTTCAGGAAATTTGGTCATAAAAATTCTGTCATGGAAGTGATAATTGCTAATGATTGATTGAACCTATGTCGTAAACCACACTCACGGAGGATCTATAAATACCAGAAAGAGGCGAGATACGTTACTTCTTCTGATAGTTGGGATACGTAGGCTTTGTCGCTTTGCCGGGTCTGGCCGAAAGTTTCCGGAGACACAGACGAAATGAAAAGATGATAACGAGTTCACAGAAAAGATAAGAAAACGAAATAAAAAAACCCTTCACTTTATGTGTTTCGGCGTCCCTCCGGACCGGTCTCAAATCAGGATGACGTGATAAGGTGAAGGAAAGATCCTCTTGTTCGATAAATCGTAGCCCACCCTCAATGTAAGGGTTTAGTTTCGCTGGCTTCTAAAATTAATCTCTTTACTTGTCCTCCTACGGTTACAAACTGACTGACTGTTTTTTTCAAAATCCATAATTTTCGTGAAACTGTTTCTCGCACTTACCGCGAGAATTCTCGTGGTTGGTACTTTATTTTCGTTCAAATAGGTGGTCACATGTTTCACCAGGAGTGGAAAGTCTCTTATCACATTGCCCGTGGTGTAATGGTTATAGTCGTAGGAAATGGACACGGCGACACGAGTTCAGATCCTGGACGAGGCTGATTGCATTTCACATAGCACTAATACCCTTGGGAAAGGTATGAATCCAATTATTCTCCCTCCAGCTATGGGTAAATAGTAGGATAGACTAGGCTCTTCAGCCTTGGTGAGGCAACTAGTCTAGGAGAAGGAAAACTCTGAATTCAAACCTGTTAAACTCCGCTTTAAAATTGACCTTGTGTCATATCCTGCCCGAGTGGAGGTGTTGGTAAATAGGATCACATTGCAATTATTGGGGTCCTTGATTCTGTAGGGTTTTGGTTTTTCGTAAATATCCAAACGTTCGTGTACACACCTACATTCACTTTGAGTGACTTTGTCGGTTCTTGAAATTCGAAGAAGTTGTCACTCGATTGAGTTATGTAACCAAGATAATATTTGCTCAGAAAAAAAACAACAGAACTTTTGAAAAAATAATACCTCTGTCCCATAATGTATTAATTGTATGAAATTTATATGCTAATGTAAAAACGAAGCCCAGTCGGCTGAGACTGTAGAATACACAGCGTCTCTGCAGAGAGATAAGACCCCCCCCCAATGAGTGTACGCGATATGACACAAAACTCTCTGATAGTAAGTCTCTAGTTCTTGAGCTTTGGGAAATGTGGAGTACCCCTTCATTGCCATTGCTTCCAAGTCCACTCTTACCCATAGGGTCCTCTCAATGAGTCAGATAGAACTGTTTGACATTTAAACTGTGTGCTAACAAATGACTTATGCTAAGTTGATTTAATAATAGAAGAACTGTTTGATAATTTAACTGTATGTAAACTAATAACTGATATTTAATTGAATTGTTAGTAATAACTAACAATTCCTGGAACCATTTAACTGTGAGCAAACATGTGAGTAATGTCGAATAGAATTATTCGTGTCAAATATCGAGATGCCCGTGGTGTAATGGTTATCGTCGTAGGAAATGGACACGGTTACTCGAGTTCAAATCTTGGACGAGAATGATTTCATTTCACATAGCACTAATACCCTTGGGAAAGGTATGAATCCAATTATTCTCCCTCCGGCTATGGGTAAATAGTAGGACAGACTAGGTTCTTCAGCCTTGGTGAGGCAACTAGTCTAGGAGAAGGAAAACTCTAAATTCAAACCTGTTAAACTCCGCTTAAAAATTAACCTTGTGTCATATCCTGCCCGAGCGGAGGGTTTGGGTAAATAGGATTAGTGTCAAATATCAACACTTGAAATTCTTCAGCTCTGAGCCTAAATTGAATTATTGGTTTTACATAACAATACTTGGAACCATTTAACTGTGTGTAAATGAAGGAATAGTTTTCTATTGAATAATTAGAATTAAATAGGAATATTGTAACCACTTTACTGTCGATAAACGAAAGATTAATATTGAATAGAATTAGTAGAGTTAGATAGCAATAACTGAAACTGTGTAGAAATAATAGCAATATTAGTATGCAAACAAATTAGTACTAAACCATTTAAAAATTAAATTTTCTACAAACTATGATTGCAAACAAATGACTGATGTTAAATTGTCACAGTTATACAGCAATACTTGAAACCTTTTAACTGTGTGCAAAAAAAAATAACTCTGGCTCGTTCGATAAGGATATCAACAAAATGTTTCCAAAACATATATATTTAATGTATATGTATAAACAGAATTTGGCTTGCCCAATCGGCTGGGGCAACAGAATATACGACTTCATCCCTGCCGAAGGATAAGACCACCTCCCAACGAGTGTCCTCGATATGATACTAAACAATCTGATGGTGAGGCTTCAGCAATACCAGATTTTGGGGGAATACAGATTACCCCTTCATTACCATCGCTCCCATGTTCAATCTGGCCAGAAGAGCTAGCACCGGATAGGATTCTATCTATGGCTCAAATAAAACTAAACTACGTACTTATGATAAACTGAATTGCTTGAAATAGGACTGTTTTTGGCATTTAAACTGTGTACATATGCTAAACTGAATTGTTTGAATTTTAATTCGGCGTTAAATGACCCGAAAAGTGTCGATACACCATAAAACAAAACAACCAAACAAACAAACATGATTTGGCATTAAATAACCTACAATGGATGATATATCATAAAACCAAACCAAACCAAGTGTAACAACTATTATTAAGCATTGATAATAACTCATAAGCATTAATAGAAATATGAGGAATGTACATGGTATAGTGTTTCATATGAAGCTGGCAATAAAACTGATCAAATTGATTTCCTGACCCCAAATATTCAAAGTCAAAACCTGACCTCAAACTAGATAACAATTGAGCCAAGGTCTTAAGAATAAACTCCACTCACGATTGCTTTTAGGATGAGGATTAGCAGTGGTTATTGGCTGTGGTGAACGAACTGGCAACCATGAAACACAAATATATTTTTTCTTTCCACGTTCATTATTTTAATAAATCAGGCCGGCCTTTAGTGATTATTTCTCCTTGAAAAGAGTAAGTCTTTGCATTTTATAAAAATCTCTTTAAGAACTTTCTAAATCATAAATTCGCTAAAAAGTAGTTCTGTTCAATCGTTCATTTGAAATGCAGCTTTAAAAATCCTAAACTCGTTTTCAAGTCAAGGTCAACTTTTGACCCTTTCCTTTCTGTCAAAAACGCGACGAGAAGGTCGTGGTTAAAGAACCAATGCATAAAATTAATAACACATTTAGAAATATAGCGTTTTAAAAGAACAAAAAAAAACGATTTTGAAGGAGAGTAGTCGTTATCGTGTGGAGTTTAATCTGCCAAACTGCGATATTGTAGTAAGCGAGTTCGAACCCGAGTGGCGCTATAACATTCACTTTCGGACAAATATCCCCGGGAAAGTTACGAACCTCCATATCATCCAACTATGGGCTTAAATAGTACGACTATTGCCCTTCTACAAGTGTGCTGTTGGTATTAGATAACCCACGAAGACTGATATGTAGTTTAACAAAGGCACCAAACGAAATTAAGAAAATTAGAAATGGGAGCACACTTGATAAACGATTCTTGGAATAAAATTTTAATGAGCTATTTAGATATGAGTCCAGCTTTTAAAAAGTCAACGGTGATGGGTGGAGAAATCAAAGCAACAATAAGAAACTTGAAAGTTATGTAAGCAGAATAATATTTACCCTGTATAAAAGTAACAGAACTTTTGAAATAATTATACCTTTATCTCACTTTCGGACTAATACCCTGGTGAAAATTATCAAATCCCTATCCTTCCAGCAAGAGGTTGAATAGTACTACTTCTATTGTTGTTCTACAAATATTTCTCTGGTATTAAATAAGCCACAAAGATTGATATGTGGTTTAACAAAGAAGCCAAATGAAACCAAGAAAATTGCAAATCGGAGCAAACTTGATAAACGATTCTTGGAATAAAATTTTAATGACCAATTTAGATATGAGCCCAGCTAAAAAAAAGTTAACGGTGATGGGTGGAAGAATCAAAGCAACAATAAGAAACTTGAAAGTTATGTAAGCAGAATAATATTTACCCTGTATAAAAGTAACAAAACTTTTGAAATAATTATACATTTATCTCATAATATTTATATCAAATGTATGAAATTTATATGCTTTGGTTTGGTTGTTTAATGGCATATCAACCTTTGCAGGTTATTTAATGCCAATGCTATTCTTCTAGAAGAACATTAGTGGTACTATTTAACCCATAGCTGGGAGGATAAGGGGGTTCATGCCTTTCCCAAGGGTATTTGCCCGAAAGTGAACGTAATAGCGCGACTGGAGTACAAACTCGCGTACTACGATTCCGCAGTCCATCACTTTAACCATTACACCACGAGGACACCCCCAATTTATATGCTAATGTAACAACTATTATCGAACATTAACTCATAAGCAGTGATAGAAATATATGAGGAATGTACATGATATAGTGTTTCATATAAAACTGGTAATAAAACTGATCAAGTTGATTCCCTGACCCCAAATATTCAAAGTTAAAAACTGACCTCAAACCAGATTACAACTGATCCAAGGTCTTGAGAATGAATGAACACCTACAATTGCTGTTAGGGGGGGGGGTATTTATTGATTGGTTCGTTGGTTTTACAGAATGTCATGTTTTGTAGGTTTATTTTATGCCGAAATCAGTTTTATGATTATCTTCCTCAATTATACAGGGTATCTCAAAATAGATGCAACCCATTGATATGATTATTACTAAGACAAGCGCAATGGTGGTCATTTTGAAAACGTCCTGTAAAAAAATGCATCCCTTCAAATAGAGACATCAAATCTATTTTATTCTAATTGCTATTATATCAGCTTCCAGGACATGGAATCCTTTTTCGGTTAATTGTCTCAGAAATAAATTTCTCTCATATTAACGAGTTGCATCTATTTGGAGACAGTTTTGAATGATTTTGTCTCCAAATAAGGAGTGACGCAAAATATTTTTCCTCTCTTGTCCAAGGAATTGTGAACAATGATTAATTCTTGTTATTTTCAAATCTGAAACAAACAAAAGAAAGAACATAACATTATTATTAGTAGAGTTATTAGCAGTCATATGAGTCCCATGTATATTGAGACACGGAACAAAAATGTATCTTCACAATCATTTTAAACAGTTAAACATTTTATACTTAGCTGCAATATCAGTATTTTAAGAGACATAGTGTTAATAAAAGTCACAATCATTTTACACCTTATCTCAATGGATGTATTTGACCCATAGATGGAACCCTAACAAGAACTACTTATGCAATTTAAAGTTCACTTGTAGACTTGGGAGTAATAGCAACGAAGGGTTAACCTCACACTCCCAAGAACTCCAGAACTGGATGCAGTGAAAATTGAACTCACGAACATTCTCAGTCAAGCCTAGCTCTATTAAACACGGGAGGTACACGAAAATTAAGCATTGCTCAGATTTGGCATATGAACGTAAGTATAGGGCCACGTAGTAAGAGTCGAAGTTACTACTGGGTAGTAAATGATCTGCGAAATTAGCTGGCTAAAAGTTAAACGATGACGTACCGTTCGTTATTGTTTAAATAGAAGGGATAGTTGTCTTCTCAAACAAGAATATTTAATGCAATGTCTTTTGCCCTTTGATTGAAAGTGATTGTATGTGTATTTCTATAATCTTAGATAACAACGTTCCAGAAAATAAAAGCTTCTTTGGATTCTGTTATTGGTTTTAGTTAGTGTTTTTAACATTTTTATATCATATTATTCCATTGTATTTGCATATCATTTTATAGATATAATATCCTATTTTACATTTATTATATTCTATCGGTGTTAGGGTGTTAGGATTTGGCAACGAGGCACTAAGTTGTCAATTGATTCATTTTTTATACACATAATATACATATTGGGTTAGATCTGTTTTTATAATGTTTTTCTGATGGTTTCTAGTTAGAAGGCTCTGGCTCTCTGTTGCTAGTATCAACCCCTCTGTTTCCGCCTTCAGTCTAGCACTTTACAGCCGTAGCTTAGTTTTTACTATATCTACATCTGCATTTCTTGACTCAAATCTAATCAGACTTATTTGAATGCATTTATTTCTTTTCAACTTCAAATGTTCTTTTGATATTTCTTATTCTCTCCTTTTTGTATTTATTACTTCCTATCCTCATGAAATTATCAACATGCACCGTAAATATTCCATATCTTATCATACTAATAAAACATTACTGGATCAATCTTAAGCACCTGTCTTTTGAATCTAAACATCGTTGTTTTTACCTTCTGATACCATAGCAATGATATATCTGCTAAACCATTGATACATTTCCTTAATTTCCAAATCTTTTCAGTACATGCCTCTGGTGATAGTGGTTTAATGTAGACGTCACATTCAATTTTTCACCTTGCAAAAATACAGTTTTTCTATCAATAATATTAACAGACCGGTTATGTTGTGCAATAACTGATAACGCAGTTCTTAGAGATTGTTAGTTGATTGTTAGTTAATTTTGGGGCATTTCCACGAGACAATCTTCCTCAAAACCTTTTGCAACCAACCTGGATTTTAATTTTATCTTTTCACCATCAATTTTCAATGTATTTGCTCATCTATTTGCTGATAATGTCAAACTAGGTTTTTGGACCATTATCAAAAAAAAACAACGCCGATGGATCTAAATAAATTGTCATATTGGGAAGATATTTCGATTTTAGAATTCAATATAAAAACATATAAAGTACTATATATTGGATATAAAAATATCAAAGTTGAAAATAGATAAGCAACAAGGAAATAAATAAATTAATTAATAAAAAACGCAATTTAGGGGATGGATTTGTTGATATATTTAAAAATAACAATCATCTTTGGTTTATTTTATAGAGGGTAATTGAAATTATTGGATTGATGGTTAGAAATTTTATTTCAAGGGAAACAGACGTTGATTTAAAGATATACAAATCCTAATAAGACCTCATACAGAATTTTGAACTCAAGCATTGACTCTAGGGGAGTGACATGAAAATTGGAATCTAATATTGAGATTGAAAGGGCATTCAAAGAAGAGTGTCAGAAATAATAAGAAAGGTAAAAAAATTACAGTTATAGAAAGAGTTTAGAGAAATTAGGAGTAACTTTTTTATTAGAAAGAAGAAAGAGAGTTGATTTAATTGGGAATGAAGGTAATTTCTAACTATGGTAGACATTTTTCAATATTTCTTTTCGAATTGGGAATTTACTGTCAGGATGGATTTCAAAAACTAAGTCTACAAACCAATTGGATTTTTTTATTTCTTTTTTCTTTTTTTTTTTTTTCTTGCGAATAGAGTAATATATTTTTGGTACAAATTGACTAGTTAGATTAAAAATAGCAA
Organism: Sepioteuthis lessoniana; assembly: GCA_963585895.1. Classification (NCBI taxonomy): domain Eukaryota; kingdom Metazoa; phylum Mollusca; class Cephalopoda; order Myopsida; family Loliginidae; genus Sepioteuthis; species Sepioteuthis lessoniana. Next base: position 82,716,096 of record OY757909.1, on the reverse strand, counting down.
AAGATTTCAAGATTAAATTGTATGGTTTTAGAAAAAAGATGGCAAGAAAAAGAATTTAAGTGGGTATTTTTAGGAACTATCGGATTAATTACTGAACAGAATTTCATCTGAATATAGATATTGTATTAATAGTGCATATATTCTATGCAAAGATTTCTTCTCTTTTTAAGGTTGATGTGAGATGATAGTAAAAATCGGAGATGCCCAAGGAGGCATGAAAAAAACAAATAAATAAATCAGGATGACATTTTTTTTCTCTCTTTATCTTCTACTTCTAAATAAATTTCCAGTTCTTTATATTTTCTTAGTCACAGCAATCCATGATAATATTGCTGCTTAGTGTACTAAGCAATCTGATAGTGAAGCTTCAGTAATGCTGGAACTTTGGGGAATGCGGAGTACCCATTCATTGCCATCGCTCCAAGGTCCAATCTGACCCGGAGTGGTAGCACCTGATAGGGTCCTATCTACGAGTCAAATAGAACTATTTGATATGAAGACTGAGTGGAAACAAATGAGAAACTCTAAATTGAATTGCATGAAAGAGAACTGTTCTATCATTTAAATGCGTGTAAAGGTTAGTGAGACATTGCAATACTTTGAACTATTTAACTTTGTTGAATTTTGTTTATAAATCATATATATTTAGTTGATATGCATAAAGAGCATTTAGCATTAAATAACCTAAAATGGTTGATATGCCATAAAAACGAACCAAACCAAATCATATATATTTAATATATATGTATGAAAAGGATTTGGCTTTAAATAACCTACCATGGTTGATATGCCTTGAAGCCAAAATAAACCAAAACAGTCCTCCATGAGTAGGATGCGACATCAGGACAAAATTTCAGCTAGTTTTGAATTTAGAGTTTTCCTTTTCCTTAGCCGGTTGCCGTAAGAAGTCTAAAGTGCACAGTCTACCCACCTATTTACCCAAACCCGAAAGCAGAATAGCTAGATCCATGCCTTTCCCTCAGTTATCAGTGCGAAGTAAAACGCAATCAATCTCGCCCTGGATTTGAACTCAGGTCGCCTTGTCCATTCCCTGTGACGGTAACATGAAATTAAACCTAAGTAAGTTATTTAGTTTCTTTTCTAAAAAGAAAAATAATCTCATAAAAATTCAAACATATCAGTGAATTTTTTTCACGGGTTCTTTAGCAGTTAATAATAGTTGGCAAGTCTTTGAAAAAAAAAAAGATTCCATATAATGTCAGGGTATTTACTTTGTTTAGCGTAGTCTAATACAAGGCACCCTTAGAAGGAGCGCTAGTTGAAGATCAATCTCACTACACGAGTATTCCAAAATAAACTTCAAAGAATCAAGTCAATGAGGACTATGTTTTCTCGATAATAAAACATCGAGAAACAAAATGATGAGATGAAAGAGTTATAGGAACTAACATTGAGTTAATAAAAAAAGATGATAGTTGATTTCCAATTTTTTCAGTTAATAGAAACCTTCTGAGAGTCTTTGATATCTATATCAAAATTCTCTCTCTCTCTCTCTCTCTCTCTCTCTCTCTCTCTCTCTCTCTCTCTCTCTCTGGGTGTGTATGTGTATAGATATTGCAAATAAGTAAACCCTTATCAATTCTTAAAATAAAAGTTGATTTTTATTCTAAACGAAAGATACCAGCATTTTATTATTTATACCAGAACATTGTACAATAAAAATATTAAATATATTGTATTTGTGTTCAATGCAATAAATTTATATATCTTTTTTGATTTCATATGAGTGTTATAGTTTGGCGCTTCTGTTTAGTTGTATCAAGAAAGTAACAGCCATATAGAGTGGAGACGTTCGTGGTGTAATGGTTACAGTTGCAGGAAATCAACACGGCGACCAGAGTTCAAATCTTAGACGAGAATGTTTACCTCTCACATAGAGCAATTACCCTTGTGAAAGGTATCAATCTAACAATTCTACCTTCAGCTATGGGTAAATAGAAGGACAGACTGGGTTCTTTAGCCTTGGCTTGGCAACCAGTCTAGAAGAACTCTGTATTCAAACCTGTTAAACTCAACTTGAAAAATAGATCTCGTATCACATTCTTGGTCTCAATTTAAAACAAAACACATACAAATACTACACTTAACTGTATCAAGTGGCAAGGTTCACGCTGATACAGAGTGCTAATGCCTGTTGGGGTCTCATATATTGATCTTTCGGTATATTATTAGTATTAGATAGAAATCCTTGAAACCATAGAAATGATATATAAATGACTATTATTATTAAATAAGAATCGTTACGTGAAACAATAATTGTGTATAAATTATTAGTATGAGATAGGAATAATCCAAATGATATGTCTGTGCAAATTATTTGTATTAAGATTTGTTACTTGAAGTTATAACTGTTTTTAAATGATTATTAGATTAGTTTCTTGAAACCATATAATTGCTTGGAAAGAGTCTGAATTTAGCATTAAATAACCCAAGAAGGGTTATTAAATCAACCAACTAATCAATACAATATTTCTTTAACAGCGTCTAAAAGTCTGAGAGGAGTCATTATTATTCCACGCGTTCAAATTTTATCCATAGTTTTGTTGATTTTATCACTTTCAAGCGATGTTTTCTTTTGCCTTCCTTTGGTGTATAACTCGTCGAATACTTTAGTAGGGTTTTATGCCATATCAACTATTGTAGGTTATTTAATGCCAAATCCTGTTTAGACATATAGGTTGAATATATAGGATTTTGTTGGGTTGCGTTCCGCAACAACAATTACCGACGCCGACTACGCCGATGACATAGCGATACTGGCAAATACACCTGACCAAGCCGAAACTCTTCTGCATAGTTTGGAACGAGCAGCAGCAAGCATAGGCCTCTATGTTAATGCACACAAAACGAAATATATGTGCTATAACCAAACGGGGGACATCTCCACTCTAGAAGGAACCCCACTTAAACTAGTTGACAAATTCACGTACCTAGGAAGCAGCGTCGAATCAACCGAAAAGGACATCGAAACGAGGCTAACGAAAGCATGGACAGCTATCAATAGGCTATCGATTATATGGAAATCAGACCTAACCGATAAAATGAAACGCAGTTTCTTCCAGGCAGCGGTCACATCGATACTGCTATATGGATGCACTACATGGACGCTAACAAAACGGCTGGAGAAGAAACTGGATGGCAATTACACAAGAATGCTGCGTGCAATCTTGAACAAGTCCTGGCAGCAGCACCCCACAAGACACCAACTGTACGGCCACCTGCCCCCTATCACGAAAACTATTCAAGTTAGACGAACCCGACATGCAGGACATTGCTGGAGAAGCAGAGATGAACTTATAAGAGATGTACTCTTATGGATCCCCACACATGGCCGCGCAAAAGCAGGACGACCAGCTCGAACGTACATTCAGCAGCTATGTGAGGATACAGGATGTTGTCCTGAAGACCTACCTAAGGCGATGAACGATAGGGAGGAGTGGCGAGAGAGGGTCAGGGATATCCGTGCTACCAGCGCGATATGATGATGATGATGATGATGATGATACATATAGATTAAATATATATATAGTTTGTAAACAAATTTTGTATATAACATTCTTAAACGAACCTAAGCTCTTTTTTGCACACAGTTTCAAGTATTGCTATATAACAGTCACAATTTATCAACACATATGTTTGCACACTTTGTTAGTTCTATTTGACCTATATATAGGAATCTATCAGGAGCTACCACTCCGGGTCAGAGTGGACTTGGGAGCAATTGCAATGATGGGGTACTCTATATTCTCCAAAATCTCCAAGGTTGGAGCCTTACGTTCAGATGTCTTAAAATAATATCAAGGACTCTCGATGGGGTTGGTCTTACCTGTCTGCATAGATGCAGTCGGTGTATACTACAGCTTCAGCCAACTGGGCTGTCGTCAAATAGTAAACAGCTACCAACGAAGTGTGTTCAAAACGTATCGTAACTGAAGCTGAATATATCAAGACAGACAGAAATGAATAATGAAAAAAACTCTTTTTTTTTCAAAACAGATCTCTTTAGCATTCAACATACCTATTCCCGCGAAGCACCTTTGAGTTTTTTCTTTAGATTAGTTTCGAAGAGGTACAGTGCTATTTCTTTTAAGGTTCTCTATATCCTCAAATCTTAACCTTGAAATGAATTTTCATAAAAATTCGTACCTAACTAGATCTGGTGAATATGGAGAGTGATGCACTTGCGCAATTCTGCGTTTTGTCAAAGAGTATTGAGACTGGCTTCGTCATTTTTTTCCAGTTGGAATTGACTTATCTGATACCAGTTTAAATGTCTCGACGTCCTCCCTTTGTTATATAAGTTGCTCAGCTTATTAAATAATAGATTGACTGAATCCTTTATTGGAGTAAATGTAGGGGAGATAATTTTAAAATATTTAAACAGTTGCCCCAAAAGCGAAAACCGGTAATGACTTTTAATGTCTGTTGGTTGCTTAGTTTCAATGGTAGATTTTAAAATCAGGTGACAAAATTCCAATAAGTAAGAAGTTAGATTTCAACTTTAAATTAGTAAGCCCAGAGCAGTTGAAGACTCCACAATTATTTCCATGTATGATCCAAAGGATGCACCCGACTCTTACACGGAATTGGTTATGTTATATAAATGAATTAAGCAAAATGTGCACTAGAGAAAAAAACTTTGTATTTGTTATTCATCTCAGTGAAAAGAACAGAGCAACCAATAAAAAAATGGAACAGCGAGGTAAAGAGAGCTGACCAAGATAAGAAAAACAAGCTGACTATACCAGAAATGGCCAAGCGCTTTAAAGTCTTCCACATGTTCAAATGAATTGATATGAATTTTCTGTTTGAGAAATAAGAAATAATCGCACGAAATTAGATGTGATTGGTATGAAAGTTGTTGCACTTTCACAATCCTGAGTTTCGCCAAAAACTGTAGATCAAAAATATCGAGGCCGCTGATAAAAAAGGATCAAGACTGCTGATCAAAAATTATCAAGACAACAGATCAAAAAGGATCGAGACTTCTTATCAAAAAGGATCAAGATTGCTGATCAAAAAGAATTAAGACTGCTGATTAAAAAGGATCGAGACCGCTGATCAAAAAGGATTGAAATCGCTGATCAAAAAGGATCGAAATCGCTGATCAAAAAGGATTAAGGTTGCTGATAAAAATGGATCGAGATTTCTAATCAAAAGAGATCAAGATCGCTGATCAAAAAGGATCGAGTGAAGGCATTGACTGGTTTAATAAAGTGATGATGTCAAGACGTCTTGATGAAGTCTATAGGTGTCAGTGCTAAGGAATGGTTGTCCAATCCTCTGAATATTTTTTAATCAGTTTAAAGCTGTGTGGTCTCGTAAACAAACAAAAAGTCGATTAAATAGTGTATCTGGCCGTCGTACTCAGTAAAATGGAAAGTGAAGGAAAAAATTAGGGCATATGAAGACACTGGTTGAGATCTGAGGAAATTGTGAAATAGGAAGTGCCTATAATGTGCAAAGTACTGGGAACTGTCCAACAAATGTAGTTAGTGCCTTTTGAAACGGTCTACAAAAGGCATAGAAAAGAGATTGGGAGAAGAGAAGATTAGAGGAAGAATCGAGACCATCCAGTCAACAGCGCTGTTGAGATCAGTTTAAATACTTTGAAGAGTCCTGGAGATCTGAGGAGACTTTCTGTCCCTCAGAATTCAGAGAAAAAACATCAGTTAAAACCGGTGTAAAAAATTTGCATGGAGTAAAATACTATTACTACTACTACTAATAATAATAATAATAATAATAATAATAATAATCTGCAAAGCAAAGTATTTTTGGCACAAGATAAATATCGATTACCCAGTGAGAATCAAACTCAGGAACAATGCTCTGTGAGTCTAAGTCAAACTCGCTAACCTTTCCACCATATCAAAAAGCTCCAAAAGACTAAGCATAACTTAGATTTGACATAAGACCATCAGTATGGGGTACCTGGTGAGGATTGAAGTCACTCCTCATTAGTTAGTGATTGGTGAGTCTAGCTTGTTAACCATGACACAACGTGGAAGAATCTTTAATTTTAATCGTAGTAGTAGTAATTTTGTTATTTTTTTACTTGTTTTTATCCTAAATTTCTAAATTCTGATTTTTTTCTTTTTTCATTTTTTTTTTTTAGGGGAGGCTGCCCAAATCGTTCAGCTAAATCAGTAATCAATTAATGATCACTTAATTAATGTGCACGATAATAACAAGAGCTGCACGAGACTTGGGAACGTCAAGTCACTGAAAAGAAGGTCGTCAGAAACTAAAGGCTATTTATGGAAGGCCGAATCAATCAAATCGAAATTGCATTCAATTTTTTTCTTTTTTTTTCTTTTTTTTTTTTTGATAACAGGCTAACACAGACAGCATGCAGACGATTTCCACCACTCGTATGACGTCTCCCCGCCTTTTTTCGATAATCATCAATGAGAATCGTTAAAATTTACAAAAGAAAGAGGATACAATTCTTGACAAATAAAACTGAAACACCCATACAATTATTTTCAATCAAAGAGCAAAAGACCTTGCATTAAATATTCTTGTTTGAGAGGACAAAGATCCTTCCTATTTAAACAATAACGAACAGTACGTCATCGTTTAACTTTTAGCCAGCTAATTTCGCAGATCATTTACTACCCAGTAGTAACTTCGACTCTTACTACGTGGCCCTATACTTACGTTCATATGCCAAATCTGAGCAATGCTTAATTTTCGTGTACCTCCCGTGTTTAATAGAGCTAGGCTTGACTGAGAATGTTCGTGAGTTCAATTTTCACTGCATCCAGTTCTGGAGTTCTTGGGAGTGAGTGTGAGGTTAACCCTTCGTTGCTATTACTCTCAAGTCTACAAGTGAACATTAACTTGGATAAGTAGTTCTTGTTAGGGTTCAACCTGTGGGTCAAATACATTCATTGAGATAAGGTGTAAAATGATTGTGACTTTTATTAACACTATGTCTCTTAAAATACTGATATTGCAGCTAAGTATAAAATGTTTAACTGTTTAAAATGATTGTGAAGATACATTTTTGTTCCGTGTCTCAATATACATGGGACTCATATGACTGCTAATAACTCTACTAATAATAATGTTATGTTCTTTCTTTTGTTTGTTTCAGATTTGAAAATAACAAGAATTAATCATTGTTCACAATTCCTTGGACAAGAGAGGAAAAATATTTTGCGTCACTCCTTATTTGGAGACAAAATCATTCAAAACTGTCTCCAAATAGATGCAACTCGTTAATATGAGAGAAATTTATTACTGAGACAATTAACCGAAAAAGGATTCCATGTCCTGGAAGCTGATATAATAGCAATTAGAATAAAATAGATTTGATGTCTCTATTTGAAGGGATGCATTTTTTACAGGACGTTTTCAAAATGACCACCATTGCGCTTGTCTTAGTAATAATCATTATCATATCAATGGGTTGCATCTATTTTGAGATACCCTGTATAATTGAGGAAGATAATCATAAAACTGATTTCGGCATAAAATAAACCTACAAAACATGACATTCTGTAAAACCAACGAACCAATCAATAAATACCCCCCCCCTAACAGCAATTGTAGGTGTTCATTCATTCTCAAGACCTTGGATCAGTTGTAATCTGGTTTGAGGTCAGTTTTTAACTTTGAATATTTGGGGTCAGGGAATCAACTTGATCAGTTTTATTGCCAGTTTTATATGAAACACTATATCATGTACATTCCTCATATATTTCTATCACTGCTTATAAGTTAATGTTCGATAATAGTTGTTACATTAGCATATAAATTGGGGGTGTCCTCGTGGTGTAATGGTTAAAGTGATGGACTGCGGAATCGTAGTACGCGAGTTTGTACTCCAGTCGCGCTATTACGTTCACTTTCGGGCAAATACCCTTGGGAAAGGCATGAACCCCCTTATCCTCCCAGCTATGGGTTAAATAGTACCACTACTGTTCTTCTAGAAGAATAGCATTGGCATTAAATAACCTGCAAAGGTTGATATGCCATTAAACAACCAAACCAAAGCATATAAATTTCATACATTTGATATAAATATTATGAGATAAATGTATAATTATTTCAAAAGTTCTGTTACTTTTATACAGGGTAAATATTATTCTGCTTACATAACTTTCAAGTTTCTTATTGTTGCTTTGATTCTTCCACCCATCACCGTTAACTTTTTTTTAGCTGGGCTCATATCTAAATTGGTCATTAAAATTTTATTCCAAGAATCGTTTATCAAGTTTGCTCCGATTTGTAATTTTCTTGGTTTCATTTGGCTTCTTTGTTAAACCACATATCAATCTTTGTGGCTTATTTAATACCAGAGAAATATTTGTAGAACAACAATAGAAGTAGCACTATTCAACCTCTTGCTGGAAGGATAGGGATTTGATAACTTTCACCAGGGTATTAGTCCGAAAGTGAGTATTATAGTGCAACAGGTGCTACAACGCGCTTACAACAATGTCGCAATTCGGCAGGTTATCCACTACTCTACCGGGATTACCTTTAATCATCAAATTCTCATATCCTCTCAATCTTTTTCGAAGCAAAGAAAATTTCTTTCAGAACAATATATATATTTACCCAACCCCTCCACATGAGCAGGATGTGACACGAGGTCAATTTTTAAGCGGAATTTAATAGGTTTGTATTCGGAATTTTCTTTCTCCCGAAAGGGTTGACATACCAAGGTTAAAGAACTCAATACTTACCAATAGCTTGAGGGAGAATAGTAAGATGCATATCTTTCCCAAGTGTATAAACGCTTTTGGAAACTTCTAAATGAGGTAGTTCCATTTGTTTAACATCATTGCCTCATAAAATCACGTGATGCTTTTTTTTTAAAAGAAAGTTGATTATATTGTTGAACGTCATATGATTTTTCTTTATATATTCTCTCCTCTCCTTGTTCTTGTATTTTATTACACATCCATCTTCACTTTTGATGAGTTTGTTTTTCCATTCGTCTCCATACTATTGATTCTTTTCAATTATTTTCTTATATATATATATATATATATATATATATATATATATATATATATATATATAAGTAAACAATTGAAAAGAATCAATAGTATGGAGACAAATGGAAAAACAAACTCATCAAAAGTGAAGATGGATGTGTAAGGATATATATATATATATATATATATATATATATATATATATATATATATATATATATATATATATATATATATCGTATTAACTACAAGAAAGCCAATAGTAGTTTGCATGGTTTTAAAACTATGTAATATATTTGTATGAGTGTAAATGATCTTTGGATGTGTATGCTATCATGTACAGGCAAAGCATATTGGCATATTGATACGTTGATATCTATGTGTAATGATCAGCTAAATAATCAGCAGTAAAGAAAATTATTACAATACCAGCAGCTCTATCGTAATACAATGAACAAAGATATATTTCTGCATGAAGAAATAGTTAAACATAGTGAAAATTAAATACATTCTGACAGAAATGAATGTTGGAAAGTAACTGAAATTCACTCAATAGAAATAATGACGAAATGAGCAGCTATCGAGTAATTTCTATTGCAAACTAAAGTTAGTGTTTAATGGGTTTATTTATAAGATTTAAATAGACTCCAAATTAGATCAAAAATGGATTAATTTATCTGTGATTCTAATTCGTTAAAAATTGTAATTTGGTAATCTAGGAGGGAAAAGATTTCATAAACTATTTTGGATGTTGATCCTTCAAATTTTGCAAGACAAATCTCGAACCAAAGCGCTAACTGATAGTAATATGTAAAAATAAAAATTTAATTACAAAGTTTCTTGTGGCCTCTTTGTTGCACAAAAATTAAGTATTTTTTTTTTGTATGGAAATCAATAGATTTTTCATATATATAGTTCAACCTGGGGGACGTTGTTTGTGTTTCACTTTATGCTAATGTCCTTGGAAGAGGCATGAACCCATTTTTCTTCCCCACAGCCATGAATAAATTGTAGGGAAGACTGGGTCTTTTAACCTTGTTAAGATAAGGAAAACTGAATTCAAACCAGCACTACTCAGCTACAAAATATTGACCTTGTGTCACATCCTGCCTGTAAAGGATGGGTTGGGTAAATACAGTACTGCTTTCAATATGCCTTTAACCGCTTGGTTTTTAAATTCAAAACAGGAACATTACACAAGAAAATCAGAATTTTATTACAATCAACATAAAAAGACCTGCATTTAGTCCTATTGTTTTAAGAAAAGTATGGCTGTCAAAATGTAAAAGTTTTACGCACAATATTCGCCCAGTATTGAACTCAATATGGTACGGAGGATAAGTTATTATTACAAATACATTAGTCACGTCGTCGAGTAAAACGCAAATTCATACATTTATTTCTACATAGAAAAGTGGAGAGACAAGCACAATTACACTGGAAAACTAAACTATCTCGATAAACATGCATAAAATAACAATCCCCAAAAGTCATGTACGGAAACCAAGGAATTTATCAATTTCTATCCGTGGGTAAATAAATAATTAATGGTATTGGATTAGTCTTATCTCCGCCCAAAAGATTTCACAGCATAAAAACGTTTCTTTCAACTTTGGTGAATTTGAATTTGCCATAGTTCTTGTTGTGATGGTGAGCGTGTCAATGATTGATACTAATAAAAAAGGGGAAAAAAAAAAACAAGAAAAAAAGAACTTCAATCTCGTTGGATCAACGTTTGTTGTTATTGTTGTTGCTGCTTTTCAATGGCCGAAGCGAAAATAAAGCAAATTGAAACGGACTTATCACTGATCTTGTCTTTTGTGCGCAGACAAAACAATTCGAAAAATGGCTCCATTAAAACAAACGCTTTGTTATTAACGACCCCACTTTTATGTACACCATTCGCGTGCGTTGCTCTGAAAAAAAATTGCAGTTGAAGATGTACTTGGGTTGATTATTAGGTTTTGTTTTGTTTTTTTTGGGGGGGGTGCTTGCTTTTTTTCTTTTCTTTTTTCAGCTGCCGACTGTGAGATCCACACATTTGTTCCTTTTGGGTTCGTATTGGAAAAAGTTTTCTTTCTGAACGGTGAACAACTTCTCGATATTTCCTTCAGTTTTAGCTAATATATTTTTACAAAATGTTCAGGTATACTTGATACTAAATATTTAGAGAAATGCATCTTCTTAATATTGGTGCAATACAGTCTTCCAAGGACCGGCTGTCTTTCTTTTAGGAATCAGTATATAAAATCGTGTTTTCTTATATATATATATATATATATATATATATATATATATATATATATATATATAAGAAAACACGATTATATATATATATATATATATATATATATATATATATATATATATATAAACCAATACATAGATATAACGGCCTGCCTTGTAGAGGTGATGTTGTCTTATATATATATATATATATATAGTTTCCTATATATATGATTAATAAATATATATCTCTATGGTTGGATATCGTAGAGATATAGTCAACGGCGCTTGGTGACTCACTTTCTCATAAATGTGATATGAGAACAAGCACTTACACGTATAAACACATACATGCACACAGATATATATATATATATATATATATATATATATGTGTGTGTGTGTGTGTGTGTGTGTGTGTGTGTGTGTGTGTGTGTGTGTGTGTGTGTGTGTGTGTGTGTGTGTCTTTGTGTGTGCATGTATGTGTATGTGAAAAGTACTTTATCTCCATATATATATATATATATATGGAAATGCAGAGTTTTGAGCTGGCATTTCCACAATGGGACTGAAAACCAATAAAGTCTAGTAGTATTGTAAAGTACTGCTGGATTTTGTTTTTTTGCAATATATATATATATATATATATATATATGTGTGTGTGTGTGTGTGTGTGTGTGTGTGTGTGTGTGTGTGTGTGTGTACTCAGCCGGAATAGGAAAAACTGCAACCTCGTTTATTCTAAAAAATTCAAGAGGTCCAAGTAATAAAAAAAGTACATTTGAATAATTCTATTGAACATGACACACCTATCCTAAATTATTACTGAAAAGCACGGATTATAATAAATTATTGATTTCATATATATATATGTGTGTGTATGTTTGTTTTGTGCTGAATGGCCTATCAACCTTATTGGGTTATTTATTGCCAAATCGATCCTTCTAGAAGAAGAGTAATGATGCTATTTAACCCATAGCTGGGATTGCCCAGTCAGCTGGGGCTGTAGAATACACTGACTGCACCTCTGCAGAGGGGTAAGACCCCCCCCTAATGAGTGTCCTGGATATGACACTAAAAAATCTGATGGTGAGGTTCCAGCAGTGCTGGAGCTTTGGGGAATGCGGAGTACCCCTTCATTGCCCTCGCTCCCAGGTCCACTCTGGCCCGGAGTGGTAGCACCTGATAGGGCCCTATCTATGGGTTAAATAGAACTAACAGCATACTTATGCTAAAATGAATTGAGTAAGCTGAATAGCTTAAAATAGAAACGTTTTTGACAATTAAACCGTACTTACACTTAAACTGCGTGCTTATGCTTAACTGAATTATTTGAAATAGAACTGTTTTTCGACATTAAAACTGTATTTACACTTAACCGAATTGTTACATAAAACTGCTTGAATAGTTAGAAATGGAAATGTTTTTGACCATTAGACTGTGTACTTATGCTAAACTGAATTGTTTTAAATAGAACAGATTATTTACATAAAAATGGATTTGGCGTTAAATAACCTACAAAGGTTGATATGCCATAAAACCCAACAAACCAACCAAACCAAACCATAGCTGGGAGGATAAGGTGGTACCTTTCGTAGGTTTCTTAAGGTATTTGTCCGAATATGAGCGTTATAGCGCGACTGGAGTTCGAACTCGTTCACTACGAATCGACTGTCCAGCGCGTAAACCATTACACCACAAGGACACTCCTCATATGTGTATGTGTATGTGTGTACTGTATCCTTTAATCACGTTTACTAACGCATTATATCATAATACTTCATTGGACCATATTTTTTTAGTTCTTCGACATTTCAACTGCCCAACCGGCTGGAGCTGTAGAATACACTGTCTGCATCTCTGCAGGGGGTAAGACCCCACCCTGCAACGAGTGTCCGTTATATGATACTAAATCATCTGATGGTGAGGCTCCAGTAAAACTCTCAGGTCCACTCTGGCCCGGAGTGGTCGCATCTAATAGGGTCCTATCTATGGGTCAAATAGAATTAATCTGTACTTATACTAAACTGAATTGTTTGAAATAGAACTGTTTTAAGTATAAAATGGATTTAGCATTAATAACCAACAATGGTTGATGTACCATAAAACCTAACCAAATCTATCTGATATGGAAGCCAAAATCGACATTTAAATTTTAACATTTTCGATCAACTGATTATTTCAAATACAGTTCTGCGTCCATCGGCTATTTCTTCATGTACTTCTAATAATAAATAGTTCGATACTTTCATATGGTAAATAATAGCAAAACTGCACGTCCTATTACACTTGGCTTATCACCCTTTTTCTACACTGTGGAGGTTCTGACTGGAATCTCCAGCACACAGGGGAATGGTGACTAGGCTCTCTCTTGAAAGCAAGAGACAAAATCCACAAAAACTCTAGAGAAAGGTTACAGCTCATATAAACTGAAGTGGTGGGATTATATATGACTGTAATGTCTAACAGGATTATTAGTCTTTACTTGAAATACTTGAAACCAAAAAACTCTATGCAAACGAATGAGTAATGTCGAAAAGAAATATTAGTGTTGAATTGCAATACTTGAAACCATTTACCTGGGTGCAAATGATAGTAATACTTGTGTGCAAAAAAATTACCTCTAAGTAGAATTATTCGCTTAAAAATCGTATATGTTGAAGCATTTAATTGTTTTTAAACAAATGACTGAGCTTATATTGATGAATTAGTTTTTATGACTATTGACCTCATCCTCGTTACTATTCCCATGAAGTTTCGGCCGATAAGTCCTTCCGCCTTCTTAAGGTGATTTTTGTCGAACTTGGCCACCCAAACTGAACCTGAACCCTTTATTTAATCCACGAGGGTAGACTGTTTCAATTCCGTTGGCCATCACCGGGTAAAAGTTTTAAAATAGAGTAAATATTCCTTGTTATTCGTATATACCAGATGATGCACTTTCTAACCAAATGTCTTATCCACTGCGCCGTATGCTTGCGAGACGATTCAAAGAAAAATTTTGGTATCACTTTCACCGTCATGTTCAACTATCTTTTCAATTTCATGGCTTTTTATTTGATGAGAATGGTGAAAGTTTGAAATAATGATTTGGCTTGGTTTGGTTTGGTTTGGTTTTATGGCATATTAACTATTGTAGGTTATTCAACACCAAATCCATTTTATACATATACACACTTCTATTTCAAACAATTCAGTTTAGCATACGTACACTGTTTAGTTTTATTTAACCCATAGATAGGACCCTATCAGATGCTATCACTCCAAGTCAGGGTTGACCCGTGAGCGAGGGCAATGAAGGGGTACTCTGCATTCCCCAAAGCTACAGTATTACTGAAGCTTTACCATCAGATTGTTTTGTGTCATATCTAGAACACTCGTTGGAGGAGTCTTACTTCTCTGCAGAGAGGCAATCGATATATTCTACAGCCCCAGCCGACTGAACCAAATAATTATTTGATGTGAAAGAAATATCCGATAATCCGAAAAATGAGATTTGACCCTTCGCACAAATTTCCTCTTTTGCCGGAAATTATTTGAAATCTCTCTCTCTCTCTCTCTCTCTCTCTCTCTCTCTCTCTCTCTCTCTCTCACACTCTGTATGTATGTACACGATCACAACCTCTCTCTCACTTTCTCCTTTTTCTATCTATCCTCCCTCGTCATCTTTCCAAACATAACCCTATGAGCGAGGCTTAGAATACATCGAATTCATCCTCATTGCAGATATAACCCCTCCTACCAATAAAAAAAAGTATCCTGGAAATGATACTACTCTGCATTGGGTGGTGAGGCTACAGTTCTAATGTTTTTGGGATTGTAATTTGTTTTTTGGTTTTTTGGTGGCGGGGGGGTCTTTGTTTAATTCTTTATTAACCTTCGTGGTTTTTTAATGCCAAAGGCATCCTTATAACGGAACAGTTGTGGAACTATTTAACCTATAGTTTGGGTGGATAAGAGAGAATAGTAGTGCTGAGGTCTGAACAGCCTCAATTTTCCCTTGGATTTCTAATTCCCCGATTCTCTTTTAACGTATTCTTCATACACTCCTACCATACCCCTCAAAGTTCTCCCAACGAAACTGCAATTTAGAATAGCTAAACTGAATTTTCTCTGTCTACAGCACCTCGATAAAATGGATAAGTAACTGCCACTTGTATAAGTCGAATTTTGAAATTCTAATTTTTCGGCAAAAAAACAATGCTCAGATCTTTGAAAAAGCTGGAACTGAGAGTGTCAAGGAAAAAAGGTGTAAAGTGCTTTGTGTCAAAAAATGTCTAATGAAATCTCCTTTCACAAAAGCAAATATTTCAAAGCATCAAAATTGGACCAAGAATTACATGAAAATTGACTTTTCTAAAGTAATTTTCATGAACAAATCTCGAGTGACATTTGATGGACCTGATGGATGGGCCAAAGGATGGATTTTATCCAATTCAGACATCCTTGTGGCTAAAAGAAGGCAATAAAGGAGCAGAAATGTGATGATATAAGCTGGATTTATTGACCAAATCATTATTGGATGATTCAAAATAAATGAAGGAGTTAAACTGAACTGTGAAAACAATTGCAATTTTATGGACAAGACTTTTTTTGTATAGGAAAAGTCCAAGTCTCGCAGTTTCAAATTCCAGTGTATATTGATGCACGACAATGCTCCTTCTCAGCTACTTAAGTTTACTTGTAAATTCTTTGAGCATAAAAGATTTACCGTAAAGAAGATAATGGAATAGCCACCATTAAGTCCTGATCTGAATCCGATTAAAAATGAATGGTCAATTAGGAAGATGAAATTATATGAAGGTGGCAAACAATATAACAGCAAAGCAAGACAATGGGGAACGATTAAAACTACGATGACAGAAACTGAACTTGTTGAAGTGGAAAAAATTAACAAAATCAGTGAATAGTTGATTACTGCCTGTTATTTAGAAAAATGGTCGCTTTATTAAAATGTAAAGAATTCAAAAATGTATTATATATGTTATCAGTTGTATTGTAGCTGTTGATCAGTTTTTGTTGATTTCATTATCATTTTTATGTCAAGATGTAAGATGTGATTATTTGGTTTTGCTAAATAACTTCTGGTGGCAGTTTTTTGTTTTGATATCTAGATTTATTATTAAAAATTTCACTATTTTTTCAAACCAAATTTGAATCTTCGAAGTTTATGTGATTTGCTTATTAACTTCATAAAGGATACTTGCTTAAACTATGCGTTTTAAATGTAAAGACGCTTACTCTACTATAAACCCAAATTGATTATAAAACTCTGTCCAAATGTCAGCGAACAAGGCAAAACGTTTTTGAATCTCTTCTATAATATAATTTTAAAATTCTTAAAGAAAGCCCTAACAGTAGTTTAGAAGAAAAAGTAAAAGCCTAAAACACCCCCCCCAAAAAAAAGTCATTTGTAAAAGCTCTATAATTCCTGAAGCCTCCTCGGTTCCCAATGGTAGTATAGAAGAAAAAAAAAAGAGAAAAAAAAATAAAAAAACGTAGGAACATGTCCCAATACCACCAAAAAAAAAAAAAATTCAGTACCAGTGAAAGTCTGACAAAAGTACCCTAATCTTGGACTTTAACTAAGTTAAAACTTAAGAAAATTTAAATCAAAATTACCCCCACCCTTTTTTTTTTTTTTTTTTTACTACGTACACATGGGAAGCAGCATGATGTACGTAAAAGTATTTGAATAAACCCATGGACGACCAAACTCAATACCTAAACAGGTCCTGGACGTGAGTTCGACGACTTTACGCTCAGGATCGTTAGTTCGATCGGGGAACTACTGCTGCTCATCTATAAGAGTGGCTTCTATAGAAGAGAATAAAACAGCCATCGAAAGATAACCATGACCCACACTCAAACCACATACACAAACCGCATCGCTCTTCGCGCGGGTAAAAAAGGGGCGCGTCTTGCTGAGGTTGGAGCCCTGGCCTCAGTGTTCGAAAAATCAGCTACAGAGCTCAAACAATCAAAACTACTAAAATGCAAGCAAACACTACAAATAGCCACATTTAACGTAAGAACCTTAAATAGAATAGGACAACTACCAGAGCTAATCGCATCGGCCGAAGAACATAAGATTGACTTGATATGCATATAAGAACACAGATACACGCACACCGAAGATATCAAATATCACGAAACTGACAATGGCTGGTCGCTCGTCACTGTATCCGCATGGAAAAACTCTGTCAACGCCGCAGTAGGAGGGGTCGGATTACTTATATGACCTAGAGCATTAAAAACGCTAAATAGCATTGAGAAAATACAACCTCGAATGATGGCAGGTACTTTTAACGGCAACCCGAGAGTAACAATCATCTCCTGCTATAGCCCTACCAATGTTAGTGAAGAAACTGAACTAGTCACCTTCTACGATGAGCTATCCTCATTAGTGCGTAGCATCCCGAAACACAACATGTTAGTCATTGGTGGAGACATGAATGCCCAAATCGGGAAAAACGGAAACAACAAATACAGCCTCCACAACACGTCAAATAGGAATGGGCAACATCTAACAGATTTCATGATAGAAAATAGATTAGCATGCCTCAATACAAACTACCAAAAAATGGAGGGCAAACTATGGACATACACGTACGCAAACAATACTAAAGCTCAGATAGACTACGTCCTTATAAACAAAAAATGGAAAAATAGTGCAATGAATTGCGAGGCATACTCCTCTTTTGAGGGTGTGTCCACCGATCACCGAATAGTCACGGCGAAAATACGGTTAAGCCTACGAAAAAACGCCAAACGAACAGCGACCACCAAACACTATGACTGGGCCCTATTGAACAACAGAGATATAAGAGATAAATACGTATTAGAATTAAGAAACAGATTCGAAACACTACAAGAAAAGACGGAAAAAAGTACACCAAACGACGAATATGAAAATTTCGTCAATGCACACCTCGAGGCAGCAGCGAAATGCATTCCGACAAAACTCAAAAATAAATATAGAGTCCCATGGGAAACTTTAGCAGTGAGAGAAAAACGTGCACTAGTGAAAACAGCCTCCAAAAACTATCGAAAAAACCCAACAAACACAAATTCCTTAAAACTAAAAACGGCACAATATCAATTAGCAGGCATATATATAAAGGAACAGACAGAATACATTCAAAATCAGATAGATAAGATTAGAGACTCGGTGGAAGATAGACAATCTAGGATAGCCTGGCAAACAATAAACGAAGTGAGTAGAAAAAAGAACACAGCCAAAGCAAAACTGAAAGCAGCAAACCAACAAGAAAGAATAAAACTGTGGAAACAGCACTTCGAAAACCTACTAGGAAACCCACCGAAAATAACACAGGAACCAATCACCAGAATAATTAGCAAACAATTAGACATTAAACTAGGACCGTTCACACAAGAAGAACTTGACTCGGTTCTCAGAAAAATTAAAAATAGGAAAGCTGCAGGGCTAGACGAAATTCCCCCGGGAGTATGGAAGACCAGACAATTCGACGACATACTGCTCCGACACTACAACGCAGTATACAATCAAAATCCGGTGGATAGATGGATGAAGGGGTGCATATTCCCCTGCCCTAAAAAGGGGGACCTCGGATTAGCCAAAAACTACCGATGCATAACACTTACATCCATAGCAGCCAAAATCTACAATGCCCTACTACGAAACCGCATAGAACCCAAAATCGACAACATACTTAGAAAAAACCAAAATGGCTTCCGAAGAAATAGATCCACGACCTCACAAATATTAACCATCCGTAGAATCCTTGAAGGTGTACGGGCAAAAAACCTACAAGTGACATTAATATTTGTTGACTTTACCAAGGCTTTCGATTCCATTCACAGAGGAAAGATGGAACAAATCCTACTAGCGTACGGCATACCTAAAGAAACCGTAGCGGCAATAACGATTCTCTATAGAAACACTAAAGTAAAAGGACGATCACCAGATGAAGACACAGAATACTTTGACATTGTAGCAAGAGTACAACAAGGGGACAAGCTGGCTCCGTACCTCTTTATCATTTGTCTAGATTACGTACTTAGAACATCGATTGACAAAATCAGAGAGAATGGCTTCGAACTGACGAAGAAAAGAAGCAGAAGGTACCCCGCAACAACAATTACCGACGCCGACTACGCCCATGACATAGCGATACTGGCAAATACACCTGACCAAGCCGAAACGCTACTGCATACTTTGGAACGAGCAGCAACAAGCATAGGCCTCTATGTTAATGCACACAAAACGGAATATATGTGCTATTATCAAACGGGGGACATCTCCACTCTAGAAGGAACCCCTCTTAAACTAGTTGACAAATTCACTTACCTAGGAAGCAGCGTCGAATCAACCGAAAAGGACATCGAAACCAGGTTAACGAAAGCACGGATAGCTATCAATAGGCTATCGATTATATGGAAATCAGACCTAACCGATAAAATGAAACGCAGTTTCTTCCAGGCAGCGGTCACATCGATACTGCTATATAGCTGCACTACATGGACGCTAACAAAACGGCTGGAGAAGAAGCTAGATGGCAATTACACAAGAATGCTACGTGCAATCTTAAACAAGTCCTGGCGGCAACACCCCACAAGACACCAACTTTACGGCCACCTGCCCCCTATCACGAAAACTATTCAAGTTAGACGAACCAGACATGCAGGACACTGCTGGAGAAGCAGGGACGAACTCATAAGAGATGTATTCTCATGGACCCCCACACATGGCCGTGCAAAAGCAGGACGACCAGCACGAACATACATTCAGCAGCTATGTGAGGATACGGGATGCTGTCCTGAAGACCTACCTAGGGCGATGAACGATAGGGAGGAGTGGCGAGAGAGGGTCAGGGGTGTCCGTGCTACCAGCGCGATATGATGATGATGATATATATATATATATATATATATTACATGGTACAGTCTGTTACCTTGGGTTTCATGAACTCAGCAATCGTCGGATAGAGTGAAGATTTTTTTTAATGAATAATATGGTTAATCTTTTATTCGGAAAGTGGGGATTATTCGTGTGTATGTGTGCCAGGGTTTATGTGTTATTGAATGTTAATATGTTTGTGTATGATGCTTGCCCGTACATATATACGTATGTTTGCGTATGTACTGGTATGCATCTGTACATATTTACACATATTTTTGCTGTTTGTTGGTGGGAAGGAGTTAGACGAAGGAAGACAGTGTGAGAAGAGAAGAGTGGTTGGGTGAGGGGGGGGCTACCCTCAACAATTTTTATTTCTCAACATAAAGGTGTTATTTTTAATGAAACAATGGTTTTATTCATTATATTAAATACAAGTCTTCCGCCTATTTACCAACCCCTCCGCTCGGGCAGGATATGACACAAGGTCAATTTTTAAGCGGTGTTTAACAGGTTTGAATTCAGAGTTTTCCTTCTCCTAGACTAGTTGCCTCACCAAGGCTGAAGAACCCAGTCTATTTACCCATAGCTAGAGGGAGAATAATTGGATTCATACCTTTCCCAAGGGTATTAGTGCTATGTGAAATGCAATCATTCTCGTCCAGGTTTTGAACTCGAGTCGCTGTCCATTTCCTACGACGATAACCATTACACCACGGGCTCCTCGATAATCATTACACCACGATAACCATTACACCACAGGCACCTTGCACTCTACAAGTTTTCCTTAGTCACATTAAATACAAATATAATTTTAAAAAACACAAAAAAACTTCTTAAACGTTTGATTCATCAAAATAATATGAAAATTTGACATATCTGGCTAATAAAATCAGACCTAAAAGTAATTATCAAGAAGAACAAGTCATCTTGAGGATTTTCCGCCTTCCACCAGACCATTGTGTAAAAATAAATGAAAGCGAAAAGATACACAAATACTTCGACCTTGCCAAGGAAGCTAAAAAGGTAGTTGAACATGACGGTGAAAGTGATACCAATTGTAGTTGGTTCACTTGGAACGCCCCCCACAAGGGCTTGGATCGACCCCACCCGGGCTTGGAAAGAGGACTGGAGGAATTAGAAATCAGAGGAAAAATCGAGACCATCCAGACTACGACATTATTAAGATCGGCTTGAATATTAAGAAGGGTCCTGGAAAATCGAGAAGACTTGCTCTCGCTCAAACTCCAGTGAATGACCACCTGCTAACACTGGTGAGAAACTCACAAGGAATTATTATTATTATTATTATTACCCTTTAGAGTTTTTCTCATCAGCGTTAACTGATGATTTTTCACTCGAGTTTGAGTGACAGCAACTTTCCTCAAGTCTCCAGGACTCTTCTCGGTATTCTGGCTGTTCTCAATAATGCTGTTGTTTGGATGGTCTTCGCTCGTTCGCCAACTTCCAAGTCATCTAGTCCCTTTAATAATCCTTTAGTTACTGTGCCAAAAGCACCAATCACAATTGGTATAATCGTCACCTTCATGATCCATTGTTTTTTCAATTCTCTATCAAGGTCGAGGTACTTATCTTTCTTTTCATTATTGCAGCGTCGAGCTCATAAGTGATGTACTCCTATGGCCCCACATATGGCCGGGCAAAAGCAGGACGACTAGCACGAACATTCATTCAGCAGCTATGTGAGAATACGGGATGTAGCCCTGAAGACCTGCCAGAGGCGATGAACAATAGGAAAAGTGGGGAGAGATGGTCAGGGATATCCGTGCTAGTGGCACGAGATGATTATTATGATTATTATTATTATAATCAACAAAAAAGAGAATTTTCAGAATTGTGGACTTTGCTGTTCCAGCGGATCACAGTGTAAAATTGAAAGAAACCGAAACGAAGGATAAGTACCTCGATTTTACAAGGGAATTGAAAAAATTGTGGAACATGAAAGTGACGGTTATACAATTCGTAGTTGGTGCTCTTGGCACAGTCACTAAAGGATGGCTACAAGGATTGGAGGACTAAGAAACAACATGACAAGTGGAGACTATTCAAAATACAACATTGTTAAGATTGGTCGGAATACTGCGAAGAGTCCTGGAGACTTCAGGAGACTTCCTGTCTCTCAAACTCCTGTGAAAAACCATCTGCTAACGCTGATGTGAAAAATTCACAAGACCTGTCCAAGAAAATGACTCGCATGAACTCCTATGGGACTTTAATATACAAACGGATCACTTGATCCCGGCCAGAAAACCAGACCTCACAATAATCAACAACAAAAAAAAGAAAATTTGTAAAATTGTCAACTTTGCTGTCCCGGCGGACAACAGAATAATTCTGAAGGAAAGTGAAAAGAAAGATAAGTACCTCAACCTTGCTAGAGAATTGAAAAAGCTGTGGAACATGAAAGTAACAATTGTGCCAATTGTGATTGGTGCGTTAGGCACAATAACTAAAGGATTATTAAAAGGCCTGGAAGACTTGGAAATTGGCGGACGGGTAGAGACTATCCAAACGACAGCATTGCTAAGAACGGCCAGAATCCTGAGACGTGTCCTGGAGACTTGAGGAGACTTGCTGTCACTCAAACTCCAGTGTAAAACCATCAGTTAACACTGATGTGAAAAACTCTAAAGGAGTATAATAATAACAATAATAATAATAATAATAATAATA
>OY757909.1:82665820-82690820 GCA_963585895.1 Sepioteuthis lessoniana | reverse complement strand
ATTGATTCCACCCTTGGGTTTTGAGCTTTTCTCTTTTCTTTCTTTTATATTTTTTAAATATTTTAGAGACCACGTTTGTTTATTTCGTCAAAGAAGAGGGACTTTTTTTTTTATAAAAACAAATCTTTCTTTTTTTTTTTTTCTTTATAACAATTTGCCTATTTACTCCTTTATGGAGACCAGATTCCTTTCGCAATATTTTTATAAGGAAAGAAAAATGAGATTTGGGAAGAGAGTGATACGTGCGTATGTACGAGACTTGGACTTGCAACTTCTACACCACATAAACGAAACAAATATATATATATATATATATATATATATATATAGAGAGAGAGAGAGAGAGAGAGAGAGGCGTATATCTGTAAGCGCATGTGTCCAAATAAACTATTAGTTCCACTTTAGTTACATGAGGATTTATTTCTAGGGGAAGGCAGGAATCCATTTCTCCCTCCTTCCACTGTTAAAATTCGAGAATGAGCAGAAAAGTTCTTTGACTTAAAAGTTCATAAACAGAAAAGTTTATATGATGGTGTAATATCTGCCGTTGACGCTTTTCTTACTAACAGGCTCCAAGAACAACAACACTGATGTAATAAGTGTTTGAACCGCAAACGGGACTATGTTGAAAAATAATCATCATTTGCTCACCTTCCATCAGAATATTTTAGTTAGCCTATGAACTTTTCGGCTTGTATATATATATATATATATATATAGTCCGGAAGATCGGGATTCAATCTCAGGTCGAATCATACCAAAAACTGAAAAAACGGTACTTGATGTCTCCTTGCTTAGCACTCAGCATTATAAGGCACGAATTAAGGGTAAGAGGAGTAATATAGGGAAAGGAGTAGCGCCCTCCCCGATCCCTTGGTTTAATAGCAATTGAAAAGAGAGCCTTCGGGTCCCCCTCGACTACGGTCAGATAACATATATATATATAAGATGAAAAAATAAAAAAATATATATACAAGAACTGCCGCAAAAGAAGCAGTTTTGCTTCCAGTAAAGTCTTCATCAGATGATGACCCTGGGTTAAGGCATGGTTTCGGGGCCGAAGCATCATTACTATTAACCCAGGGCGCCCCAGCAGTATCTCACAATACTACCAGACTTTATTGGCTGGTGTTTAATCTGTACGAATGCCATATCCGTGTAACATATTGACCTCCGACTCGGCCGGGCTGTCAGATGAGAAATGCACCAGTGTAAATAACAGGTACATCCAGTCGAAGATATCAGAGGATCAGGGGATAACCTTGACTGTCGGCGGGTTGAATTGAGTACAAATATGACGCTCGCAAGAAGTAGGTGGACGTCAAATTATTATATAATCCCGGCGATAGGAAGTTCAGATGAGTTGAAGAAAGATGCTTGAATGAGAACCATGTCCCGGCAGAGGGTGGGCCCCCAGGCCCCCGGTTAAGCAGCCCAGGAGAACGAGAAAGAAATGCAACTGTAGTCAGAAGAGTTGGGGGTCAATATGTTGCAGTTCTGTTCAGTCTCCAACTCACCTCTCACAGATAATACCTTTCGTAACCCTTTCGAACCGTTTCAAATAAAGTGAGAGGTATATTTTTCAAAAGAACTGTGTCCGCTCATCTTTATTGTGTTGAATATGTTTCTGCATGCATCTGTATATAAGTAAGATACATCCTTTCAGAAGCAGTTACAGCCTTGTTTTGGATCTTTTTTATATATTCCCTTTCTTTGCTGGTGAAAGTCCGAGTTTGGTTAAAAATGTAGAGGTTGCGTTCGAAATAAAACCTCGACAAGAGGAAATATGTCCGTTGACCAGTCATTCTTAGTACACTGTTCACGTAGGTCTTCATACTTCCGCTGAAGCGCCCAGTTGATGTTGGTCTCGAAAGGGATTGTTAATTCAGCAATGATAGCTTTTTTAAATTTACTGACCAAATGACGAGATCTGGACGCTGGCGAGTTTATGTTATTTCCGTTGGAAAAGCGAGCTGTCGGTCTACGTCAGCAATAATGCGCCAGTCCATGCAACCATCAAGCAATGTTGGTTTGTGCCTATTATTTCTATGTGAAGTTTTCGAAACATTTCCTTCTTTAACAAATTGTATACTCGTCTTCATACATGAAATTTCATTGGCAGTTTCACTACACATTTTTGCAATCTCAGCAATAATCCCTAAGATTTCATCATGTCTCCAGTAAGAACGTGTTTGAGATTAGCAATGTTCCCACATGCTTTGCAAAGGTTGGATGTGCTTAACCCCTAGAGTTTTAAATCTACTGGTGTAGGTAATATGTCATAAACTGCCTTAATGAGGAAACCTAATTGTTTAGGCTCCATTTGCTTGATGTCGTTCCATGTGATAGTCCTGTCCTTGGTGTTTTCCCACCTAGTCCATGCAACTTGTTTAGGTTGCGCCATAGCTATGGCGAGACGTTTGCTTTCCTCAAAATAATGAATCTCTTCTGAAACCATTCTTCGTTTATTCTTTGTGGTCTCTTTCGACCACCACCGTTGTGGGTGAAGACCAAATCCGGCTCTCCCAGTTTCCACAGAGCCGATTACTTCTTTCATTTTGCAGGAAGATTCTGCCGTCTCCACTGCATATTTCGAGTTCCATTTTCGACCTGTTATTATGGCAGGTTGTGCACTTTTCACCAGTGGGCCCACAGAGTCACGCAGCATTTGGAACAGTCGTGCTTTACCTAATTTAAATTCCTCAACAAGTGACTTTGATGGTTGTTTCAGTTTCGTTGATGAACTGTATAACGCCTCGTTTGTTAAGGATTTAGGAACTCCCAACCATTTCTTTAGGAACCTACTGATTAAGCTCTCCATTTTTTCAATTCTCGAAAGCGATACCTCATATATCTGCATGGGCCATGCTAATCTTGGGATTAAACCAAAATAAACACACCGCAGTTTATCTTTTGCAATGAGGTCACATTTATCAAAGGAGAGTAATCCATCTTTTAATTGTTTTAAAAGATCTTACCACCGGTGATGATCAGTAAGTGGAAGTGAATAGCAGCGACCGAGGCTTTTTACGCTTTTTTTGCGTATTGTGGGGATTACGTTATTATTGATAGCAAATTTGATTTCTTGGCATTTTCCTTGGATTATGGATAGACTACGACTTTTAGAAGGTTTTACCTTCATTACTGCCCACTTGAAAAGCTCCTGTAAACGTTTCAGCAGTTTTTCCATGTGTGATTTCGACTCTGAAATCACCGTCACGTCATCCATAAAAGCCTTCATAGATGGGACAGTTTTCTTACTAGTGGTATCTTTAGTACTGCGTAGTAACATCTCCATTACCAAAACGAAAATTAATGGAGAGATATCACAGCCCATCATTATGCCAATGTTTAATTTCTGCCAATTTGCGGAATATTCAGCATTAGAAAATCTCATATATGTACATTTATAGTATCCTGATATAAGTTTTCTAATATCTTCTGGGATCCAAAAGAAGTCCATTGCTTTCTCAATAAGCGGGTGCCTTACTGAGCTGTATGCATTCTCAAGGTCTAACCAAATGACATGAAGTTCGGCTGATTTATTATCTCGAGCCGCTTTTATTCGGTCCCACAAAACGGATGGATGTTCGATGCAACCTGGAAAACCAGGAATTCCAGCTTTCTGAATAGAGATATTAATAAATTTGTTGTTTAATACAAACCTCATCATTCTCTTAGCAATGACTCCAAAAAGATTTTCCCCTCTACATTGAGCAACGAGATTGGTCAAAATTGTTCCAGGTGTTTAGAATTCTTTTCTTTTGGTTTATGTATTCTGTCTGCTAATCCCCAATCTTCTGCAATTAATTTTTTAATATGCGAGACTCGTAGGAGTTTCCAAAGAGATGTCAAAACTTTAGGGCACCTTTTATACAATTTATAGGAGATACCATTAATACCAGGTGTGCTTTTAGCTCTAAGCTTTCGAACGAAATCTTTAACTTCTCCCAGTTTTACAGGAGAGTTGTCAAATGTTTCTTCCGGAGGTTGCGGTCTATTGAGTTCACTATTGAGTATATATATATATATATATATATATATATATATATATATATACGAGGATCATTAAATAAGTTTCCAGACTTTTTTCGTATGGGCACTTTTATTGATAGTACACACATGAAACTTTAGTCCCCTTCGAAGTAATCTCCTCCGGCTGCAATGCACTTGTTGTAGCGTTCCAACAACGTCTGGAAGGCCCCATGGAAGTCCTCATGTGTGAGCGTGTCAATGACCTTCGTCACAGCCTCTTTCATCTCCTCAATTGTCTCATAACGACAGCCTCTGAGCTTAGAGAATAACCGAAAGTCACGGGGAGCAAGGTCTGGACTATAGGGAGGGGGAGGAACTGTCTTGATGGCCATCTTGGTCAAATAGTCTGTGACAAGGGTGGAGTTGTGGACTGATGCATTGTCCTGGTGGAAATGCCACTGACCCGATTTGAAGAGTGCTGGCCTCTTCCGACGGAATCTCTTCCTGAACTCCCTTAAAACCTCAATATAGTTGACTGTCTGTCCAGTGGGAACTCAGTGCATGTAGATCATACCAGTGCTATCAAAAAAGGGATCATCAAAAGTTTGTGGGTGAATTTGCTCTGTCTGGCCTGCTTGGGTCTGGGAGAGCCAGCATGCTTCCACTGGGAATTCTGTCTATTGGTCTCTGGATCATAGCAGTAGCTCCAGCTTTCATCGCATTGCATTTTTTCCAAGTTTAAAACAGAATTGTATTGCATATCGTTCTTCTAAAGTGTCAGATTGCATTTTTGAAATTCACCAGCAGTGACAATCAGGCTTTAGTAGGGTGTATTCCAATTCCTGCTATAGCAGTTCATTTGAACCTGAGATCATAAAAATTGGTCAGTCATCGCATAAGATATATAGCAATAATATACTGAATTTTCAAGAGTCTACTACAATTTTAAATGCCAGTACAAAAAGTCTGTAAACTTATTGAATGCACCACGTATATATATATATATATATATATATATACTGAGACTTATCTGACTTATGCCTTTCATTGTGGCATTAGCGTGGAACGAAACACAAACAGCCTCATCCAGAATTTTAACTAGGGTTGCCGGTTCCATTTCCAACGACGATAACCACTACGCTGAGCGCACCCCTATATGATTCTGCTAAATATTCTTGCCGATCTCGACAGTGCTGTGGTCTTGACAGTCTTAATTCTTCTTCGGATTTCTAGTTCCCCCATTCTCTTTTCTAAATTTCAGGGGATTGTTCCAAGTGCTCCGACTATAATTGGTATTTCTATCCCTTTCATATTTAACAATGTTTTTAACTCTTTGGCGCCTCCTACTTTAGTAATATAAACAGTATAAGAGTCATGTATTCAGTGACTAGATCAGTCCCATACCCGATTTCGATGTGGATGAGGAGGGTGGTTTGCAACCCAGTAATAATATTTATAATAATAAATAGGGTTTATTAAAGGATTGATGAACACCAAGAGTCAACCGACAATTAACGAGATTTTGTATTTTGATAAAGACAACGTGAAGAAAACTATGAGAAATCATTTTGTTTTACTCAAGAACTATTAAGCTAAAAATAACCAAAATTATCCTAAAAGGACATGTTACAGTGAGACTGATTGATTGATTGGTTTTAATGGTATGTCAACCTGTCCCGAGTAATTTTATCCCGAGAAGATAGGGAATCGCATTCATCGTACTTCATATTTGTATTTTTTGCACAGTTTCTTAAGAGGGGTTTTTTTGTACATGATCCTCTCGGAAACAAATATTTTTTCAAACAGATCTACTTGAACCATAGATGAGATATTAACAGGTAGTACCACACCGGGTTGAAGTGGACCTGGGAGTAATGACAATGAATAGGTAACTCCCATTTCCTAAAGCTTCAGAACTAGAGCCTCACCATGAAACTCAATTAGTTGATAGATTGATTGATTGATTACTTGATTGGTTGGTTGGTTGGTTGGTTGGTTGGTTGATTTGTTGGTTAATTGATTGATTGATTGATTGAAAGGTTAATTGGTTGATCGATTGAATGGTTGATTGGTTGATTAATTGGTTGATTGGTTGATTTTTGAGTGATTGATTAATTAGTTGATTGATTGGTTGATAGATTGATTGTTTGATTGGTTAATTGATTGGTTGGTTGATTGAATGGCAGATAGGCTGATTGGTTGGTTGATTGGTTGATTAATTGATTGACTGATTGATTGATTGGTTCCTTGTTTGGTTGATTGCTTGGTTAATTGAGTCATTGATTGGTTGATTGATTGATTGATTGATTGAATGATTGGTTGATTGATTTATAGGTTGGTTGGTTGATTGGTTGATCGTTCGATTGATTGGTTGATTGTAACGGCATAACCCATTCAAATTTATTTTTTGTTTTGATGTTAAGGAATCACAGGGAGAAGCGCAGATTGTCCAAAAAAATAAGAAAATTAATGACTATGCACAAGGTCTTACATCCGTGAGATGGCAAAGACCAACAGTACGTATCAAAAAAAGGAAGAAGAGAACTCACCAGCATTGAGGACTGCATCCATTCCTCAACACAAGGTCTTCAGAAGTACATTTAAAAGATCAAAAAAAGACTGCTTACGGCAGCCAGTAACAGTAATAGCAACGTATGAATAGACAGAAAAACAACAAAGACTTTAAAGCAGAAATGGGAAGAAAAACAACTGTACGAATATTTCAAGCGACAAACTGGCCAGATTACATTCGAGTAGGCTACGAAATGACTAAGCAAAGGAATTCTCAAGAAAGATACCGAAATTCTGTAAATAACTGCTCAAAACAACGCCATGAGGAATATTTTTGTTAAATTCAAAATTGATATTACACATAAGGATTGCAAGAGCAGCTTATGTGAAGACAGAGATGAAACGATTAATCACATAGTAAGCAAATCCAGCACAAAAAAATACAATACTAGGCATGATTGGGTGAGAAAGGTGGTTCACTGGGAATTGTACAAAATATTAAAATTCGACCACACTGCTAAATGGTATATACACAAACCAGAATTTGTCCTCGAGAATGAGACGGATAAAATTTGAGATGAATGGATCCCAAAATCCCGACCAAAAGACCAGATGTGGCGTTGAGTAACAAGAAGAAAAGAACTTGTTATCTTGTGGATTTTGGCGTTCCGACAGACGACAGGGTGAAAATAAAGGACAGCAAAAAAATAGATAAATACTTGGACCTTGTCAGAGAATTTTTAAAAGTTTAACACATGACAATGACGGTAATACTAAATGTAATTGGTACGTTCGGAACCGAAAAAAGACTGGAAGAATAAAAATCAGAAAGAATCGATACCGTTCGAACCAAAGAATTGTTAAGATAACCCAGAATCCTGAGAAGAGTCATGGATACTTGAGAATACTTGCAGTCACTCAAACTCCAATGAAAAGCCGTCAGCTAACACAGGTGTGAAAAAATAGACGTACAAACGGATCACCTAATCTCGGCTAGAAGACCAGACCTTATAATAATCAACAAAAAAAGAAAATCTGCAAAATTGTCGATTTTGCTGTCCCGGCTGACCACAGAATAAAAACGAAAGAATGTGAAAAGAGTGATAAGTACCTCGACCTTGCTAGAGAATTGAAAAAACTATGGAACATGAAGGTGATAATTATACCAATTGTGATTGGTGCTTCTGGCACGGTAACTAAAGGATTATTAAAGGGGCTGGAGGATTTGGAAGTTGGCGACCGGGTGGAGACCATCCAAACAACAGCATTATTGAGAACAGCCAGAATTCTGAGAAGAGTCCTGGAGACTTGAGGAAAGTTGCTGTCACTCAAAATCCAGAGAAAAATCATCAGTTAACGCTGATGAGAAAAACTCTAAAGGGTAATAATAATAATAATAATAATAATAATAATAATAATAATAATAATAATAATAATTCCTTGTGAGTTTCTCACCAGTGTTAGCAGGTGGTCATTCACTGGAGTTTGAGCGAGAGCAAGTCTTCTCGATTTTCCAGGAACCTTCTAAATATTCAAGCCGATCTTAATAATGTCGTAGTCTGGATGGTCTCGATTTTTCCTCTGATTTCTAATTCCTCCAGTCCTCTTTCCAAGCCCGGGTGGGGTCGATCCAAGCCCTATTGAAAACGGCCAGAATACTGAGAAGAGTCCTGGAGACTTGAGGAGACTTGCTGGCACTCAATCTCCAGTGAAAAATCATCAGCTAACGCTGATGCGAAAAACTCTAATGGGTAAATAAAAATAACAATACCTTGAATTTACTAGAGAGATAAAAAGGCAATGGATCATGAAGGTGACAGTGACACCAATCACAGTAGAAGTCTTTGGAGTAATTCTAAATTGCCTTGAAAAGAGCCTAGCGGAATTGATGATCAAAGAAAGAATTGAAACCGTAAATATCACACTATTGTTGAGATCAGCTATAATACTTAGAAGAGTTTTGGAATTCAATGAAGGCCACCAGCTTGTACTGGTTTGAAAACTGAGCATGGTTAAAAAAGGGGGAAACTTCGAGACAGAAGCTGACACTTTCTCAATAACAGCAGAAAATAAAGCCATAAGAACCATTAATGCCAAAGCAAAATTTGATGATACAAAGGAGAATTGCAAGTGTTAGTTATTCGGAAAGAGAGATGAAACAGTTAAAAACCTCATAATTGGCACTAAAGAAATGCAAGAATAGGCATGACTGTATAGGAAAGGTGATCCACTGGTAATTTTGCAAAATGATAAAGGCCTTGTGTACAAACCAGAATCTGTCCAAGAAAATGCGACGCATTAGATTCTCTTGGACTTTGAGACACAAAAGAATCACCCAATCTTTGTCAGAATACCAGACTCAATGTTAATTAATAAAAAGAAAAATCTTGTCATATAGTTAATTTTGCCATTCCGGTGGACCTAAGAGTAGAAATAAAAGAAAATGAAACGACAAACACCCAGATCTTGCTTGAGAGTTTAAAAAGCTGTGGAACGTGAAGGTGACGGTGATACCGTTTGTTGTTGGTACGCTTGGACCGGTCCCTATATGCCTGGAAACAAACTGGGGGAACTAGAGATCATAGGAAGAACCGAGACCACCCAGACCACAGCAGTGTTAAAGCCAGCTAGAATACTTAGAAGAGTCCTGAAGATCTGGGGATATTTGCTGTCTCTCAGATATCAGTTAAAAGTCAACAGTTAGCGCTGATGTGAAAAACTCACCGGAAGTAAAGTTATTATAATAATTTAATCATATAAGAAATTTGTGTCTGGTTTAGTTTAATGGCACGTCAACCATTGTAGGTTATTTAATGCCAAATCCATTTTTCATACATATAAATATTTTTATTTCAAACCATTCACTTTACAATCAGTATAGTTTTTTTACACACAGTTAAATGTCAAAAGAGTTCTATTTCAAAAAATTCAATTTAACATAAGTACACAGATTAAATGACAAAAACAGTTCTATTTTAAACAATTCAGTTTAGCATAAGTACGCAATTGAAATGTAAAAAATATTTCTATTACAAATAATTCATTTTAGCATAAGTAGACAGTTTAGTTCTATTTGATCTATAGATAGGACCCGATCAAATGCTACCATTCCGGGACAGAGTGGACCTGGGAACGATGACAGTCGAGGGGTATTCCGTAATCCCCAAAGCTCCAACATTACTGGAACCTCACCATCAGATTGTTTAGTGTTATATCCAGGATATTCGACGAGGGCGTCTCACTCCTCTGCAGAGATGCAGTCGGTGTATTCAACAGCCCAGCCGACTGGGCATCCATATAAGAAAGGTGAGCCCCTGGGAATTATGCAAGAGATACGAATTTGACCATACAGACAAATTGTATGGGCATAAACCAGAAAATGTTCTAGCAAATAAGACTCCAAAAATTATCTGGGACTGAGATAAAAATAGAACACTCAATCTTGGCCGGAAGACCAGATTTGTCATCAACAAGAAATGAACGAGTCAACTTGTGGACTTCGCTGTTCCATCAGGAAGTCAAACGAAAAGCTTGAAAGTACCTGAACTTTGCCAAAGAGACAAAAACTGGGAAATATGAAGGTGATAATTATATTAATTATTGTCAAGGCTCTCAGAAAAAGTTCGAAGATCTTGAGGAAAAAGACTGAGGGTATTGAAACCTGAGGAAAATTTGAGACTGAAATCGGCAGGGTTAGGGTTAGGGTTTTCGGATTATTCGGCTGAAATCAACAAGAATACTTAGTAGAGTCCTGGAAATAAAAGGAGAATTGCCGTCACTTTGGACTTTAGTCAAACTACCAGTTACTATTGGTATAAAAGCAAAATCGGCGTAGTGGCTAATGTGCTGGACTGTGGCGTCGTGGTAAGCAAGTTCGAACTCCAGTCGGACTATTACATTCACTTTCAGATTAATACCCTCGTGAAAGATAAGAAACTCCTCATCTCTCCTCCCATCTATTGGTTATATAACACCACTTCCGTTTATCTACAAGGATGGCGTTGGCATTAAATAACCCACGAAGGTTGATATGCCATTAAGCAAAGAAACTAAACCAAAGCAATTTGTAGACTTTGCAGTTCCAGTAGATTTCATTGTTGAATTGAATGAAACTCAACAAATATCTCGACTTTGCTGAAGAGTTAAAGAAAAATATTTGGAATATAAAAGTGATAGTAATACCAATTATTGTCGGAGCACTCGGGACAATCCCCAGGAATCGAGAAAAGAGAATAGGAGAATAATAAAACCGAGGGAAACTTGAATCTGTCCAGACCACAGGGCTACTGAGATTCGGCAAGAATACTTAGAAAAGTCCTGGAAAGCTGAGGAGACTTGCAGTCACTTGGACTCCAGTGAAAACCACCATTTATCACGAATGTGAAAACCTCACAAGGAGTCAAATGGTAATGGAGCAACGACGGTATCTTCGCGGGAGAACAAAAAAGTATTCCATTAACATGAAAACGACTTGACTGAAATGAAACACCTGTTCTGGCTATTTCTCTGACTATGAGGATGCACGTTGGAATCGGAACTAAAGACAATACAAATTACAATTTTAAATACAATTCAGGTTTATTCAATACGATAATCAAGATTATATAAATTACTTTCTCTCTCTCTCTCTCTCTCTCTCTCTCTCTCTCTCTCTCTCTCTCTCTGTGTGTGTGTGTGTGTGTTGAACATTAACTGAAATTTAAAGATTTTAGATAGAGGCAAATAACGATTGATAATTACGATTCAATGTTTCTAATATCGATTACCAAAAAAATGTTTTCTTTTCCAAATGAATTCAGCCTCTCTCTCTCTCTCTCTCTCTCTCTCTCTCTCTCTCTCTCTCTCTCTCTCTCTCTCTCTCTCTTATATATATGTATGCGTTGGATGTGTTTGTGGATTCATTGAATAAATTTTTATCAGAAAGAGAAAAAGTTTATTAAATAAGGAGTAAATACACACTAGAATCAATTTATTTTACATCGATTCAAAATTGTTTCAATTCTCCAAGCAACCATAGAAAAATATAACTATAAAATATTGTTATGGATTTAATATTTTACTTTTAGCATTAAAATTATATAAGGATGATAATAGATAATCCACATATTTAAAATGAGTTTACACACACACACAAACACACACACATATATATATATATATATATATATATATATATATATATATATATATATTGCTTAACATCGTAAGAAATAAAAACCTAAAGTACCACATTCAAATCCATTTGTGGACCTATTCATTCTTGAATATTTACTTTTCTCTCGTTGGACCAACAAAAACACACACACACATATATATATATATATATATATGTGTGTGTGTGTGTGTGTGTGTGTGTGTGTGTGTGTAATGAAATGAAAATGAGAGGAAAAGTGGATAAACCAACACTGACAACGGATTGAGCATTGATATTTCGTTCTTTAATCAAAAAGAATTTCATCAGAATATAAAAACGAAATATCATTGCTGAATCCATTGACGGGTTGGTTTATCCACTTTTCCACTTTTTTATCATCTTTTCAGATTTAACAAAATCTACAATTTCTCCATATATATTTATATATATGTTGGAGGTGCCCGTGGTATAATGGTTATCGTCATAGGAAATGGACACGGTGACACGAGTTCAACTCCTGGACGAGGCTGATTGCATTTCACATAGCACAGATACCTTTGGGAAAGGTATAAATCCATTTATTCTCCCTCCAGCAATGAGTAAGACATATAGTAGGGCAGACTAGATTCTTCAGTCGAGGTGAGTCTTGGAGAAGGAAAACTCTGAATTCCAATCTGTTAAACTCCGCTTAAAAAGTGACCTTGTGTCATATCCTGCCCGAGTGGAGGGGTTGGTAAATATATATATATATATATATATATATATATATATATATATATATATATATATGTGTGTGTGTGTGTGTGTGTGTGTTTCATTTCAGATAGTGCAAATAAAATTGGAAAAGGTAGGGATCCAACAATTATCTTTCTTGCGATGGATAAATAGTAGGGCCGACTGGGTTCTTTAATCTTGGTATGGCAACCGATCTGGGGGAAGGAAAACTATGAATTCAAAACTTGTGTGGCTGTTTTGTTTGTAATTGCAACTCTCTCCCGAAGATGTTGTAAAAGTGTCGTTGCTACACTTTTTCATAATTTTCACTCCTGAAGATTCTATAGTAGCGGTCATTATTTTCAAAGTAAATTGTTTGGTTCATACCACTAACAAAAACGGAACAAAATGATTGCGGGGCATCTTGTTTGACGTAAAAATAAAGTAGCAAACTGATCCCCCAAATCTCAAAATTAAACGAGCAACTTTTCCCAAAAAAATTTTTGTAGTCTGAAGGTTTGGTTTTTTAATCGATGTTAATCCCCACGAAAATTTTGTAGAAGGATTCAGAAAAGTCTGCTCTAAAATTTAATTGTAATCTCTCTTTTTTCTTCAATATGATGTCTGGTCAGTTTAGAGGTTTTTACATTCTTGTTTGCGGGTTGGCATCATTTTTTTTTCCTGAACACATCCAGAAAATCAGCCACATGTACTAAAATTTAATGAAAATTAGTTGAGCTGTTTAAGCATCTACAAAACCTGTTCATTTTTATATTACAGATATACACTGTAATTTTCTTTTTTTAATGTTAAGACTCCTATTGGAGTAGTATTATGATGGAGTACCAATGGCCTAATGAGTAGAGGGTTCTTCTGGGAGCCCCGGGTTGAATTTCAGGTCAACTCAAACCAAAGATTTAAAAAATGGTACTTGATGCTCACTTAGCATTACAAGGTAAGGATCAAGGGTAAAGTGGAGTAATCTAGAGAATGGAGTAGCGTCTTTCCATACACCTTGGTGTAGTAGCTATTAAAAAGAGGGCCGTCGGATCACCCTCGACTACGATCACCAATTTCACTTTTTTACCATCTATGTTAACACTTTTTGGGGCTCTTCCACGGGTGAATAAAAAATGGTAACCTTCATTAGAAAAACAAAACTGATATTATGAAGACTACTAAGAGAAGATTCCAAGAATGTATTAACAGAGATGCAAACAGATGTAGACTGTTTGGAATCATAGTATTATAAAGATACACTCGTAGAAGGTGGCTTAGAGTATCAGTTAGCATCAAAGGAATCGATAAAAAAAATTCAAATCCTGCACGAAAATTTTTGCATTTCACTTTCAAACGTCCTCTTGATAGTATCGTGTGTCCGGACAGAGATGATGAATATAAGTTTTTGCTGGTCAGCTAACACTGGTGTGTCCATTTTTAGTAGTCCATAGGAAAACGTTGCTTATGAGTTCACTCTTACTTCTTCAGCAGTACCAAACATATATTGCTCGTCTTACTTAGATAGTTTGCGTAAAGTGCAACTGCTTCTTTTGTATGCTGCTGCTGCTGCTGCTGCTGTTGCTTCTATCAGGACTTGTTCAAAACAGCATGCAGCTTCCTAGTGTAGTTTACATCTAGCTTTTTCTTTTAACATTTTGTTGACGTTCAATTGGTGTAACCATACAGTACTACTGAAATATATGTCGTTTAAGAAAAGAACAAATTCTTTCTGTTTTAGCCATGTGAACTGCCGTCAAGAGATTGACTGGCTGCCTTTCTAAATGTAATGATAGTTGTCATCAAATGTTATTGAAATGCCATAGGCTCGACGAAATAATCCGATTTTTCCATACTTTTGGCCTTATACCAAACTAAGCTAAGCTTAATAAATAACTAGAAGTATTATTCACCATCTTTTTATCTATTCTTTAAAATTATTTTTATATTTTCCCAATAACTTAAGTAAATGGCTGAAGATTTGTAACGTTTTTCTTTATTTTATTGTTTTTTTTTTGTTTTATTTTGTTTTGCTTTGACTTTTTTTTTTTTTGAGGGGGTGGGATTTTTGTTTTTGTTTTGATTTTGTTTTTTGTTGTTATTTTTTTATATATACTTTCAGGACCGGAAATAATTATTTAGGTTGGATATTCGCATATTGTCCTGTGGTTGTTTTTGTCAGCTGAAAATGCGTTGCGAAATGCAATGTTTTGCAAGGAACTGAACCGTTATCAAGATGACCTTGACAACGTGTGATAGAATGGTGATGGGTGTGAGTTACGAGTGAGGGTGGGGAAGCCCGGGGTGAGTTAGTTAATAAAGAGTACAGTGAATTGAAGCGTTATGGCTGCCAGGCACAAAACGCGCGTTAGTGAACCATTTCGTCTCTTAACACGACACCAAACAGGAACAAACACGTCAAAAGCGCGAACAATAATAAAGGAAACAAATAATAATCGGAGGAAAAAACGTCAAAACAATAAATATATGAACTTATCATATTTAATATATCATACTTTAAAAGCAGCTAAGTGTTGATTTTCACTACACGAAACAATTACATAAAGCGTGTCTATAGGGTAAAGCTCGTGAGGGTTATAGAAAGTACTTATCATAAGTATTTGAACAAAGATTAAATATAACAAAAGATATTCAACTTGAACCATTCAAATATAAGATTAAGAGCTACATTAGAGATGACATCCACTTTTTAAACCCCATAACACAAAAAACTGATCCCGACACACTCATGGTTACATTTGACGTCACAAACCTATACAGCAGTATCTCCCATGAATTAGGAAAACAGGATATCTCATTTTCGATAGAAAAACACCCAGAAACATTAAACCCAAGATTTAACAAAAAAATTATCACTGATGGTATAGAACTAATCCGAAATGATAAATCTTTCCGATTTGACAACAAAAATCACATAACAGCTATGGGAACTAAAATAACACCAACGGAGCATACTTACAAAAAATCTATATAAAACCATAGGTAAAAAATACAACAATATAAGAACAGAATTCATTAGATCATGGAAAAGATACCTGGATGACTGCTTGATATTTTGTAAATGTTCAAGGGACAACATTAATGATTAACATAACTTTCTCCAAAATCAACGCCCTAAAATAAAATTCACCATGGTACACAATTTAATACCATTTTTAGGTATCCTCAATTAAGATCAAAACAGCCAAACTATCACAGATATTTACCACAAACCCACCGATACCCAACAATACCGCCATTTAAAGAGTCATCACCCTCAAAATTGCATAAATTCCATGCCTTACACCCTAACACATGGGTTCTGCACCATAGTCACTAACAAAAATCTTCGACAAAAGAATTATGGGTAACCCTCTACCAAGGGAATATCCCACAACAAATAAATAGGGGATTTGAATTCGCAAAAAAAACATAACGAAGAACCCTAAGCTTATGTCTCAACATACAACAAAAACAAAATAAAGCTATTCACAGAAACATCAAAGAATCTAGATCAACTTAAAAACAATGATAGAATTAAAAACCTACCAGACGCAACAAAATTCATTAAAAGCAAACGACAACCAAAAAAAATTAAAAACGCACACTAACTTCATCTAAATTTCGGTAACATGCGATGCAAGAAGTCTTAAAATGCAAAAATAAAAGATGTGGAGTATGTAATATAATAATTAAAGGAAAATCCTTTACCTTCGAAATCCTGAAAGCAACATTCATTATGAATAGAATGTTAAGCTGCAATTCAAGAAATCTGGTCTACATAAACAATGCACTGATTGTAACGAGATATACATTCGCTGCACTTAAGTACTGAAAAATAAAGCCTCTTTTCATTAAAGCAACATTAAATTACAAGAAAATCGAATTCTTTATGTATCAAAATACCTTTATGAATGCAGAAAGGGAGCTTTTAAAATAATACCAATATACCAGATTGATGACAACTCATTCCTCCAAAAAGAAAAAAATGTCATAGCCATCATTAAACACAGACACTCACACAGACACACATACGAGTGTGCGCGTGCAAACATATGCGCACACAGACTAGCTTAAAAATACATCTATGTATGGGATAAAATGCATTCTCACACACATTAGAACTACATCCTGTACCTTTGAAATAACATATATGTGTATGTTTACATGACTGTACATACATGTATGCGTGGGTATATATAAATTATATATAGAGAGAGTGAGTGAGTGAGTGAGTGAGTGAAAGAAACGTAGAAAGAAAAAAGAATAAAAATCAACTCAACATCCTTGAAAATATATGTGTGTACAAGTGTATATATGCATGAATGTATATATACGTAGACACAGACAGACACATACACAGAGAGAGCATATACTTATATATACTAAAAAGACATTAACGTAAACCTGAGGTCTTCACGGATTATTAACTCCAGTATGACATTTACTGACACAAAAACTAAAATCAAACAAAATCTTAACAACCTATAAAGAGTGTACGTAGATCTATACATGTGTACACACACACACACACACACACACACACACACACACACACATACAGAATACATAATCATAAATACAAAAAAAAAAGCATTTATATAGACGAAAGGTCTTCACGAACAATCAACTCCAATAGGACATTCACAGACACAAAACTTGAAATTAAACCTAATAACAACCGATCAAAAGAACCTTTACTATAAAAAGAACAGCCTGAACTTAACTTTGCCATTCAAAATCTCCTGAAGACGTAAAGTCGGAAATACGTGTACAGCACAAATATATGAAATCACATCATCAAAAAATCACACTGACAGCAGGGATTTCCATGACTCTCTCTCTCTCTCTCTCTCTCTCTCTCTCTCTCTCTCTCTCTCTCTCTTTCTCTCTCTCATCCATCGTCCCCTGAAGGTCTTCCAAACTACATCCTATGTCGGCACAGAGCTTATGTAAATAAGTTCTTGTTGGTCGACCAACACAGACACGTCCATGTGTGTGGGATCCATAAAAGAACGTCACTTACCTAAATTCCAAATTTGAAATCATTTACGGACCTATTCATTTAAACATATATATATCGAACAGGTTTTTTTTAATATTACATCAGTGAGGTATTTTTAACATTATAATAATAATTCATCCATCCCCTATAGAAAAAAGTATATTTTCATTCATATAATTATTTCATTTAGGTTGTACAATGTAGATTTTGATTTCTTGAGGGCACAAGTAGA
The DNA here is from genome assembly GCA_963585895.1 of Sepioteuthis lessoniana. Classification (NCBI taxonomy): domain Eukaryota; kingdom Metazoa; phylum Mollusca; class Cephalopoda; order Myopsida; family Loliginidae; genus Sepioteuthis; species Sepioteuthis lessoniana. Next base: position 82,673,252 of record OY757909.1, on the reverse strand, counting down.
ATCATTTATCCGAAAACATCATTTTTATGCTGCTTGTTCTCAAAATGCCAGAGAATCGATTCGTTTTGACGGTCTGTAACGTCAACTAAACCTGTAGCCTAATTATATCACTCTATCTCTCTTCGTCAGAATGCATTTCGTTGTAGTAAATGCATAAAAATATCCACTAAGTGTCCTTGGCCGAAAGCTTTGTCAGAATTGTCTGCAAATTTAACTTTTATCCAAGAAGTACAACTTGGGGGTTTTTTTTGGGGGGGGGTAGTTTCTTTTTCATATAAAAGAAAATCTATATTTGACTCATAGACGAATACCAGCTATACCGTATGCTTGTGAAACGAGTAAATTAACTAAATCACCAGAAAAGAAATTCAGTGTTACACAGAGATCAATGAAAAGGTCAATGCTAGAAATAACTGTAAGATATAAAAAGAGATTATCTTGGATCAGAAAGCAGACTAAGGTAAGGAATACCATAGAAATTATCAACCTATGTATCACTAAAATCATCTATGTATCGCTAATATTATCTAACTCTCATTGGCCTAGTGGGTAGAGTGTTCGCCAATGGTCCGGGAGATCTGGGTTCAAACCCAATTGCGTTATACCAAAAACTTTTAAAAAATAGTACTTGACATCTCCTTGTTTAACACTCAGCAATATAAGGTACGTATCAAGGATAAAGTGGAGTAATCCAGGGAAAGGGGTAGCGCCCTTCCCTACACCTTGGTACTATTTACCAATCCCTCCGCTCGGGCAGGATATGACACAAGGTCAATTTTTAAGCGGAGTTTAACAGGTTTTGAATTCAGAGTTTTCCTTCTCCTAGACTAGTTGCCTAACCAAGGCTGAAGAACCTAGTCCGTCCTACTATTTACCCATAGCTGGAGGGAGAATAAGGGGGTTCATACCTTTCCCAAGGGTATTTGCCCGAAAGTGAACGTAATAGCGCGACTGGAGTACGAACTCGCGTACTACGATTCCGCAGTTCATCGCTTTAACCATTACACCACGAGGACACCCTTCCCTACACCTTGGTGTAGTAGCTATTGAAAAGGGAGCCTTCTTGTCGCCCTCGACTACGGTCGCCAACTTTACTTACTTTATTATATCACCAAAATTATCTGCCTGTATATCACCAGAATTATCTACCTATATATAACTAAAAATATCTATCATATCACAAAAGTTATCAACCAATATTATGCAAAAATTATCTACCAATATTATGCAAAAATTATCAAGTTATATATCACTAAAAGTATCTATATATCGCTAAAATTACCTTTATATCACTGAAATTATCTGCAGGACACTGCTGAAGAAGCAGGGACGAGATCATAAGTGATGTTCTCCTATGGACCCCCTCACATGGCCGAGTAAAAGCAGGGCGACCTGCTCGAACCTACATACAGCAGCTCTGAGGATACGGGATGTAGCCCTGGGGACCTGCCAGAAGCGATGAACGATAGGGAGGAGTGGCGAGAGATGGTCAGGGATATCCGTGCTGGTGGCACAAGATGAGATGATGAGAGATATATCACTGGAATTATCAACTTGTGTATTACTAAAATATCTATTATATCACAAAAATTATCTACCTATATATTACTAAAATTATGTGCCAATAAACTACTAAAATTATTAACCTATATATTACAAAAATTATCTACCTATTATCTAGTACCATTTTTGAGTCTTTGGTGCGACTCGACCTGGGATTGAGTCCCGATTTCCCGGACCATTGTCAAATACTCTAGCCATTATGTTAATGGATCGTTATTTCGTGAATAATCTTTTTTCTTTTTCTTTTTTTTCTTTTTGTTTAAGTAAAAACGAAAGCTTTGTCCAGAGTAGGAAATTCAAATGGACTTAGCACAATGTAAAAAATACAGAAAATAGACGTTTTACAGAAAATGTTAACGCAGAAATCTTGTAGAAGTGAGAGAACTTTCATTACAACTTAATTTTCTCTGTCAGTCGGGTGGATAATTGACTAACTGATTTAATGATTAATAGAATTAGCTTCAAAATCATTGTCTGTGTTGGTATGAACTTAGTGTTTTTAATTAGGGAATATTACTTTATTTTGGTAGCTGTCATTTTTATTTTACTAATTTCGATAGGTTAAATTGTTATTCGACAAGGATAGTTTGGGCATTAGATAACCCTCTTAAGAAAAATATAAAGTTAATATTTAACTAACACCCAACGAAGGGACACGTGGTCAGTTTAATGCGTGACTCCATGCTCATATGTATTTACTAGGGCAAAAATTCTCCCCATCCCGGCAAACAATGTCATACAGACACTAGACTAGTTTAACACTACTCTTTTTGATGCAATGAATCAGAATCCCCTGAACCATCTTGTTCTTTTTTTTTTCTTTCTGCATTTCTGTTTTTCTTTTCTTTTTTTCTGTGTTTTTTTTTTTTTTTTTCGTCCTACTTGAAGACAAGAACACTGCTTAATTGGTTATCTAAACAGAGTTGGCTTTGTGTGTACGTGTGTTAATATTACTTAACACTGTGACGTCAAAATAACTACAATTTACCTCAGTGAATTGTTAAAAACGAAATAATTCAAAGAACTCCAAGAATCATTTTGGGGGCACATTGTTAATGAGTTTGATTCTCACTAGGTACCCAATTCTTGTGGTCTTGTGCTAAACTAAGGAAAGCGTTGTAGATGAAAGCTCCTACTGTCCTAAGTTGGTAGTTAGGGTTCAGAAATTTATATGAACAATTTTATTCTCGCTGGGATGTTAATAAAGATGTCTGCTGGTTACGAGGAAAAATTGCTTTAGAAAGTGTACATGTCATCTTTTTGCCTTAGTTAGTGTTAACTATACAGTATTTTGTCCCGGGCAATGTCGAGATCTCCTGCAAGTCTCTCTCTCTCTCTCTCTCTCTCTCTCTCTCTCTCTCTCTCTCTCTCTCTCTCTCTCTCTCTCTTTCATTAATACCAAAAGAATGCTTAGTTTGCGAATGACAAACAATTTGACTTCTGGGTGTCATTTTACGTGCTTAGAACTAGCTACAATTTTTGACAATTAATCTGACTCCATTTCACTGTTGAACGCCCAGTAATTAACATGTAAACATGCGTTTATTGCATGTCAATATATATATATATATATATGTATATATTATGAACACGCCCCCTGCAAAAACAAAAAGCTTTCTCTGTGAATTGAAGAGGAAGTGTAAAAGAAAGAAGCGTAAGTCTGGATAGTTTTCCCCGGAAATGACATAACAATACTGGTTTCTTCACACTCTCTCTCTCTCTCTCTCTCTCTCTCTCTCTCTCTCTGATGACATCTTTAGATTTAATGATGCCTGCTCATCCCAGCAGTTAAAGTTGCGTCAAATTATTTTCTCTGAAAACAAATTAAAACTTGAGGCACAAAATTTCTAACTACTTACTTTATCATCAAGGTTAGAAAATCTTCGTCAATTATGCTTTGATTTTTTTTTTCTTTTTTTGCGTCTTGCGTATGCGTATTTCCTTTCGGGGCAAAAAAAGAAAAAAAAAAGAAAAAAAAAGAAAAAGAATATAAAAGGAAAACGGTCAGATCCACTCTCTTCGTTTGTTAATGATGCATAATATTGTAAATTGAGCTACGTAATTAGTTCTGTAGTTTGTTTTTGCTTGTATTGTTTGTTTGTTTGTTTGTTTGTTCTTCTTATTTTGTTGTTTGTTTTTTTTTTTTTTTTTGCTTTTTGTTGTTGTTTTTTTTTTTGTTTTGTTTTGTTGTTTTTTTGTTTGTTTTTCCTACCTTTAAATGAGTTCATCTATTTGCGGAAACGTTAGCTCAAATTCAAAGTTCCTTGCCAATATTGCGTTGCCTTTTCTTGCCGTCTGAATGGTTTTCAGTAACAAAAACCAGTCCGTTTAAAAGCAAATAACACAAAAGAGTTGCTGGGCACCTTCTTTTCTTCGACAACGAGTTGTCTATAAATCATAGAGCTTTCGAGCATTCCATACATTATTCAATACTTTCCATGCTGTATGCGCCTATAGTCGAATTTTTTGCTACGTTCTTTTTGAGTCTGTATTTTCTACTCGCACGTGAATTCTGCCAAGAAGTGTCAGGTAATTTTGACATCAAATTCGACTAATGCTGCTATATTTTTCAATTTGATTACTGCCATATAAACTCGTACTGATAAATGATAGTGACTTAGGGCTGTGAATGTTCTGGAAGAAATTATGAGTTGATTCTGATATAGAACTGTTTTTGTCACTGTTTTTTTCCCACAAGATGATCACTGATCATATTAAGACGACCATCTGGTGTTGTTTGAAAGTTTGAATAATAAAATTGTTTTTGTTTTGTTTTTTAAATTAAAAGAAGAGAAAAGTTAATTATAAAGGTTTGGTTATTTTTGAATAAATTATCATAAATTTAAAAAGAAGAGGCAGTTGCGCCCCTTGAATTGTGGAAATTTACTAAGCTTTTTGCTTAGATGTGGCACAAGACCATATGAAAGGGGCACCCAATGAGACTCGAAATCACTCGTGTAGGTTTGCTGCGCCCCTTGAATTGTGTATCAGCCAATAAACGCCTTGAGGGAAAATTTGATTTTAAGGCAGGTGATAGACTTCCGGAGACGAGAAAGAAATGTTTACTAAGAAGGCAGGCATGAAAGAGTTTATGAAGGAAAAGACAGAAAAAGGTTTTTGAAGGCTGATGGCTTAGGAGAAAATGCAGGAATAGTAAGATATCTTGAAGCGGGAGTTATTTTGCAGAAGAAATTAGTATTTGTGATTTTCTATGGGGTTCAATATTAATCTACTTTTTGTGGTTCCTTATAGGTGTTTAAAAACTGTAAGAATTAAAGACTAGGTTGTTTCTCCAAGAGAAGGAAATAATATTTTCTTGTGACATTTTTCTTGATTTTTTTATAGATGTTTATTTTTACGTTTTCATTTTTTATTGGAATAAATTGTTTAAGAAATAATCATTTCAACTTAGTTATTTTCTCGAGTTTTAATACTCATAGAAATTGAATGTTTTATGAACTATATCTTTTGAATTTATTTAGTATTTTCCTTGATATTCTTTTCTTTTCCTCAATTTTTTTTTAAAACAATTGGTTTCCGGTCATTTATTACCACTAGTGCAACGATGACTGCATGAAGAAAAATTTTGATTTTTATGATTTAAAGTTCAAGCTAAAACACTTTGTTTCAGAACAAAACAGTTTCACGGGCACGTTAATTTTATTTTTTAATTTATTTTTCGATTTTATTTATTAATTGATTTTTTAAAAAATTAGCCTTTGTTTTTTTTTTTTGGTGGGGTCAATCAATTTTTAAAAAATATGAGGTTTACAAAAATATGATATTTTAACAAACTTGTCTATGGGGTACCCTTACATCTGCCTGGCGATGAAAGAGAAATTGGTTTCAAATCGATTCAACTACTGGAAACTGAGTCATTGCATAATTTTTGGATATCCCAAACCACTACAATTATTCCCCTTGTTTTTCAATATTTGGAAATCAAGACTGAAAAATATTTATATTTCTTAAAAATAAGTTTTAAAAATTTTTAAATGTAGAGGACATGAAAAAAAAACAAACGAACCTCTTGGCGAAGCGTTAAAGGTTATTGTTTCAAATATTATTAAAACATTATAAATGTTAGTTTATTTAGTCGTTTGGAGAATCAATTGATTTGTTGAATTTTCACTTAAAGATCAATGTCTGGAAGTTGATTGCTTATCATAAGAGGATCAAAGCGAAAGAGGTATCAGTGATTAGTGCTGTCGATAAATTCATTTCCATTAATATCGTTTCGATTGAAATCAATCGAGGTTCATCGATAGATCATTTAAAGAAAGAAAAACTTAGATAGATAGATAGATAGATAGATAGATAGATAGATAGATAGATAGATAGATAGATAGATAGATAGATATGAATATGAAAATGAATATGAATATGCATTGATACCTACGTTGATTGAGTGATTGATAAATAGATTGGCAAGAACAGACTGAGGAGAATTAATATGAATAAATATTTGAAGATAGATAGATAGATAGATAGATAGATAGATAGATATGAATATGCATAGATAGATAGATAGATAGATAGATAGATAGATAGATAGGAACAGCTGTGGGTAAATAGTAGGGCAGACTATGTTCTTTGGCCTTGATAAATGTGCGAGAAGAAAAGTTCTGAATTTGAAACCAACTGTACTCTGCTTAACAAATTGAACTTGTATCGTATCCTGCTTGTAGTAGAGAGGTTGAAAAAATACACCCACTCGACGATATTAGGGTCACTTTCAGACCATTCTATTACCCATCTGCTGTAAGATGTCACCGAAGACATTTGTGTTCGATGACACGGATAAGAATAAACCAAGATAGATAGATAGATAGATAGATAGATAGATTTTTCTGGTAAAATACTTATCTTTAATGGAGAATGGTCGCTCATTAGAATTATCAATTTTGACTAATTCTTTCAATTAGGCAGCAACAGAGTTGATGTGGAATCTGGCCAATGAGATGCATCAGATCAGCCACTCGACTTCGCGGGATACGTTCCTTGATCGACAAGCCGTTCTGCCAATATTCTAAAGTGAGCGGGCCAATAACTCCGAAAATTTGACATTTGTTTAAAAGTCAAAGTTTAATTGCAATTATAATTAGTTAAATAAAAGGGATAATTGTCGTATAGACTCATCTATAATTATTTGGGTTTTTTTTTTTTTTGATGGGGGTTGTCTTTTTAATTAAATCATATATTCATGAAATTATTTTTATACAGAGGTAGATATGAATAGATTAATATACACCCACGTGAAAATTAAATAAAATCTCAGGAATCAATCTGAAACACAATTCTATCATACGTTTCCCCTTTAAAATAAATCAATTATTTAAGTTAAAATGCAATCCATTTTTCTGAAACTACTTGATCATTAAATATCGTATATTTCATGTATAAGTCGATCTCGCGTACAGATCGAGCTTTAATTTAGTCACCAAGTCTCTAACTTTAGGAATCTAGCAGGAAACAAAGAATTATTTTTAACCGTTCCGGTTATATTTGAAGTACAACCTAAGAAAATTATTACTCCCCATGATATTTGGTTGGAGAGGGACTAAAGATTAAGCCTTCCGAATTCGACTTACACGTATATACCGTATTCTGACGAAATTAAAACTGGAAAAATATTAAAATATAAAGAAGAAATTGAATTCAACATGATTTATGTTGATTCTGATAACGTAATTTAGCTGAGTTTGACATAAGGCCACTACAGGGAATATCGAAAAATTATCCCGCAAACTTCAGTTAATATCTAACGTTCTAAAGTAGGGAAAGACTGAGTTAGGAATACACACACACACACACACACACACACACACACACATATATATATATATATATATATATATATATATATATA
>OY757909.1:82653320-82663320 GCA_963585895.1 Sepioteuthis lessoniana | reverse complement strand
CATTCCATACGTTTCTATGGCATTTTTTCCAAGTTTAAAATAGAATTTTATTGCATATCGTTCTTCTAAAGTATTCTCGTGTCCGGGTTGCATTTTTTAAATTCACCAGCGGTGACAATCAGGCTTTAGTAGGGTGTATTCCAATTCCTGCTGTAGCTGTTCATTTGAAGCTGAAATCATAAAAATTGGTCAGTCACCTCATAAGATCATCATCATCATCATGTCGTGCCGCAGGCACGGATATCCCTGACCCTCTCTCGCTACTTCTCCCTATCGTTCATCGCCTCTGTCAGGTCTTCAGGGCTACCTCATAAGATAACATACTGAATTTTCAAGAGTCTATAACAATTTTAAATGCCCATCCGAAAAAAGTCGGGAAACTTATCGTATGCACCTTATATATATATATATATATATATATATATATATATATATATATATATATATATTCCTATACGTATAACAACTCTATCACTGATATTGAGCACTATGTAAAAATAGAAATTTTTCCACCTTTGATTCACCAAGTGAGCAAGTGATAACCATAAACTATATATATATATATATATACAGGCAGGTAGAAAGGGCTCCGGTGTAATGACAAATCCGAGATGAGGCCAACTATTCTAGAAGTTAAAACCAAAATCAAACGGGAGAACGAAGCTCCTTGGCTGACTTGTAGGTATCTTTTGGCAAGAAAAGTCAAAGAAAGTACTTTGAAATAAAACCTGCAGTAGACAACAGTTATATTGCTATACATGTCATTTGGCTGTATCTCTGTAGACTACGAGAGTGACATAGGTATCGTACGAGCGTATGTCACTATAACCCAACGACATACAGGTGTCTTACTACCTTATCATCTTACGCATCTTGTATATTCTTCACAAGTTGAATTACTTATTAATCAGGATGTCAGAGTTAAGTGGTAAAAACAGCTATTATATTTTCAAGGTGGGGCAGCCATCATATGTATGTGTGTGTGTGTGAGAGAGAGAGAGAGAGAGAGAGAGAGAGATGTAGAGAGAGAGAGAGAGATGTAGAGAGAGAGAGAAAGATACTCGAAATTAGAGGGCAGTAAGGTTTAAGAATTTCGCGTTAGAAATAATAAAACAAATTACTTATGGTATTAGATAAGTTTAGTTTAATACAGTACAAAGCTAAATAAGACTAGGAAGATTGTCTAGCAACAATTTCCGAAAGACGATTTGTTGTTTTCTTTAAAAATCAGCATTCGAAATCTTGCTTGTTTTGTTTGTTTTTTTCCTCCAGCCTTGAACAGTACGAATGATTCTAATGGAAAATACGCAACTACCAAGACCACCTGGCAACACCAAAATGTGAGTAATCATGATACCTATTATCTTTAGAAACGTCTTATGACAATCCTAAATTCCTAGAAAAGAAAGGCTAACAAGCATTAATCTAATATATATATATATATATATATATATGTCTGTGTCTGTGTGTCTGTATATACATATATATATATATATATATATATATATATACACACCAATGCATATATATGTATATATATATATATATATATATATATATATATATATATATATATATATATAATACAAATTTAGTTTCTTTAGAGATCAATTCAGGTTTCGTAAAGTAAGCTCGACCTTTGAAGAGGCTTAATATCACTTGTGACATTATAAGAACCAAAAATAACTCCACGGAGAAATTTTATTGTTACAATTGATAGCAAGTAGGCCCAACAGTTAAAACAATATTATACCGATCGTTTTTCGCTGATGTCATAATGACAATCACCATATTTGCGTCACTCCCGCTTTCAGCGTTTCCATAGTTACGAAATCGTCAGCATTGAGCTGCCTTTCAATGTGAACAACATCATTACTCTCAGAACGGTTCGAGCTAATATCCCTCAAACTCAATATTGCTACCCTTTTTAACATTACCTTATCAACATTTTAGCTCGGGCACGACTTCTATCCAAACGTATATATATATATATATATATATATATATATATATATTCGTTCCCTTGCTTCAACTTCGTTTGTTCCACCTTGCAGCAGTCGAGGTCTTCTCGGTGTTGTTCGGCTTTCTTTTGCAGATCTGCCATTTCCATTGAGATCGAGAGGCACGTAGGGACAGAAACAACACGGGGGCGGGAGAATTTTGCTCCTGTGTAGGTGAATCGTTGTCGCCATTTCTCGCCAGCCAACGACGGCGTCACTTCAGTAAGGGAAGGGATTGAAACGGGTAGAGGAGGAAGATAGAAGCAGATGTTACAAGTGGACAGAAGATGACCCTACGGCAGAGAAGGGATTGATGCAGCGGGGTGCAGGGGTGCGGAGGAGAGGAAGCATTTGGGAGGGAATATCACCAATGACAGAAACCTCTCTCTCTCTCTCTCTCTCTCTCTCTCTCGCTCTCCTCCTTCCACACACATGATGCACCGCTTTCTTTTGGTCGAGCAAGCACACGCATGCGCATGTCTATATATTTGTGTCTCTTCCGTGTGTATGTGTGAGCGCGCATGCGCGTAAAAAACCGTGTAATATGGATTCTCGGATTTGTAAGGAAGAGTTTTTAAATTGCCGATCGAGACGCAGGGTGTGGATAATAGTTCAGCTGGCGGGTTTGGGGGTTGAGAAGAAAAATGTAGAAAATAGTGGGGGGTAAGAATACAATAAACAAGGGTAGGGCAAGTATTTAGCAACTCAGCAAGTCATCAAACCTATCAGCAAACAGACAAATAGGCAGCTTGCCTTATACAGCTTTGCTTGTGACTCTCATTTTTTTTAAGTTGCATCCTGATTGAGATATGCACACGGTGGTGGAGGGGGAGACATGAGGGGGCGTAAAGGAAGCGTGCGTGTGTGCATGTCTGAACAGCGTTGTCGAAATGCAATGCGCTGAGATATGACTGAAGTATTTTCTACACCAAAGCGTTCGAAACTTTTAACATAAGCAAAATACTTTTTAAATCTTTTTTTTTCCTTAAAATTTTGCCAGGCCAAATATAGAGGGTGCTTCAAAAATTGATATCATTTGAATTGTACAGGGTGTTTCAGAAAAACTGATATCATTCTGAAATCTAATAACTTGACCAATCCTCGTTTAAATGGAAATTTACTAAGCTTTTTGCTTAGATGTGGCACAAGGCCATATAAAAGGGGCACCCAATGAGACTCGAACTCACTCGTGTAGGTTTGCTAGTCCAGCTTGCTAACCATTACACCACCAGAGGCGCCTCAATCCTCGTTTAAATGATCTCAAATTTTAACTGCATGTTTAGAAACAACTCAAAATTCTAAGTTTAATGTTTAAATGCTTTATCTTTACCAGTGAATGGCATTCCTATATCTAAAAAGGAAAAAATCATAAAACATTAAGAAAAGAATTTTGAGTCGTTTTTACACATGCAATTAAAATTTGAGATAATTTGAACGAGAATTGCTCAAGTTATTCGATTCTAAGGTGATATCAACTTTTTAAAACGCCTTGTATATAAGAGAAAAAAACGAAAAATAAACACAGTTCGAAAACTTATGTTTTAAACATTATCTTGTTGAGAGGAACCCTGGGTGTTTATTTCTTACTCTTTGTTTAGTATGGCACAAGATATTGCGTCAAAGATATTGCGTGTACAGTGACAATAAAACCTACGATAATAGAGATGTGCGCTTAGCGTAACGATTACCGTCGAAGGTTATTAAATCGGCGACCCCATTTCAAATCCTGGACCACGCTGTGTGCGTTTCCCTAGGCGCAAATGCATTGGGAATAGCATGAATCAATCTGTTCTCCATCCCTACCTCGACCCCGAGCTATGGGAAAATAGTAGGACAGACTGGATTCTTTAAGGTAACCAGTTTACAACAATAAAAACTATGAATTCAAACCAACTTTACTCCGCTTTAAAAAAATGACCTTGTATCACATCCTACCCGTGACGGGAAAGGAGGCTCTAGCGTAATGGTTTTCGTCGTAGTAATTGAAATGGAGATCTGAGTTCAAATCCTGAACGATATTGTTTGCATTTCACTTCCTGCTAATGCCCTTGGGAAAGGCATGAATCCATCAATTCTCACTACTCCTATTGGTAAATAGTAGGAAAGATGGTTTTAAAATGAATCAATACTAAAGCTTTGAATATTTTAGATTTTAAAAAGTTTTCCTTTTAATACAGAGGAGAGGTCTTCATGGTTTAGTGACAAACGTGCTGGACAGTGACATCGCAGTGACTGAGTTCGGGCTCCAGTTGTGTTATTACATTCACTTTGGAACTAATACTCTTGGGGAAAATTATAAACCCCCTTATCCCTCAGTTATTTTTTTAAATAGTTTGGTTTGTTTTGGTTTAATTTTATGTCATATCCATTGTTGGTTATTTAATGCCAAATCCTGTTCATACAAGTAGGTATCATACAATAACTGATGTTTGTACAACAGCATTGCTTCCAACAAAGCCTACATCAGATGATGACTCTGTGTTCAGGCATGGTTTTGGGGCTGAAGCATTATTATCACTAGCCTAGAGCGCCCTAGCAGTATCTCACGACACCACCAGACTTTGTCAGATTGTCGTCACTATATATATTAAATATATATGACTTGTAAACACATTTTGTAAATTACATTATAGCCTGAGCTCTTTTTACACACAGATAAATGGTTTCAATATTGCTATATAACAGTCACTTTTTAACATCCGTCGTTTATTTGCACAGAGTTTGTTCTATTTGACCCATACATAGGACCCTATCAGGTGCTACCACTCCGAGCCAGAATGAACATGAGAACGATGGTAATGAAGAGGTATTACACATTTCCCAAATCTCCAACGCTGGTGCCTCACCATCAGATGGGTTAAGGAGGTGCCCGTGGTGTAATGGTTATCGTCACAGGATATGGACACGGCGATACGAGTTCAGTTCCTGTACAAGACTGATTGCATTTCACATAGCACTAATACCCTTGGGAAAGGTATGAATCCAATTATTCTCCCTCCAGCTATAGGTAAATAGTAGGGCAGACTTGGTTCTTCAGCCCTTGGTAAGGCAACTAGTCTAGGAGAAGGAAAATTCTGAATTCAAACCTGTTAAACTCCACTTAAAAAATTGATCTTGTGTCATATCCTGCCCGAGCGGAGGGTTTGGGTAAATAGGATCAGATGGTTTAGCGTCATTTCAGGACACTCATTTGGAGAGTCTTACTCCTCGGCAGAGATGCAGTCGGTGTATTCTAGAGCCCCAGCCGACTGGACTAGAGTTAAATGGTACCACTACGGTTCTTCTACGCAATTGATTTTTGATGTTAAGTAACCCACGAAGGTTGCTATGCCATTCAACAAAGAAACAAAACAAAAACAAAACTTTTTAACAGTTTTCTAAACTTATGAATTGGCGACTCATTTTTTTTTTTAAATGAGTTTTTTGCGACACATGACTTAAATTTTTTTAGCCAACCAAAATATTTAATTCAAAACATAATTCGAAAAACATTGAAAAATTTAATTAATGAAGAAAAAAAAAACTATATATATATATATATATATATATATATATATATATATATATTATTGGCGACACACGAAAGTGTCAGGACACACAATTTATAAAACTCAATGTCCAACTATTAACATGGATATATGTGTGTCTGTGTGTCTGTGTGTGTTCACACTTAAATTTCTGCTCTTAAACAGTGTGTATTACCGTTTATATGTTACAGATAAGAGCCCCTTTTGTTTCTAACATTGAAATGAATTTTACGGAGCCTTCCTTTTTTTGTTTCGTTTTTTTGTTTTTTGTTTTTCGTTTTTGTTTTTTGTTTTTTTTGTTTTTTATTGTTTTGTTTTTTGTTTTGTTTTTTCTTTACTTTAGAAACAAATAAAAAGTGAGAAAGACAGATTATTTTCATTTATCATTTCAAAGAGGAGTCCCAGTGGTGTAGTGGCTAACGTGCTAGACTGCAAAATCGTTGTAGGCGAGTTCGAACTCCAGTCTCTCAATTACGTTCACTTTCAGTTTAATACACTTTGGAAAGGTATTAACCCCTTTATTCCACCACCCCTTCCCACATCAATAACTAATTTTCTTCAAGAATGGCTTTGTCATCAAATAAGCCACATATACTATCAAACAAAGAAACCGAACCAAATATCACCATTTGAATGTTCTCTAAATGCCGAATATATTCGTATATAGGTTAAATTCCCAAGACCTAATTTTGCGAGGTCGAAATTCAAACATAATAGAAAAGGCGAATGGCACTGTTTGGCTTAAAAGATGAATTTCCCACATGTACTTTATTTTTTCCTGGAATTGTCTTCTATGCAGTAAACGAGTCAGTTGGATACCGTCTTTGAGGAAAACGGCACCATGACGCAAGTTACTCCTCCAGAAATTTGAAAAGTGCATTCTGAAGTTCCAATGAAAAGATTTCAGAGTGTTTTAGTGTCAATCTGAGGATAGATTCATATTCATAATGATGAAAACCAAACACCTAGTCGACATCATGGTGTTTAAAGGTAGTCACAATCGATGGTGAAGTTATACTTGCATTCATCTTCCCACATGGTCTCAGTCTCAACATCAAATGCCTGGAGTAGTTAGTGCTGATCTGGATCGATATGGTGGCTACTCGAAGACCCTACGTCTGGCAACAGGACTCTGCGCCCTGTCACACAAACAGGAGAACCCAATCTTTGTGAGAACATTTTTGCGTCCTCATCATCGCCTAACATCTGACCATCTGATTCCCTAGATTGTAATTCCCTTGATCATTATGTGTGGGGCGCGATTGAACAAGAGACCAACAAAACTCTATGGAACACCAAAGATAAACTGAAGGCAAGGATAACGGCAGAATTCACTAATTTAAACAAGGAGACAGTCGGAGAAGCTTGCTGGAGATTCCTAAGTCGTTTGGAGGCAATGCCTGAACCCAATAGCGATTTCTTTTAATGAATTTAATCGATTGCATTTCAAGATATTTTCATGTAATTTTGGTAGATATATCAGATAAAGTGAGATGTCAATGTTATTTTCATTTTTTCGTAATTTAGACGACAGTTTACCCATGGCACTCTGTATTTACGTAATTTTTACTCGTGATTTAGCGTTAAGAAATGTACTCGAGGAGCTGAGGTTGAATCCTGAACGATGCTGTTTCCGTTTCTCTTTGTATTAAGATCCTTGGAAAAAGCATGGATCTATCTTTTCCTCCGACCCAGCTATAGGTAAACTACTGACTGAACTAGCCTTGGTAGACAACTCGTCGAGGAGAAGGAAAAATTCCGAATTTGAAACCTTAGGGGTGCTGTCCAAGAGAATCTGTGACAGGTTGGAATACTATTGCTCTGCTATCAGTTTATCCAGAAAGTCTGATTGGTTCTACACCCACTTCCAGCTATGCAAAAAATTGTAATGCAAACTGGGCTCTTTAACTTTACTTCGGCGACTGGTCATGGAGAAGGAATAGTTATGAATTCAAAACCTGAGGGGTATTGATCAGAAAATTTGTGGTACATTGCTGCACCATTCTTCTGCTTTCAGCGCATCCAAAAAGTACGGCTAGTTCTACACTGGCTTTTACCACGATAAATAAATCAACTGTGGAAATGCTCGTTGCGTAACGAAAATGGATCCAACGACCCGAATTCAAGTCGAAGACGATGCTGTATACATATCACATAGCGCCAATATCTTTGAGAAAGCTATGAACCCAAATATTCCCTCCTGCTCGCCAGCTATGGGTCAGTATTAGGACAGACTGGGGATCAAAACCTGTGGTACTCCGCTTAAAAATTGACCTTGTGTTTCGTCCTGCATATGGTGGAGGGGATTGGGTAAATACAAGCAAACCACCTGTATAAGTAGTCAAGTGTTTTACATATTTATTTGAACTATCGAGCTCGACAGTAGAGTCCATTATATATATATATATATATATGTATATATAAAGAATGACTTTTAAAGGCCAATATTTCGCCTCATAAACAAGGGGTCATTCATTCAACTTGATATGTTTTTGAAATATTAAAGCTTACTTTTTTCAGACTAACCCTTTCTTTAACTTCAATCCAAAGTTTTCCTGTATAGCTTATACCTAAACAAATCCTATTAGTTAAGATAATAAGGTTTTTACTTGACATTGTTAACTATTGATTACATAGTTACGTTAAAACTTCATTATCTTCCAAGTAAACACAGTAAGCTACTTCAAGGTCTAGACTATATAGTTTATTTACAATATTGCATTGATTTTCATTGTTTTACATTAATTCTGAAAGTATGAATAAATGTTTGAGTGATTTCTCTTAATGTCATTGGATGTTGAAGAAACATATTTGAAGGCTAACATAGTCAAAAATTCGGGGTCGTTTATTACACACAATATATGATAAAAAAAACTTTTTGTGCGTAAAACTTTAGTGTCGTTCTTTACTTAAGTGTATATATGTATAAATGTATATATAAGAGAGAATTTTGAATTTCATTCCTCTACGCTTCTAGATTAATACAGGAGTTGCTGTGAGCGGCACGCAACGCATTCACGCATAGATGTGTGTGGTTGTGGGTGTGTCGTGAGACAACCTGCCTACTGGTTGCCAGTGCCTGGTTATTAGGATGATTCTGAGAACTGGGTGGGGAGAGGGAATCATCGCTGGGGTGGCAGCTGTCCGTGTCACAGTGATGAGAAATGTTATGTGCTACTATCTCCCTGTCTCGTCCCTAGCTTCTGTCGCATCCTATAACCCCGCGCCGACCATGGCCCCTCATTAACTCTCTGTCCTCAACTTCCACATCCATTACAACATAATTCTATGCGACAACCCAAAGGTCAAAAAAAAGCCAGGAGCGAATCTCTTCGCAGCTTCTGCGTCACTGAAGGAAAAGAAACCCATTTATTTTGCATTTATATATATATATATATATATATATATATATATGAACGATGCAATTTTATATGTATATATATATATAATGAATGATGCAACTAAATAAATATATGTATATAATAAGTTGCATTGTTTATTATATATAAATATATATCTAATAAACACTGCAAATTATATATATATATACATATATATAATGAACAATTCAGATTTATATATATATATGTGTATGTGTATGTGTGTGTGTGTGTGTGTGTGTGTGTGTGCATATAATGAACAATGCAAATTTATTTATATATACACATATATATAAAATCAAACTTGTATTGTTAATATATATATATATATATATATATAAAAGAGGAATTGTATATTACTAACTAGAAAATCCAGCAAGCACTCCATTTGACATACGGAACAGCTGTCCAGTGTTCCTTATATCGCATGGAGTGCTTGCCGGATTCTTTAGTTATGGTAATTATATATATATATATATATATATATATATATATATACCAATGTCGTATTGTTCATTCTGAGTTATATTGCTCATTATATATACTTCTTGACTGTCAGTTTGATGATCGCACATGCGAGAGACCGTCACCAAACACCGTTGATTCTCTGTCTACGATATCCTAACTTAGATATATATGCTCAATTACTGTTATTATCCCCATAGCGGAACTTTTTTATTCCAACACACGACCACTTCTTAGAAAACTAGAAAAACTAATTCAAATTTCTGTGCAGGTTAAGTCAATTCAAAGGTGAGAAGTGTGTACCAAATCAAAAATCTTAGTGAGGCTTAGAATTTTTTTAATGACTAACCTATATATATATATATATAGTAACGGCCATAAGTTAAGGAACGGATCAATAACAAATATTTAAATGATTTTTATTTTAAAAAATTTGCATGTACATATACGAAATTTTCCCAAAATATACTTGGAACGTATATGTATTTATTACATATAAAGTTTTGTAATTTTTTTTATTACATAAATTAATTGTGAACTAAAAAATATATATATATACATTTTGTCATGGTCGAAAGTTAAGGACCATTGTTGAATTATAGTAATTTAGGTTATTTTTAAACAACTT
>OY757909.1:82500820-82648320 GCA_963585895.1 Sepioteuthis lessoniana | reverse complement strand
TGGGTTATTGTGTTGTGTAAGAACGTTTTTCAGCGTAACTCAGAACGTTTTTCAGAGTAACTTTTACTTCTCGTTCAGAAATTTTTCATATATATATATATATATATATATATATGAAGAGAAGTAGAAAAAATTATTCAAATTTAATGAATTTATTATGAAAGTCGACGTTGAATGTTTCGGTTATAATAACCTTCTTCATGACTTTAAATTCATGAAAATTGTTGTTAAAATAGCGATCGATGTTTGATGAAATAGCAAGAGAAAAGAAAGTGTGTGTGCTATTTCATCAAACATCCATTGCTATTTTAACAACACTTCTCACGAATTCAAAGTCCTAAAGAAACCGAAACTTTCAACATCAACTTTCATAATAGATTCATCAAATTTGGGCATATCCTTAGCGAAGGCCTGAAATACAATGAAGTTATTGATCATATGGAAATCTGATCTCTTTGATAAAATAATATGGGGTTTCTTCCAAGATGTCGTTAAGTCGGCACTACTCTAAGGATGCGCCATAAGGACGCTACTGAAACACATGGAGGAAAAATCTACGCAATAATGCTACGTGCCGTTTTGAACAAATCCTGGAAGCAATAATTATATGAAGCTTTTCACGGCAATTTTAGTGTTATTTCACTAAAGTCTGAGTGACCGCAAGTCTCCTCAGGTCTTCAGGGCGTTTTAAGAATTCTACCTGATTTTAACATTGCCGTGGTATAGTCTATCTCGATTCCTCATTGGATCTATCTTTTCCAGGTTGGTTGGTTGGTTGGTTGGTTACAGCGTATCAAGTCTTGTAGGTTATTTAATGACAAATTCTCTATATAAATATATATTGGATACATGACCCAGTCAGCTGAGGCTGTAGAATACACTGACAGTGTTTCTGCAAAGGGGTAAGACTCATGCAACGAGCGTCCTGGTGTCCTGGATATGGCACAAAATAATTTGATGGTGAGGCTCCAGTAGTGCTGGACCTTTAGGAAATACAGAGTACCCCTTTTTTGCCATCGATCTCAGGTCCACTAAAGCTCGGAGTGGTAGCACCTGATAGGGTCCTATCTATGGATCAAATAGAACTAAACAGTGCACTTATGCTAAACTGAATTGTTTGAAATAGAACTGTTTTTACATTTAAACTGCGTACTTATGCTAAATTGAATTGTTTGAAATAGAATTGTTTTGGCATGTAACCCTAACAGTTACTACCACTCTGGGTCATAGTGAATGTAGTAGTAAGGTCAATGAAGGGTTACTCCACATTCCCCAGAGATCAAGACTGGAGATTTACTCTCAGATTGTTTAATTTCGTATCTAGAACACTTGCAGCTTTGGATATGACACTAAATTTCATCTGATGGTGAGGCTCGTGCTTTGAGGTACACGGAGTATCCCTTCATTGCCATTGCTCCCTGGTCCATTCTTCCCCGGAGTGGTAGCATCTTATATGGCCTTATCTAACGGTCAAATAGAATCGTACGACATTTAAACTGAGTGCAAGCAAATGACGTATGCTAAATTGAATTGTTTGAATTAGAACTGTTTAATCATTTAAGTTTGTGTAAAAAAAATGACTGATGTTTAACTGAATTGTTAGTTATAAATAACAATACTTTAATTATGTGCAAAAGAATGAGCTTAGGCTCGTTTAAAAACGTTATCAAGAAAATGTGTTTACAAATCATGTATATTTAATATATTTGTATAAACAGGATTTGGCTTTAAATAACATACAATGGTTGATATGCCATAAAACCAAACCAAACCAGGACACTCATTGCGGCGGCCGGGGCGGTCTGCAGAGATGCAATTGGCGTATTTTACAGCCCCAACAGACATAGCTGTCTCTTTTACAGGCCCGTGTGAAAATTATTTGTATCAAGAATAGTTACTTGAAGCTATAATTGTTTATAAAGGATTATTATCATTAGTTACTTGAAACTAAACAATTACTTGCCGAATAAAAAGCTGAGTTTGGTATTGGATAACCAAAAAGAAATATTGACATGCCGTAAAAACAACCAATCAATGAACGTTTATTCAACGCCGATCCGGTTTCAACCAACCACCACGAGGTAAAAAATAACATAAGACTTATCATGTTGGTGTCAAGTAGTGCCTGAGACTGATGGAAAAATTACCATCTCTATTTCAAACTTCTCATTAAGAATTTTTGTAAGTAAAAGCAGTAAAGTTGGCAACCTTAATCGATGGTGACCCGAAGGCCTCCTATTCAATAGCTACTACACTGAGGTGTATGGGAGGGTGCTACTCCATTCCCAGGATTGCTCCACTTTACCCTTGATCCTCACTTTATAATGCTGAGTGTTAAGCAAGGCGGCATCAAGTACCTTTTTTTTTTTAATATGACTTGAACTGGAATTGAACACCGGTCGCCCGGATTTATGTATAAGATGGGTATATGTATGCTTATTTAGAGCATTTGGTCTTCCATACAAAAAAAATATGACCATGATGTCTGAGGTATATGTATCTACCCAACCCCTTCGCTTGGAACAAGGTGTGACACAAGGTCAATTTTTTGCTGAGTAGTGATTGTTCAAATTCAGAGTCTTCTTTCTTCCTGATAGGTTGATTTACCGAGGGTAATAAATCCAGTCTACCTTACTATTTAACTATAGCTGTGATGAGTAGAAGAGATAGATTCATATCTTTCTCATGGGCATTAGCACGAAGGTGAAAAGCTAACAGACCTGTTCAGGATTTGAACTCGGCTCGTTGTGGTTGTATTGCAAGGTCTTGAAGAAAGTTGACGAGGACAAAGACGAGATAAAGAAACAACGACGGGTTCTAAGGAAAAGGAAATACCAGTCAAACTAGTCTCTGGCTTTGTGTCTTTATATATATATATATATATGAATTTATTAACAAAAATAAAGCTCCTCGGGTATTGTGGGTGGTATAACTACTAGATAAGCAAACCTTCACGAGTGAGTTTGAGTCTAATTTGGTACCCCATTCATACATTTTGTTTCACATCTAAGCAAAAAAGCTTTGTAAATTACTAAAATAAACCTCCTTATTTTTCGCTGTCAATGGTTTAATAAATGTTTAATACGTGCGAATTGCTTCCTTTCGGAAAACTAATAAATTGTGGAGACATTTTTTTAAATAAAAAGAATCTTTGCGCAGTTACAAGAATTTCGTTGGGTTATGCTTATTAATAAATGTATTCTTTATTATGTAACTGCTTAATTGACTTCCAGGTAAGAACACAAGCAACTGCTGTTAATAAGCATATTTTGTAGGCATTCATAGAGGAGGGTTGGAGGTAACCCTAAAGGATCATATACCTTTGCTAATTGGCCAGCCAGATCTGAAATTAAAATAAGTGTCAGCTTTTGTCCTGCAGACATTTTACTCACTTACTAATTAGGAGCAAAACTTGTTGGGTCTCCAGGATCTTCGAGCAAAGGATATCTTTCCAATCCCATCAAATGCACATCATCACCTTCTGTAACTATGCTCACAACAGATTACCGACGGAGTCACCATGGCGAAGTGGCTAATGTGCTAGACTACGACATCGTAGAAAGCGACTTTAAACGCCAATCATGCGATAACATTCACTTTCGGAGTAATGCGCCAGAGAAAAGTATGAAACCCCTTATTCCCCCAGAATCGGGTTAAATAGTATCCATTGCTATTACTCCCAGGTTCAATCTGACCCAATCGGCTGGGGCTGTAAAATATGAGATTGTATCTCCGCAGAAATTCACCTACCTAGGAAGCAGTGTCTCATCAACCGAAAAAGACATCGACACGCGGCCAACGAAGGCATGGACAGCTATCGATAGGCTATCGATCATATGGAAATCAGACCTGACCGATAAAATGAAACGCAGTTTCTTCCAGACAGCGGTCGTATCGATACTGCTGTACGGATGCACCACTTGGATGCTAACAAAACGACAGGAGAAGAAGCTAGACGGCAATTACACAAGAATGTTGCGAGCAATATTGAATAAGTCCTGGTGGCAACACCACACAAAGCACCAACTATACGGCCACTTGCCTCCCATCACGAAAACTATCCAAGTTAGACGAACCAGACACGCAGGACACTGCTGGAGAAGCAGAGACGACCTCATAAGTGATGTACTCCTATAGACCCCCACATATGGCCAAGCAAAAGCAGGACGACCAGCTCGAACATACATACAGCAGCTATGTGAGAATACGGGATGTAGACCTGAAGACCTGCCATAGACGATGAACGATAGGGAGAAGTGGCGAGAGAGGGTCAAGGATATCCGTGTGCTAGTGGCACGACATGATGATGATGATCTCCGCAGAGAGGTAAGATACCCTCCAACGACTGACCTTGATATGACTCTAAGCTGCATCCAGTGGTGAGGCTCCAGTCTTGGAACTTTAAAGAATGTGGACTCCACATAATTGCCATTACTCCAACGTCCACTGAACCGGAATGTAGTGCCGATTAGGGTTCCTTCTATGGTTGGTTGTTTTGTTTTACGGCGTATCAACCCATTTCTGGTTATTTAACGCAGAATTAAGTCATTTTGATAAAAGTCTCATAAAATTCAGTTTAGTATAAGAATTGATTTTTGCTTATACAGAGTTAAATGTCAAAACAGTTCTATTTCAAACAATTCAGATTTGTATCCGAATAAATTTTTGTTTTACACAGCTAAATGCAAAAACAGTTAATTTCAAACAATTCAATTTAGCGTGATTACACAACTTATTTCTATTTGACCTATAGATAGGACATTATTAGGTGCTACCACTCCGAGCTAGAATGAACCTGGGAGCAATGGCAACGAAAAGTTACTCCGCATTCTTCAAAGTTCTAGCATTATCTATCTATGTGTCAAATAGATTATTTAATAATTTACTATGCCTGAAACCATTTTACTGTGTGCAAACAAATTAATAATGCTGAATTGAATTATTTGTGCTAAATAGCAATACTTGAAACCATTTAATTGTGTGCATATAAAACTATTAGTGTTGGATAGCAATATCTGAACTCATTTAACTGAGTGCAAACAAATGAGCTCTGACTCGTTTAAAAGTATTGTTATCTACAAACAATTTGTTCACAAATACATTTGATATTTATGTGTGTATAAAAAGAATTTGGTATTGAAAAGCTTACAAGAACAGATGGGCCATAAAACACACCTAAACATCATCTACAAGAAGTTTACAACTACTAATTCTACTACTGTTATTATAGTTATTATTATGATTATTAATAAAGAGGAGTTTGATACATTATCAGGGAGCGTTGACTATTAATTTTGTTTTCGTCAAAGACTGAATTAAGTTGAAGGAAATAGGAATATTCGGGACTTTAACTAAATTGAAACTTAAGAATTTGAAAGGCATAGGTATTTAATTTTTTTTCTTTTTTTAGCCAGCAAATGCTTATAGCTACTTCGAAGAAACCAGGTCAAATCTATGACAGAAGTACAGATAATAATCAGCCTCAAGGTCCTGTGAAGCCAAATTATACTACCCATGAAAAATGTCCAAATCAAAATCAAAATCAAGGTCGGACTGAGATAACAGATCTGAATGTCATAATCGGCAGGTGCTCCCTTAATAGCCAACTTTGGGGAACATAATAGGCGTCCTGCAAATGTTGGCTGTTCCACTTATAGATGCACAAACAAAGACTAAAGTAACAACTCAATCGAGGAATACTAACAGAAAAATGGACCGGAGGAGACAACAAAAATGTACTTCATTGTTATTTAAAAGAGGGTCTACAAAAAGAATGCTAGAAATTTGAGCAGAATCCGCTCAATTCAATACAAGCCAAAGACTTGCTGTCCAAACTAGAATGATTTTAAAGAAAAGCTAGTTTTCGGAGCTTGAGATACATGAAATATGTGAACTGGTCAGTCGTAAAAAAATATGTGAACTGATCAGGTCAGTTATAAAAAAAATATATGTACACGAACCCTCTACCTGAACTGAAAAACAAAATACTGAAAACCAAAATACCACAGACCCTAAGACCACAACATCAATGTTAACGCAAAAAGACAGAAAAAATGTAATGTTCATAAAAAAAATTGACAGAAAAGAAGACTACATCACCATCCTTCAGGATCCAAGATTGGAAATAAAATAAAAATAGAGACCTAAAAGATAAATATATTAACAAATACTCCAACAGAAAACATCACTGAACTGAATGAACTAATTTATGCAGAAGTGAGACAAGTCTGTAATAAGATCGGCATTTCCCTAAAGAACCCGAACAGAAATACAAAACTCGAGCGGGAAATTATGCTAGGTTAAAGATAATGAAACTACGACAACAAAGCGAAAGTGATAAGGAAGGAAAAACACACTAAGGTTACATTGGAATGAAAAGACCAAAGAAAACAACAGACAAATCTGACAATACATCATGAAGAGATTAATCAAAAGATATTGGCGAAAAAGGAGGGACTCAAGAGTTCTGTGGCGCGGTCAAGCAATACAAACAAAAGAGGACCTGCCAAAATAACGTAAGAAAATTCTACAGATATGTCGGTGGAGAATACACGCGGACAAACCAACAATCGGACGGAAAGGAAGCAAAAAAAAATTTGGAGTAAAATAGGGGCACAGAAAGTATATAACAGAAAGGCCGAATGAAACATGAAAAAAGAATTACAAGAACTTGAAGCAGACTCTAAAGTAGATATGTATCTAGACTTGCTAAGAGCAGCACTTTAAAAAGTACCGAATTGAAAAACACCTGGCCATGGTAGTATATATGAATTCTGATTTAAAGAATTCACGTCCATCCATGACAGACTGTCTCTACAACTGAATAAATGCCTTGAAGAAGTAAGTTTATTTAATGGACGACAAAGAGGAAGACTATTCTGATTCAGAAAGACCCCCAAAAAGGAACCATTCTTAACAACTACAAACCAATAACGTGTCTACCTATGATATAGAGAATCCGAACTGCACAGATTACAAAACAGATTTATTACTCGATTGTATGCCACGAACTATTGACGGAAGAACAAAAAGGATGAAGTAGAGAAACAAGGAAAACTGGTGACCCAATGTACACTGATTAGCAAATCTTCAAAGAAACCAAAACGAGAAGGAAATGTTGCCATAGCATGGATTGACTATAAAAAGGCCTGTGATATAGTCCCACAAACTTAGATAATAGAATTCTGAAAACGTACGAAATATCTGGCAAAATCATAAACTTCATGGCGGAAGCCTTAAAAACTGGAAAATAGAATCAGCAGCAAAAGAAAAACTTTGGCAGAAGTGAAAATCCAGAGAGGCATCTAGGGAGACTCGCTCTCACCACTACTGTTTGTAATAGAAATGATGTCAATCAATTACATACTTGAGGCTACAAACTTACAAAATCACATAAAAGATGAACCACCTTATGTATATAGACAAAATCAAGTTATTTACAACCTTTTGGGGTCATGAATCGCATCACACGCGAAAAAGGAACTAGGCCTAGCCTTTGCCAACTATTTACACTCTCAAAATGTGTATCTCGCATATAGTGCGATCTCTAATAAAATTTAGGGATCAAAAAGTTACGGCATACACAAGTATATGCAGTTTGGTTTGATTTGGTTTTACGGTATATCAACCGTTGTGGGTTATTTAATGTCAAATCCATTTTTATACATATAAACAGTTCTATTTCAAACAATTCAGTTTAGCATAAGTACGCAGATTAAATGTCTAAAACGGTTCTATTTCAAACAATTCAGTTTAGCATAAGTACTCAGTTGAGTTCAATTTGACCCATAATTAAGACCCTATCAGGTGCTACCACTCTGGGCTAGAATTGACCTCGGATCGATGGCAATGGAGGGGAACTCTGCATTCCCCAAGGCTCCAACATTACTGGAGCCTCACCATCAGATTGTTTAGTGCCATATCCAAGACACTCGTTGTGAAGGGTCTTACCCCTCTACAGAGACACAGTTGGAGTATTTTGCAGTTCCAGCCAACTGGGCCGAAGTATATTCGGTAGATAAGAGATCGACTCATACACAAGTATACAAATAGAAAAAATAAACAAAATTTACGTGAGGATAGAGCTGTGCTTGAGTTACAGTGGAGTCAGCTTGAGAGCAACGTTTCCAGTCAGATCACCGAAATTAAACAGTTTTGAGTCTATTCAGTACTTAGATTCGTGACCACTTACTAACAGTCTGTATAATAATCAACTTTAGACCTGTGTACCAGACAAAACTAAGTAATATTCAATAATAACAATAGAAAACGCTTGTGTAAATATTTTCTATGTCTTTCTGTCATCAAACATCTGAGGTTTATCCTACATAACTCTTTCATTATACAAGTTTGGCCGCCCGTTGTTATATCTGTGTTCCCCTGACCCATCCGCTTCATATGTGTGCGACGAGGGAGCCGCCGTGGCGTAATGGCTAAAGTACTGAACTGCAACCCTGAATTATAAATTTACCAACCCCTTCGCACGGGCAAGATGTGACACGAGGTCATTTCTTAAGCTGAGTTTAACAGGTTTGCATTCAGAGTTTTCCTTCTCCTGAACTGATTGTCTAACCAAGGTTGAAGAACCCAGTCTAACCGGATATTTACCCATAGCTAGAGAGAGAATGATTGGATTCATACCTTTCACATAGCACTAACACCCTTGGGTATTAGTGATGTGCAGCCGCTCGTCCGATCGATTTTGTCGAATAAAAACTTATTCGGGCGATTAATGTTATTCTTCTAACATTTCTGATGAAAATAACCGTTACGCCACCTGGTATGTAAAAGCAAATCTACTTTTAAAAACCAACCTTTCAAATAATAGCTCGCTTGAATACCGCTTAAAAACCCTGGACGAAAATCCGATTGTATTTCTGTTGTGATGCTGGCAAAAGAAAAACTCGGGGGACACAAAAAAGTTGATAGAAAACATATATATTCAAGTAACAGAAACAAGATACAAGTGAACCTGGTTAAACAGTAGTTACTTAATAGGAAGCTGAGAGTCCAGTGGGGTAGCGACTATCCGTCCACTACGTGATTGTGTCACGTGGGTCTGGTCAACTCCCTCTGACGTTCAGTTGACGTGTATTTAAGGAGGAGGGCGAGTCCATTATGTAGGGAGTACAACAGTTTCAGCAACCAAGCAGACCGTGTTCCAATAGATATACCTTCAGTAACATTAATGGGTGCATAAATTTTATATATAAATCAATATAAAAGGCATTGTTTTTTATTTATTTATTCATTTTTAGTTATCTATTTCTTTATTTTTATTTCTATCTTTTTTTTTTTTTTCTTTGATAAACCGAGTAAGTCAAATCCGCGTAAAAGAATTGGCATGATAAGCCATTAGAAATATATGAATATACAAATACACTGGAGTAGATAACTGAAATCGTGTCAGATCTTTGTCTCCAGTGGTGGCGACTACTCTAATAATACTTGTCTCCATAAAAACTAATCATACGAACTTAATCAAAACGTAACCCATTGCCACAATCAGGATGTGACACAAGGATATTTTAAGCAGAGTACAGTTGGTTTGAATTCAGATATTTCTTTCTTCTTGGTCACTCGCTGTATTCTTTCTTGCCTAATATTCACCCATATGCTCATTATGTAATGTTTATAATCGTTGGAAATGGATACTGCTATCTGAGTTCAAATCCTGGATGTGTAAAATAATTAGGGTGATTAAGTGTAGTTCCCCAGAAAAGTCATACACGTACAGAGGGGACGACCAAGATATCAGCTCATCAAAATAACACTGTGGGCTCCGTAAACCCAAATGTAAATAAACTCATGTTCAGTCATAAGTTTGATGGAAACAAATGATGCAATGATTTAGTGAGATGACGTCACTCCGTGATTTGGATGCTGAAATATCTAATTTTAGAATATATGAAAATTAGAAAATTAGAAAATTTGTCAGGGCGTGAGCGTTGGAATTTCAGAGCGGACAAAACGCAGCGCAAACAAAATTGACACAGAGAGAACTTCAACAAAGCCGGCCTGCACACGTCGCCTGTCTCGCGGGGGATATATCTCTCTGTATATCAGAATAAGTGATATATTCTTTCACTCTGTCTCTTTTGTTGCGACTGCTATCACCCGAAAGAAACATATAAACCGTGGCATCAAGCAACCTATAAACACGTTTGTGTCGTGTTTTAGAGGTAACGTTACGTCCGGGTTTTCCTTCATTGCTGTTTGGTGAGTTAAGGTTACAGATGAGGCTCTTTGTATTTTCACATAGTGCTAATACCCTTGGTTAAGCTATGCATTTAACTATTCTCTTTTCTGCTGTGGATAAATAGTATGGCCGAAAGGGTTCTTTAATCTTGGCCTAGGAGAAGAAAAACTCTGTTATTCAAACCTATTAAATTCTGCTTAAAAATTGACCTCAGAGAGATTGGGTAAATATATATTTACCTGTATCTGGGAAGAAGAGATCGATTCATGCTTTTCCCAAAAGTATTAACAAAGAGTTAAACGAAAACAATTCTTTGAACTCACCTCGTTGAGTTCATTTTCTTCGAAAATAACCACTTCACCTCGCTTAGTCACTGTGATGGGGGATGAGAAGACAAAAATCATATAATTATTTCAAATATTTGAAACTATATAACTGTGTGCAAATGAACGATTATTATCATTATAGTAAAGTTGGCGACCACAAGAGAGGGTGACTCAAAGGCTCTCTTTTCAATAGCTACTGCACCGAGGTGTAGGGGAGGCTGCTACTCCATTCCCTGGATTGCTCCACTTTACCCTTGATACTTACCTTATAATGCTGAGTGTTAAGCAAGACGACATCAAGTACAATTTTGACATGCCATAAAACCAACCCACCCAACCCAACTGCCGACTTCATATTCATGTGAATTGCGATTTTCTTCTCTTACCAAAATTAAATAACAAAACAAAAAGAAGACAGACTTCTATGCATTGAAGAGGAAATAAAAATCTGTTTCATGTACATGTTATCATAGAAACAAAGCTAAGAAACAAATTTCCATAAAAAATTAAGCACCCTAAAAAAATTAAGCTCTCTAAAAAAAGCTCCCTAAGAAACAAAGGATAATTATCCTAAATTTACCGTAAACCGTAATTACAAGGTGTTGCAGTTTAAATCATTTTAAAAGAAAAAATAGGAATAACTTTTTAAATCCTTTTTAGATTTCACGTACAAAATGCACTCTGTGTAACATATTGACCCTCGACCGTGCCGTCAATCAAGAGATGCACCTGTGTAAATAAGCAGAACAGCGAAACAGGTGCATCCGGTCGAAGATATCGGAATATCACCTTGACCTGTGGACGTGGTTGAATTCGGTGCAGATGCGTACGCCCACAGGAAGCAGGTGGAAGTCAAACAATTATATAACCAGGTGCCACAGGCGGCTTGAGTGA
The DNA here is from genome assembly GCA_963585895.1 of Sepioteuthis lessoniana. NCBI lineage: Eukaryota > Metazoa > Mollusca > Cephalopoda > Myopsida > Loliginidae > Sepioteuthis > Sepioteuthis lessoniana. The sequence continues at coordinate 82,636,902 of OY757909.1, read as the reverse complement.
GAGTCAGTTTGAGTTCAGTTCCAGTCGCAGTTGGAGTCAGTTGGGGACAAGATGCTAGCATGAGAACAGCTTGCAGAGGGCTTGGGCTCTCAGTGACCCACGGTTGAGTAGCCCAGCCAGGATGAGAAGAAGTGCTGCTAAGTCAGAAGAACTTTGGGTCAATATGTAGCAGTCTGTCCCCGTCTCCAACTCACCTCTCACACACAACCAACACCAACCCTTTCGAATATAGTGTGAGAGGTATATTTTTATAAAGAAGTGTGTTCGTTCGTTCATTGAAGTCGTCATTATTGTTGACTATGTTTCCGCTTATATTTATATATGTATTATATAGTTGTATTGTGTGGCTATACAACATCTGGAAAAATAAATTTGGAAATCACTGACATTAGTAAAAGTACGTCCTTATTTTGCAAGGCCTGTTGGCAGGGTTTAGGATGTGATGACTTTAGAAGAAGTCCCCATGGCATAGTAGTTAACGTACTTGACTATGACATCGCAGTAAGCGAGTTCAAACTCCAGTTGGCCATTACATTTACTTTGCGGATTTTCTTAGGAAAGGTATAAACTCCCTTATGCCCCGGCTATGGGTTACACAGTACCTCAGCTGTTCTTCTAGAATGATGGCTTTAGTATTAAATAGCCCACGATGGTTGATATGCTATTAAACAAAGAAACCAAACTAAACCAAACGCTGACTGAATAATCTAAAGAAGGACCCCCACCACCAAAAGGAGGTGTTCTAAGGATGACACTAAACTGCATCTGATTTTGAGGCTCCAGTTCTGGAGATTGGTGGAGTTTGGAGTATCCTTTCATTGCCATTTCTCCCATGTCCACTCTGACCCAAAGTGGTGGTATCTGTTAGTGCATGGATCAAATAGATCCGCTTAAACGTTATTTGTCTTGGAGAGGAATACATGAAACTTTTTAACTGTATGCAAATTACTTGTATTATGAATAGTTACTTGAAGCTTTGATTATTTACTAAGGATTATATCATTAGTTACTTGAAACCATATTTATGTAAATTAGTAGGTAAGAAACTTAAATTAAACAAAGAGCTATTGCATGAAATGTATTTCTTAGTTAATTGAAACCATATGATTGCTTAAATTGTTCGTTTTATTTAGGGCAAACAATTGATTAGAGACGAAGAGCAATTTTGATTTAAAAAACAGCAATGTAATTCTAAAATATCAAATTACAACAATCAAACATTTACAAATGAATCAAATAACTGACTAGGAATTGATAGAGTCCTTTCTCCTCTTGAATTAGGGCGTGTCTTCCCACTCACGTTGTCACGTGAGGGTTCAAACACCGTGATCTTCCTCCTTTTGTGTCCTGAAGTCTCAAGTGAATAGAGGCAGTTTCCAAACTCTGTTCGTTTAGACCTATCAAATACTGACAATTTGAAAACATAGAAAGGGCCCTAACAGATACAACCACTCCAGGTCAGAGTGGAACTGAGAGTAATGACAATAAAGAATTACTGAAGCATAGCAGAGATAGACAACAACGCTGATGTACAAAAATATAATCTGTTTCTTTTTTCTTCTTTTATCACCCGAAATGTACGTATTAGTAAAGTCAGAGAAAGAGACTCGTACAGAGCCAGCTTAAAGTATCGAATCATCTTAGTTTCTCCACGCTTCTCCACCCTGGGCAATCTAACGCAAGACCAGAGCCAAGAGTGACGTGATTTCGAGAAGCTGCCATCCACGGTTTTCTCTTCTTCGCTCGTCTCTGCTGGTTATATGATATTCCAGACGCCCACACAAATTCTCGTGGCCTCACCTCCAGTCTAACGTCTATGTGTTGCACGTTGACACGCCTCCTTCTAGCAAGCCACCCACACAGTTTACGCGGCAATTCCGCCGAGAAACACCTGCATGCTATTTACTTTTGTAAATAGTTGTATTTCCTATTTGTTTTGTTCCATTTGGTCTTCTTTCTTGCATACCACCCACACAATTTATGCGGCCTGTCAAAAGGGATCTTCAAGTCAATATCCAACAGTACCCATTCTCGCCATATCCCGAGAATAACCATCTGATGTAGTTAAGAGTCATATACAGGACACCCTTTTTTTTTGGAGGGGAATCTTATTCCTCTCCAGAGGATACGATCAGCGTATTCTAAGCTCCTCCAACGGGGTACTCAGGTCGTACAAGGAATTTCACATTTCTTTTCGTCATCAGCAAATAAAGCAGGCTCCCTACTCAGATATTATCAATCATTATGCGATTTTAAGTTTTACAAGAAGACCATCGGCCTGTAAATGTGCATTTAAATTATGGCAGAGATAGCATGTCAATATCTGGTTATTGACAGGCTGACAATGTGAGCATGAATGTTTATTTTTAATTGAAATTTCGATTCTCAAGAACGAAACTTTTAAATATAAATATGTTACCAGGCTATGATGGCATGACATCAAATAACGAGTAAGCCGGACTGAGAACGCTTATTAACCTTTTCCCAGGATTTCCTTTTTTTTATCATATTCCTGAATGATTTAATCATTTTGGGTGAATCTGGTATTTCTTCAGTTGAATAGTCCATACAAGGTCGGCTTATTGTAATATAGCCGTGATGAAGGAAGAACCACAACACTTTGTTATATAAATATATGTAACTTTCACTCTTTATTCTCGAAAGGAGTAAAAGCTTCTGTCGGTGTGTGACAGACGGAGACGGTACGGAGACGGTACGGAGACGAAGACAGATTGCCATATTGACCCATAACTTCTTAGCCGCTCTAGGGAACGCTGCCACAGTCAGGCACCCAGCCACTCGCTCGCGCTAACTGAATCTCTTCGGGCAGCAAGCTGAGACTGACTCAATGAGACTCCGACTTAAACTCTCACGTGGGCATCTGCATATATCATTTCAAACGCCCACGATTTCCGTTCCCACGTGACTGCTTCCGCTTATTTTCACATATGCATCCTATGCAGAGAATTTCTGATTGACTACTCGGTCAAGTGTCAATATGCAACATTATGAATTATGAGACTGAAAATTTTTTTCAAAAATGTTGATTTTCAACCGACTTTATCCCCTTCAGAATAGTTCCTTTAGAAAGTCACATGCAAACGAAGACGCTGTTCCAACCACTAGGAAACAATAGGGGAGTTTTCAGTTGACGCAGCCTCAAAGGATTCATCGCGACCAGTGGCATGTTCTCAACTTTTCCCGACTGGCAACCACGAAGTTTGTTTTTATGTTTGCGTTTTATGGCATTTCAAACCTTATAGGTTATTTAATGGTAAATTCGGTTTATTCATATGTGTTAAATTTTGATGATTTGTGAACCCATTTTGTAGATAAAATTTTTTAAAGAAGCGGGAACTCATTTTTTGGGCACAGTTAAAAGATTACAATAATTCTATACAACGCAAATAATTCTATTAACTATTAATAATTTGTTTGAATAAATCCTGGAATCAACACCCCACGAAACAAGAGCTGTATGGCCATTTACCTCCCATCTCAAAAACCATCCTAATAAGACAAGACATGCTCCACTACTGGAGAAGTAAGGACAAAATCAATTACATTCTTTTAATGGACCCTTATACATAGACGTGCCAGTATTGCTCGACCAGCAAGAATTTATTTACATCTATGGGTCAAATGTATCAGTTAGGATGCCATCTATAGATCAAATAGATATCTTTAAAAATTATTAGTCTTCGACAGAACCGTGTATGAAAAATGGTTCACACTTGTGTCTAAGTCGATTTCATGTACAGATCCTGCCCTCTTGGTGACTGTATCCCCTGCTAAGGGGTAAGATCCAAAAAAGAATATCCTGGCTATGACACTAAATTTCATCGGATGGTCACACTCCAGTTCTAGAGATCTGGAAAGTGTGAAGTATCCTTTCATTGCCATTGTTGCATATTGACCTTCGACCCAGCCGTCAATCGAGAAACAGGTGCATCCAGTCGAAGATATCAAGATATAACCTTCACCGTGGACGGGTTGAATTCGGTGCAAATGCGACGCTCACAGGAAGCAGGTGGATGTCAAACAATTATATAACCCAGTGCCACAGAGAGTTCAAATTAGTTGGAGTCAGTTGCAGTTGAAGTTCGAGTTGCGGTTCGAGGCAGTGAGAACCAGCTCCCAGCGGAGAGCTGGGCCCTCAGGACCCCCGGTTAAGCAGCCCAGCAGAATGAGAAAAGAAGTGCTGCTATAGTCAGAGGAACTGGGGGTCAATATGTTGCAGTCTGTTCAGTCTCCATCTTACCTCTCACACACAACCCTTTCGCAACCCTTTCGCAACCATTTCGAATAAAGTGTGAGAGGTATATTTTTCTAAAGTGTGTTCGTTCGTCATTATTGTTGATTATGTTTCCGCATTAATATGTGTATAGTTGTATAAGTATTACGGCTATGCAACACCATTACTCCCATGCCCACTCTGACCAGGAGTGGTAGTACCTGTTAGGGTCCTATCTTTCGGTCAAATAGGCCTGTTTAAAAATTATTCATATTTGATTGGACTACATGATGCCATATAACTCTAAATTATTTGTATAAAGAATAGTTTCTTGAATCTACAATTGATTACTAAGAATCATTATTAGTTGCTCGAAGTCATATGACTGTACAAATAAATGACTTATGAAATAGAAATAATTACTTGAAACCTTATAATTATCAGTATTTGATAAGAATAATTGAAACCATGCAACTGTGTGCAAATTATTTGTATCGGTAATTTTTGGTATCATATAACTCTTAAGAAACAACTACACAAAAAAAATGCAAATATGAACGTACAATGAACGCGATTCCCTAACCTAAAAAACTCCTAGACGTTTTGCCATGCCGTTAAAATCGATTACTCAATCTAAACTAAAGAGAATGAAATAACATAATATCCTATAAAAGGAAAGTGTTATTTTCCACGCAGTCGGGTAAAATCTTTGATACCTACGTCTAATTGATAACTGAGTCTGAAAAAGAATAATAAATTAAATAACCGATCAACTTCGTGGTCATGTCTCATCTTTGGCCACGCCAGACGACCTTCAGAGCTAATATGACGGCGTAGCAGTCAGAAAACGATTCCGTATTATAATCATCTTTATTGATTGGCGGGTGATGGAATGAAGAGAAACTGATACAAGTCGGATGCCCTCATACAATGAACATAAGACATTATTTTTGTTTTGTTTTGTTTTTTGTTTTTTTTGTTTTTTGTTTTGTTTTTGTTTTGTTTTTGTTTTTTGTTTTTTTGTTGTAGTTTTTCTTTGTTTTTTGTTTTGTTTTGTTTTGCTTTGTTTTATTTTGTTTTTTGTTGTTTTTTTTTTTTTGTTTTTGGGGGTTTTTTTTTTTGTTTTTGTCTTTGCTTTTTTTCCTTCGGCCATCTACGTTCTTCCAAATCGGCAGCTGACTCTCCATCTTTAGCTTTCCGGTGAAAACTATCTTCGTTGATCAACACCGATTGACGTTCGAAAGGAGGAACAGGTGGCACTTGGATCATTTCTCTTTCACTTATTTCCGAAACTGCAATGTACACAAGCGCTGAATATAGCGGCGTCGGGCTTTCTTCTTCCCCCGAAAAGACAATTGCCGAATGTCAACTTTGTATCGAGAAGAAATAATAACAAGTAAGAAACTGGGCAAGAATCTTTCCACTTTAAAGACTTTTATTTGACTAGCGTCTTTGCTGAAAAAAAACAATGAATGAATGAGAGAGAGAGAGAGAGAGAGAGAGAGAGAGAGAGAGAGAGAGAGAGACTAAGCAAGTAATATCCTAATCTTTCAGGAATTTGGGGGAACAGTAATAGAGACAATATTCTTGGATGGAATAATGACTCCCAATTGAAATCGAGGAACGGCGCCGGTGAAGCAGATGTTCATAAGGTGTTCTGTTCATCTTCTTCTGGCTTTTTGTTGGCTTGATTATATATATATATATATATATATGAGTGCGTGTGTGTGTGTGTGTGTGTGTGTGTGTGTGTGTGTGTGTGTGTGTGTGAATATCTTTCGTATCTCTAATAGTTGATATCGTCTGTATTATTATTTCAGAAGAAAATTTTCTTTATCGGCCTCGCAATAGTAACTCATCTCATCAATTTTACGTCAGTTACAAAGCGTCGTTTATTCATTCTCTCATTTCCATTTAAAGAGACAAAAAAAAACAGGGGAAGTCCCAGTGGTATAGTGATTAACGTGCTCAAATGCAACATCGAAGAAAGCGAGTTCGAACTCTAGTCGTGCTATTACATTCACTTTCGGACAAATGCCCTTGAGAAAGATATAACCCCGCCCCCTAATACAGTCATCTGTATCAATGCAGTTCCTCTGCAGGGTTTGCTTTGGCATTGAATAAAGCACGAAGTTGATATGGCATTAAACAAAGAAACCAAACCAACTCTTCACACCAGCAGGATGCGACACAGGGTCAGTTTTTAAACTGAGTTTAACAGGTTTGAATTCAGAGTTTAAGTCGCATTTTACTTGTTTTACAAGATATGACATAAAAATCTTGCATGAGAGAAATATTTTTTTAAATTATTAATTTGGTTAATTCTTTAAGAACAGCTCTAATAAAATCATTGGCCTCCAATCAATCAATACTTATGAAAGTTAACAATCTGTATTTAATTCGTTAATTTTTATTTCGTCGGATTTATAATTAGGAGAACATAGTTTAAACTTATACAAGTTTGTTAAACTAAACTCTAATTACAATTAATGAGGAACACAGAAAAGAATCTTTCACCCTATTGTCATGCTTAAAACACGCTGACTGTATTCCCTGCAGAGGCGGGGGATAAGAATACTGACCCCAAATAAAAGGGTGTCCTAGGTATGACACTAATCTGTATCTGATGGGCAGGCTCCAGTTCTGCAGTCCTGGGGAAATGGAGTACTGCCATTACTTCCAGGCCTACTTTTGTTACATATTAACCTTTGACAGCCGGCGAGTGAGGATTTCGTAAATAGGATATGCAGCTATGTCTTGAGATAAACAAGGATCAGTGGAAATGAATCACGTGATTTGCGCCGGGAGGAAAAATATTACGGCGTCAAGAAAATATATAATGACGGAAGTGTTTCGACCCTAGCGGTCAGTTGAGGACAGCAGTCAACCGAGTCTTGTCGGCTGGGCGTTAGTCAAAGGTGACAGGAGATCTCGGGTTGAGAACCGGCTCTGTATCAAGCTCACGATAAAGAAGCAAGACGAAGCAAGGCTCTGAATATATGTATTGCAACGCGGGTTATTAAGATATGGTGTTAATAATAACAGTCTAACTTTCTCTCTCTCTCTCTCTCTCTCTCTCTCTCTCTCTCTAAGACTTTGGTAAAAGATTTAGCTTCAAAAAAGCATCTGATACTTCGTATATATTTATAATTGAAAGTGTGACACACATTGATGATAGGTGAGCAGATACGTAATAACAAACAAGCGTATTAATATATAGATAATACAATGATATAGTAAAGATATCAGTCGAATGATGACTTTTCTTACTTGTCACATCGTTTGGAGGTGCCCGTGGTGTAATGGTTATCATCACAGGATATGGACACGGTGATCCGAGTTCAATTCCTGGACAAGACTGATTGCATTTCATATAGCACTAATACCCTTGGGAAAGGTATGAATCCAATTATTCTCCCTCCAGCTATGGGTAAATAGTAGGGCAGACTAGGTTCTTCAGCCTTGGTGAGGTAACTAGTCTAGGAGAAGGAAAACTCTGAATTCAAACCTGCTAAACTCCGCTTAAAAAATTGATCTTGTGTCATATCCTGCCCGAACGGAGGGGTTAGGTAAATAGGGTCACATCGTTTTACCAACAATTTAAGGAGTGAAGCCTCTGTGGTATAGTGGCTAAAGTGCTGGATTGTGACATCGTAATAAGTTGGTTCAAACTCCAGTTGGGCTAGTACATTCATTTTCGCACTAATTCTCTAGCGAAAGGTGTGAACACCTTTCACCCAGTTTGGGGTTAAATAGTGCATCTACTGTTATTCTAAAAGGATAGCTTTGGCAATAAATAACCCGAGAAATTTAATATGACATTAAGCAAAAAATAAAAACAATTCACTTCAACCCTATAATAACATTTTTAAAAATCACCAATACGGTAATTCCTTCTTGATTTAGCCAAGAACTTTTCAGCATTCCTTTTATTCGCGAATATTTTATTTTAACCGTTTCCACAGAAGCTGACTGCACCTCTACAGAAGGGTAAGACACCCCTTCAACGAGTGTCCTGATATGACACTAAACAGTCTGATGGTGAGGTTCCAGCAGTGCCTGAGCTTTGGGGAATACGGTGTACCCCTTCATTGCCATCGCTCCAGGTCCACTCTGGCCCGGAGTGGTAGCACCTGATAGGGCCCTATCTATGGGTTAAATAGAACTAACGGCATACTTATGCTAAACTGAATTGTTTGATTAAACTGAATAGCTTGAAATAGAAATGTTTTTGACAATTAAACCGTACTTACATTTAAACTGCGTGCTTATGCTTAACTGAATTATTTGAAATAGAACAGTTTTTTGACATTAAAACAGTATTTACACTAAACTGAGTTGGTATATATAACAGCTTGAATAGTTTGAAATAGAAATGTTTTTGACAATTAAACTGTGTACTTATGCTAAACTGAATTGTTTTAAATAGAACAGATTATTTGCATAAAGACGGATTTGGCGTTGAATAACCTGCAAGGGTTGATATGCCATAAAACCATCTAAACCAAACCAAACAGAAGCTGAAAGCAATGAAATTGCTGAAAAAGTAAAAACTAGGTTTACCTAAGAGTTACGACGCCCCTAAATAATGAATAAGAGACATTTGCGTCTTTGATAGGTTTTAGCTTCTCGTCGCACTTGACTAAACCCCCTCTGTACAACAACTAGCTATTTTCTATTTTCGATTCTATTCATTTTTAACCTTGACCAGTTCCGCCAACAGAAAAGCAACAGAGTTAATTACGGACAATGACCAGTAAGAGGCATTAGAGCAGCCACTTCACCTCACATGGCTCGTTCTTGAAAAGTGAAAAACTTTTTCAGCCAATATTCTGAAAGTAGTGTGGTGATGCATGGGCAATAAGTCCTGAAGTTTCGACAACGTATATTTCGTGCTACAACGAACCTACTTGTCAGAGTCAAAGATTTGGCCAATTCGTAAAATACATTGAAAAATCTGTAGCAAAGGCGACATTTTAACCCTTGGACTGTCTTGACGGCTGGGATTGTAAAATATGCCGACTGCACCTTTGCAGAGGAGTAAGACCTACTCCAACCCAATGAATGCCCTGGGTATGACAAGAAACCATCTTAAAACTGTAGGTAAAAGGGAGTACCCTTCATTTCTATAACAATCAAGTCTTCCCTGATCCGAAGTGATAGTACCTGATAGAGTCCGATCTAAGGGGCAAATAAAATTATTTAATCATTCAATATATTGAAACCATCAAACTGTGTGTCAACAAATGATTAATATCAAATTGAATTATTAGTATTAGATAAAAAAAAAAAAAAATACTTAAATTGTCCAGTCGGCTGAGGCAGTAAAATACACCGACTGCATCTCTGCGGTGGGGTAAGACCCTCACCTACCACACAACGAGTGTTCTAAATATGACATTAAACTGCATCTGATGGTAAGGTTTCAGTCCTAGAGTTTTAGGAAATTTGGAGTGCCCTTTCATTGCCATTGCTCCATGGTCAACTTTGCCCAGAATTGTAGCTCCTTATAGAGCCCCCATCTAAGGGGGAAATATTTGACATTTAAACTGTGCAAATAAATGACTTATGTTATATTATATTGTTAGAAATAGAACTCTTTGACCATTCAACTGGGTAAACAAATAACTGATGATTAATTGAATTGTTAGGTATACATAACAATACTTGGAACTATTTAACTGTGTGCAAACTAAGGAGAGTATTGAATAGAATTATTAGTGTTGAATAGCAATACTTTAAACTCTTTAACTGTGTTCCTAAATTGAATTAGTATTACATAGCTATTCCCGGAACCTTTTAACTGTGTGGAAATGAATGAATAGCGTTGAATAGAATAATTAGTGTAAGATAACAAAACTTGTAACCATTTCACTGTGTACAAACAAATGGTTACTGGTACCTTGAATTATTAGTGTTAGGTGCCCGTGGTGTAATGGATATCGTCGTAGGAAATGGACACGGCGACACGAGTTCAAATCCTGGACGAGACATAGCGTTTCACATAGCACTAATACCCTCGGGAAAAGTATGAATCAAATTATTCTCCCTCCAGCTATGGGTAAATAGTAGGGCAGACAAGGGTCTTCAGCCTTGGTGAGGCAACTAGTCTAGGAGAAAGAAAACTCTGAATTCGAACCTGTTAATCTCCGCTTAAAAAAATTGACCCCGAGCGGAGGGGTTGGTAAATATGATTAGTGTTAGATAGCAATAAGTGAAACCATTTAACTATGTAGAGACAATAGCAATACTTAATTGTGTGCAAGCAAATTAGTTTTAACTGATTTAAAAATAAAATTAACCAATTATTCACTTAAAATCATTTGTAAGTGTGTGTACACAAATGAGGAATATTAAATTCTGACTATTATGTAGCAATACTTGAAACTATTTCATCGTGTGCAAAAAATGAGCTTAGGCTTCTTTAAAAATGCTATTAACAAAATGTTTTTACAAATCATATATATTTAATATATATGAATTAACAGGATTTGGCATTAAACAATCTACAAAGGTTGACATGCCATAAAACCTAAACAAATACTTGTAACAATTTAACTGTGTACAAACAAGGAATTAATATTAAATTGAATTACTTGTATTCGATAGCAATACTTGAAACCAACTGAGCTACTTGCTCAAGGGTATTCGTCAGAAAGTGAACATAAAAGCACGACTGCAGTTCGAACTCGCTTACTACGATGTCACTGTCTAACATTTTAGCAACTACGCCACGGTGATTCCCTTTCGATTACTAACATATCTTAAACGTGAAAACCAAGCTGGATCTACGTGTTTGTCAGTTCTTTTTTCAGCGGAATCAAGTGACAACTTCGTTCGTCTCCGTGTCGTTTTCGTCAACTTCTAGTCTTTCCTTCGTTCTACAAGCTTTTTGATGACCCACTCTATGAAACAAATATACCGTAGGAGGCGAGTTCAAATCCTGGACAAACCTGTTTGTCTTTCACTTCGTATTCATGCTCTTGAGAAAAATATCCATCTTCCCCACCCCCTGCTCTGAATAAATTGTAGGTCAGACTAGGCTACTTAGCCTTGATAGGGCAACTATTCTAGAAGACGCAAATCTCTGAATTCATAGTCCTACTCGGCTAAATATTGACCTCATGTCGCATCCTGCCTATAGTGGGGGGGTTGGTAAATACATACATCGCTATTGCCTATAATTATCAAGGGGGAAGTAACTGCAAATATCCTAGACAGCTTCGTCGAAGTAAGTGAATTCAAATCCCAGTCACGCTATTACGTTTACTTTCGGACTAATACCCTTGGGAAAGGTATGAACGCTCTTATCCTTTCAATTAAGGGTTGAATTGTAACACAAATGTTCTTCTACAAGGATGTCATTAACTAACCCACGAGGGTCGATATGCCAAAAAATAGAGAAGCCTAAACCCATAATTAACATTATAGGTTGGTTGGTTGGGTCTTATGGCATATGAATCTTTGTTGGTTATTTAACGCCAAATCCATTTTTATACAAATAGCAAGTTCTATTTCAAACAATTCAATTTACCACGATTACAGAGTTTAATCGTCAAAAACATTTCTATTTCAAGCTATTCATTTTAGTCAAACAATTCTAATTCAAACAATTCAGTAAAGAATAAGTATATGTTTTCTCCATACATTGTTTAATATAGAACTGTTTTGATATTTAACTATTCAGTTTAGCATAAGTACAGTTTCAATGTTCAAGCAGTTGAGTTTAGCATAAGTACACAGTTTAATTGTCAAAAACATTTCTATTTCAAGCTATTCAGTTTAGTTAAACAGTTCTTATTCAAGCAATTCAGTTTAGCATAAGTATACAGTTTAGTTCTATTCAACCCATAGATAGGGCCCTATCAGGTGCTACCATTTCGGGCCAGAGTGGACCTGGGAGCAATGGCAATGAAGAGGTGCTCCGCATTCCCCAAAGCTCCAGCATCAATGGAACCTCGCCATCGAATTATTTAGTTTCATATCCAGGACACTCATTACCCCTCTGCAGTGGTGCAGTTAGTGTATTCTATAGCCCCAGCCGATTGGGAAAAATTAACATTTTAGGTTTCTTATTTCTTACAGGAAGTTAAATAACGGCCTAGGTCTGTCAAGGTTTTGGAACCAAGCCTCGTTACCATGAACCTAGACAATACCACCAGACATTGTTGGTTTTCCGTCACATTGTAGGAATGCCAGATTAAGATTCAGCCTTTTCGTATAATTCTTTGTTGTATGCGAAACATTCACCAATTTGGCAGCCCAACCGGCTGGAGCTGTAGAATACGCTGACAGTATCTCAACAGATGGGTAAGACCCTCACCACAACGAGTGTCCAGGTAATGACTCTAAGCTGCATCTGATGGTGATGCTCCGGTCCTGGACCTTTAGTCAACATACAGAATACCCCTTCATTGCCATTACTACAAGATTCACTCAGTTCTGGAGTGGTTGTATCTGTTAGGGTTCCATCTAGGGATCAAATTGAAGTTTAATCATTTATTCAAGTTGAAAACATTTAATTGTGCAAACAAATGATTAATATTGAATTGAATGATTAGTGCTAGATAGCAATACTTGAAACCATTTAACTGTGTGTAAATAGATCTATTACTGTCAGATAACAATAGTTAAAACCATTTAACTATGTACAAATAGATCTATTAGTGTTTGATAGCAATTCTTGAAACCATTTAACTTTGTTCAAACAAATGAGCTCTGGCTTGTTTAAAAATGTTACCTACAAATTAATCGTTTACAAGTCATAAATATATATATATATATATATATAGAGAGAGAGAGAGAGAGAGAGAGAGAGAAAGGATGCGGCATTAGATAACCTACAAGTGTTGATATACCATAAATGCAAGCTTCCAAATAAACAAAAATTTGGGTAGCTATTTTTATCCAACCAAATCTTATGGAAAGTGATGGACAAGGAACGTCGCATTCGATTTTTAAAATTTCTCGTTTCATTGAATGCGCTTGGACCCAGAATAAAAGAGTATAGAGATTTCTTGCTTTCTCTTAATCTTTATATATATATATATATATATATATATATGTATGTATCCTTATATATGTCCCCCTATAAGAAAAGAAGTGAATTTGAATACAAAACTAGTGAGATGTTTATTGTTTTTTACGTATGAAAATGGAATCAAGCTCAAATTCAGGACGAGAATGTTTGAATTGCTCTTCATGTAAATGATCACTTCTCTCTATATAGTTGCTATTGATAAATAATATGACAGACCGGGATCTCTAGGCAACAAATCTAGGAGAAGAAAAACTCTGAATTCAAGCTCTCAACAAGTATGGATTAGATATGCTAGGGAGAGAAATGAAACACACACATCCTGGACAAAATATATATATATATAGAGAGAGAGAAGTTGGCCGTCTGTAGTCGAGAGCGATTCAAAAGTTCCCTTTTCAATAGCTAATACACCAAGGTGTAGGGAGTAGGCTATTCTTTTCCCTGGATTGCTCCACTTATAATTGATCTGTACTTTATGATTCTTAATGATAAGCAAGGCAGCATCACGTATCATTTTTGAGTCTTTGGTATGATCGACTTAGGATTGAACCCCGGTCTCCTGGACCATTAGTGAACCCTCTTCCTACAATGCCAATGGGCCTATATATATATATATATATATATATATAGTCATCCACAGACAGAGTTTCGTTGTATTACAATTCATCAGTGGGGCTAGACACACGAGATGCTTCAAGCTGGGATCGAAATCCGGCTGACTTTACGCCAGTCGGATATCTTACCACACACCATTAGCAACCTCAGCGTAAGCTAAGGAACTTAACGTACGTATATATATATATATATATATATATATATATATATATATATATATATATATATATATATATATATATATATATATATATATATATAGTTCTGAACAAGTCCCGAACTTAGATCATCGTTACGAGAAAAAAGATTTTATGAAAAAAGTCTTTCTCAAAATATTTTTTACATGCTATACAAAAAGCTATGAAGAATAGGCAGGTGGTGACTTAGCATATCCATTTCTTAAATTCATATATATATACATATATATATAATATGAATATAAATAATATATGTAAAAAATGTGTGTGCGTGCGTGCGTGTCTTCAGTGAAATAGCCTCTATATGTACATTTACCCAATTTCTCCTTGACTGCTCTTAAGGAGCTATGTTTAATTGACTAGTCTCATAGTCCATTCCTATAGTATACTATATTTACCCAACCCCTCCACCAAGGTTAGGAAGCAACAGAAGGCCCGTTTTTAATCTGATTAAAGCTGTTTTTTTCTTCTAGATTGGTTGCCTTGCCATGACTAAAGAACTCATTCTGCCCTAATATTTTCCCATGGTTGGGAGAACAGATGCATTCATATATTCTCCAAGGGGATTAGTGTGAAGTGAAATGCAAACAGCCTCTTACAGGTATCAAACTCGGATCTTCAATCCCATTGGTTTGGTTTGGTTTGGTTTGGTTTCTTTGTTTAATGGCATGTCAACCTTTGTAGGTTATTTAATGCCAAAGCCATTCTCCGAGAAGAACAGTAGTGGTACTATTTAACCCATAGCTGGGAGGATAAGAGGGTTCATACCTTTCCCAAGGGTATCTGCCCGAAAGTAAACGTAATACGAACTCGCTTACTACGATTCCGCAGTCCATCGCTTTAACCATTACGCCACGAGGACACCCCCAATCCCATTGGCTGTATATATGTTAAACAAGATTATTATAAGAATAGAAGTGAATTTGAATACAAAATTAGAGAGATGTTTATTGCTTTTTACATATGAAAATGGAATCAAGTTCAAATTCAGGAATGTTTGAATTGCACTTAATGTAAATGATCTCTCTCTCTCTCTCTCTCTCTCTCTCTCTCTCTCTCTCTCTCTCTCTCTCTCTCCATAGCTGCTATTGATAAATAGTATGACAGACCGGGATCTCTACGCAAAAAATTAACGTTTGAAATCAAAGCTTTTACAACAGCTCGAACTCTGACCACTGACCGAAAATACGTCACCATCTCCTCCACCTAGTAATGAAAGAGTAACTGAAAGAAAAGAAATGAAAAAAGACATGCCATCCCCAAACGCACACAAAGTTCTGTTACGTACGTATTTTTTCATTTTGTTTGTTGTTTTTTATGGGTGTTTTTGTTCTGTTACGTACGTATTTTTTCATTTTGTTTTTTTTTTTTTTTTTCATAGGTGTTTTTGTTTCTTTTTGTTGTTTTTGTTTTTCGTTTTTTTGTTTTTCGTTTTTTGTTTGTTTGTTGTTTTTGTTTTTTTGTTGTTGTTTTTTTTTTGTTTTTTCAAACACAATGATAAAGTCTCGTAAATTTTGTAACAGAAAGGAGGCTCTTCGTGACGTTTTTCGACGAAGACCGGAAGCTTGGCAATCATAGGAGCGCCCCAAGATTCCATCAATTGGATCCCAGCGCAAAATGTCACTTTAATTCCTGAACTCGCTTCAGTCGCAAAATTACAAGGGGAGATAATTTGATTAGGTCGTACACCAATAATTAGAAAGACGCCTTTCATTAAATCAGACTTCTTGCAAGTCCCGCGAGATGGCGACTGAGCTGAGTGTGTTACAGGTATAGCGTGCAATCGTTGGATTTCTCCTTATCCATTTACATTTTTAATGTTCGTGTTGCCAGCATAGCGAAACAGCTGAGCTCAACAGCAGTAGCAGTAGTAGTAGTAGTAGTAGTGATGAAAAATCGTTTAAAAGAAAATTCTTCCCGGAGAATTCGTTTGCTTCGCCTTCTGCCGATAGAGTGTCCGATTAAAACAATAATCCTTTCTTCTTGTAGAGGCAACCGACCGGAAACTAGTGATCTGTAATAATAATTCCTTAGAGAAACAGTTACACCAGGAAACAAAACAACAACAAAAAGCGCAAGAGAATAAATCAATCCAAACAAATTCGTTCTTTGCAGTTTAAATATGGCGTCTTATTCTACAACTGGTCATAAAATATAGTCAGATTATTGAGGAGACAAGTTTTGGTCAGTAATTGAGTTGCCGTAAATTTATGGCAAGATAGAAATCCGTGTGGTCGACATTTGCATAATAACTAGTGTTGCCTAGAGCTGACGAAGTTGACTGAATACATTAACGAATGAAGAAAGCCAATATCTCAGCAATGGTACAAGTAATTATTTGATGAATTTCATATTCACGTTCTATCAGCGTTGAGATGGCGAATTTTTACGAATAACTATCCATTCAGAATGTATGGTAATACACAACATGTAATTTGTGCTAACACTTTTAGCATCAGTGTCTCTACTAAATTGTCACGTTATACTGCACTGTTTTTTAGGACATTTCTTCCTTGAAGACAAACTCTCGCGAAATCTCGTCTTGTCCGTTATGTTCCAATGATAAAGATTTTTATTTTTGTTTATTATTTTTAAAGGCAGATGTAATATCCATGTAGAAGGAAAATGGTAAAGATTATAAGTCTTTCATTAACTGAATTTTGTCTTTTCCGCTATAGAAGATAGGTATATAAAATAATTAGACCGTGTAAAACTGATTAGTCCCCGTGGCATTGGGGTTAACGTTCTGGACTATAGCCTCTTAGTAAGCGAGTTCGAACTCCAGTAGAGCTATCACGTTTATTTTCGTACAAATACATTTACAAAGGGTATGAACCTTCTTATCTTTGCTCCAACTATAAGTTAATAGTAACACTTCTGTTCTTCTACAATGATGACATTGGCGTTAAATAACCTAAGAGTTATTCATTACCATTTAAACAAAGAAATCAAACAAATAATTATCTATTTAATAACAAATCAACTTAATCTCATAGAAAAGAATATATATGTATTGACCAATTCTTCCACACGTGCAGGATGTGACACAAAGTCGATATTTTTAGCGAAATTTTTACAGATTTGTATTCAGAGTTTTCCTTCTCCTAGATTGTTTACTGTACCAAGGTTAAAGAGCTAATCTGCCCTACTATTTACTCATAGCTGGAAGGAAAATTATGGAATGCATACCTTTCCTATGAGTATTAGAGTATTGTGAAATACAAACAATCAAGTCGAGGGTTTGAACTCGGGGCAATATATATATATATATATATATATATATATATATATATATATATATATATATATATATTTCTATTTTAGGTTAATACTTAATTTAACTCGGGCAGAGGGAAAAAAAACAATCCTGATGATCCGGAAAGCTGAAACCAAAGTAGATTTCGACTGACCCATAAGGTACTTATATATATATAATTCCTTAGGGACACAGTCACACTGGTATTGGATTTTCAGGTTGTCATTCTCTTTTTAGAAAATTGCCTTCAGTTGTTTCGTAACAACAGGTGGCATGTTCTCAACAGTTCCGACAACACCGACCACGAAGCAGGGTTTTGATTTTTTGGGACAGGAAAGAGTGATGAGAGACACTAAAATCAGCATAATAAAGAAGCTGTGGTACCACAGAAATATACTTTTTGGTAAAAACTCATTCATAGAGAATGTCTAGAAAGTAGTGAGACTAGGGGTTGGGTTCAAATTCGCAACCCTAAATCAAATTCAGTTGATCAACTAATCAATCATTCATCTACGATCTCGTTTAACTGTAAACTTCGGTCGGAAAATACCCCAATTGAAATATTATTTTCTAGCTTGTGTCTTACGTCGAACGGGATTTTACATATTTATCTCCTCTTTGGATTTTTAGGACATTGGTCATTTTAATAATAACTCTATGTAACTCTGGCTAAGTCTCGTCTTCTCAAAATTGTTTTCATAAAAAACTGTTCTAATAACTAAAAAAAATTATTAAACCTATGCCTGGAATTGAACATGATCATACTGCAAGGGAAATCACATACAAGGACTTTCGTATTTTTAAGATAAATATCCTTAGACCACTTCAACCGAATGGCATGGACAGAAAAAGAAATGGTTGATTGACATATGGCAAGGAAATGTGATCAACGACGGAGGTCACATACCAGAGAAGGTCACTGATCTGGACATAGAGACAAGAGGTCTTTTGAATGATGTAAGTTGCTCAGCTGGGCACACGATTTGATTTATATCTATTTTTTTTTTTTTATTAAAGACTTAGCCCCAATACATTTTGAATCGGTTTGGTATTCTTGCTTAATTCAGTTTGGTATTTTTGCCTTATTCGGTTTGGTATTCTTCCTTCACTGCTGGAGAAGCAGGGACAAACTCATAAGTGATATACTCTTATGGACCCCCACACATGGCCGAGCAAAAGCAGGACGACCAGCACGAACATACATTCAGCAACTATGTGAGGATACGGAATGTAGTCCAGAAGACCTGCCAGAGGCGATGAACGATAGGGAAAAGTGGCGAGAGAGGGTCAGGGATATCCGTGCTACCAGCACGACATGATGATGATGATGATGATTCTTCCTTAATTCGTTTCGGTATTCTTGCTTAATTCGGTTTGGTATTTTTGCTTATAAACCGGCTCATTGGCTTAGTGGGTAGAGTGTTCGAAAATGGTCCGAGAGATCCGGGTTCAATCCCAGGTCGCGTCATGCCAAAGACTTTAAAAATGGTACTTGATACCTCTTTGCTTGACACTCAGCAATATAAAGTACGTATCAAGAGTAAAGTGGAGCAATCCAGGGAAAGGAGTGGCGCCCTCCCCTACATCTCGGTGTAGTAGCTATTGGAAAGGGAGCCTTCTGGTCGCCCTCGACTACAGTCGCCAAATTTACTTTACTTTTACTTATTTTTGCTTAAATTAACCTTCGTGGGTTAGTTGGTTGCTTGCTTGCTTTTATGGCGTATCAACCCTTTTCGGGTCATTTAACGCCGAATTAAATTTCAAATAATTCAGTTTAGTATAAGTATAGTTTTTGTTTACAAACAGTTAAATGTCAACAAACAGTTTTATTTCAAACAATTCAGGTTAGCATAAGTACACGGTTTAATTCTACTTGACCTATAGATGGGATCCTGTCAGATGCAACCACTTCGGGCCACAGTAGACCTGGGAGCGATAGCAGTGACGGGGTACTCTGAATTCCCCAAAGCTCCAGAATTAGTGGAACCTCACCATCAGAATGTTCAGTACCATATCTAGGACACACGTTGGGGAGGGGGATGTTACCTCTCTGCAGACATATTATGTATATCATATTTTCTGCAACCCCCAACACCCCCCCAAAAAGGCAATGCTGAAAGGTTTGGTTTGGTTTGGTTTTATGGCATATCAACCACTGTAGGTTACTTAATGCCTAATTTATTTTTAAACATATAAACAGTTCTACTTCAAACAATTCAGTTGAGCATAAGTACAATGTTTAGATCTATTTAACCCATAGATAGTACCCGATCAGGTGCTGCTACTCCGAGCCAGGGCGGACCAGGGAGCGATAGCATTAAAGGAGTACTCAGCATTCCCCAAAGCTCCAGCAATACTGGAGCCTCAGCATCACATAGTTTAGTGTCATATTCCGGAAACTCGTTGGAGGGGGGGTACCCTTTTACCAAGATGCAGTTGGTATATTTTGCAGCCAACACTGAAGGGTTGGGGTCAGTCGGACTTTTGAGGACGACCAGTAAATTGACGTCACTCTCAGAGATTTTAACGCTCCGATGAACTCTAGCAAAGTGAACAAAATTCCTGGTTTTCAAAGAAACGATTGTGGTATTGTATGCTTGCTTCTACCGACCTCTATACCGTTATCTCTTTGATAATCACCTCTATAATCTGTTGTGGTCCATATACCACCGTTCTAAATCAAAACAAAAATAGTTCTCCAGAAATTTGCTTTGTTTTAGGCGATCTATTCGGTAATAAGTCTGTTAAAATGTTATTATCAGTTTAATTGTAAATCAACTTTATCTCCTTCAAAATAGTTCCTTTCGAAAACCACACGCCGACGAAGACGGTGTTTTCACTCATTAACATAGTACTAAAACTTTTTAGTAGACATTACCTTCAGTTTGTTCAAAACCACAAGTTGTATTTCAAATGGTTTTGATTTCTGTTAACAGGAAAGTCACAATAATCCCTCAGGTCAGATGTGGTACTACGGGAATATGTTTTTGGCAAAAACTATATTCATATTATGTCTCGAAAGTCTTAGTAGGTTTTCTTTCTTCGTTTAATGGCATATAAACTTTCGTAGGTTACTCAATTCTAAAGTCATCCGGTATAATAAGAGTAGTGATAAAATTTCACTTGTACAAGTAGCTGGAAGACTAAGAGGATTCATGCCTTTCTCAAGGGTATTAGTACAAAAGTAAATATAACTGAGCGACTAAAGATCGAACACGATGACTACCATGTCACAATCCAACAGGTTAACCACTACGCCCCATTGACTTCTTCCTTGTCCGGGAAGTAATAAGACTGATCTTAATATATTTAAAAAGGGATTAGATTGTTGTTTGTTTGTTTCAGGTTGGCAACCCTGATTCAAATTCAGCTAATCAATATTAATCCCTCATCAATCATTCTCACCATCAAATGCCAATCAGATCTGCTGAGAGTTCTCACTTTTCTTGCGTTTTCCTCAGTTTGTGAAATCACCCGTCAATCATTACAGGGTTTATCTCCCAGTCTTACAGCCATCCAAAACTACTTTGTACTACGTAAAAACCTGTGCCTGAAATAGAACCGGATTTCCACGAGCCTGTCTTAACTTGTTAAATTTTTCCGTCTCGTTGTCCTGCAGTTGGGCCAAGAATTTGATCTTGTATTTAATTCCTGTTGCACACTTAACTAAATACTTTATAATAATCCAAGATTACTCAACTGGGTGTGAATTCTTTGAAGCAAACATAAACTGAATGTTTTTACATGTGTTCAAAATCAACTTTGTTCTGATGATTTTCAATCAGGATTGCCAACCTGAAAAATAAAAAAAACAATCGGCTTCATTACTTTCTTTACTGATCTCGTTTGACTGTAAACTTCCATCTTAAAATATCCCAATTGAAATATAATTTTCTTGCTGGTATCTTTCATCAAATTGACGTTTGCACATTCATCTATTCTTTCAATTTTTTTTTACTTTTTTCTTCAGATTAACTCTCGCGAAGACTCGTCTTCTTTGCAATATTCTTATGATCAAGACTTTTTTTCTTAAAAACTGTTGTCATATCTACACGAAAGAAAAATGGTGAAACATATTAATTCTCATCAATCAAATTTGTTTTTAAGATCGTTCATTCACTGAACCTATAAATTTGTAAACCACATATAACTATTTTTAATTAATGAAAATGGGTTTTGTCCTTTTAGTTCTATGACTGAATACTATATTCTTATTTCAGCTGAGAAATATCCCAATTAAAATATTGTTCTCTTGTTGGTGTCTTTTACCGAACTTGTTTCTGCAGGTGGAAGTTGTTCACCGAAATAGTATGCATGAATGAATGAACATGAAAAAGTCAAAATTACAACCGCTTTGAATTTTGTTATAATGAATAAACCAATCATTAAAATTTAACTGGATTTTATTCTTTCTTTTTCTTTTTCTTTTTTATTTCGTTTTATTTATTAATCTTTTTTTTTTTTTCGCTGCTTTTGTTTTTCATGAGTGAAACTCATTCACAATAATTACAGTAAAATCTAAAACTGTTTAATCACAGCAAGAGTTAAAATTCACCCCCCACCTCGTGACAAAAAAAAAATGCACAAATTATTAAAGTTATGTAAATTTGAAAGATTGTATAATTACAATAATTGCAGCTGCTCGGGCAGTTTGGGCGGGAATTATGCAAATCAGAATTACTTCGATTCAGACTGTAACCAGGAGGAATTCTCGATTTGCTAACGCAAACCAATCGCTTATGAGTCATTAGGCTTAATGAAAATATTCACTATGAATGATATTGTTTTCAGACTTCCGATGGATTCGAAACGGTTTCGTTTTCGTTGTTTGATGGCATCTCAACCTTCGTAGGTTATTTATTGCCAAAACCCTTCCAGTAGAAGAACAGTAGTGGTACTGTTTAATCCATTGCTGGAAGTATAAGAGAGTCCATGCCTTTCCCAAAGGTATTTGTCTGAAAGTGAACGTACTACCGCGACAGGAGTTCGAATTTTTAAACCTCTCAGATTACCCATGTATAAACAGTGTATGATAGCTTAAGAAAAGGTTATGTCTGTTATTTGTCACAACTCTATCTATGATAATTCATAACAGCGCTTCTTTTCTTCAATGAAGCCAATACAAGGAATCGAACACCAACAGATCCGGGAGAAAAAAAGTCTTAGTCGGATAGACAAGGCAAGTGTATCAATATTGTTGTTTGTCGCAACTCCATCTATGATAATTCATGGCAGCATCTCTTTTTTTCATGATCTGTCAAACACTAAAAAATCTGAGAAGAAAAACACACCACAGGTGTAGGATAGAAAAGACAGAAGTGTAAACACTCATTTGTCACAACTCAATCTATAATTATCTATGAGACTAGCCCATTCACGTGATCTCAAAGTATCAAAGACCAAAAGACGTAGAAAGTTCAAAGAAATAAATGTACGTGAGAAGTTTAAATAGAACATTTTTTTATATCAGTTAAAGAAAAAAGCGAACAATCTTACACAAAAACCATCACTTTTGATTGTTATTTCATGATTTTTTTTTTCGATGATCGTCTTCTCGACACCTTAAAAGTCAAAGCCTCAAATTCGTTTTGGTGTCATCAAGTACGCACAAAATATCCACGGAAAAAAGTGCAAGCAAGTTAGACGTCATTTTGTTCTCTCTCTCTCTCTCTCTCTCTCTCTCTCTCTCTCTCTCTCTCTCTCTCTCTCTCTCTCTGAAATTTACAAGCTTCTTCTGTTCATCGCTTTTTTGTCACGCCACGGATTTTACATGACGATTTCACAAAGCCTCAGCTTTCAGATTTTAAGTTTTGGTATTCTTTTTTAAACATAAACATCTTTGTTTGCATGGTGTCACCTGTTAATTGCTGTAATTGATATACTTCTCTTTCATTTCAACAAACTACGTTTTCAAAACCCTGCATAATAGAGCCAAGACGTCATAATATCACTTTTAAACTAGATATTATTATAAACAGGAAAATGCTACTGCCAAAGTGAAGTTATTAGGATTCTAGTAATACTAATCAAGTAAGTTTGATCTTTACTAATGTTACATAGCCATATACACGAATATGGCCAAGTACGAAATGGGTGAAATGGACATCGAATGTTGATAACGAGAGAACACATAAAGAACATAGGAATCTCGAAATTCGAAAACACGTAACTACTTCTTGTTCGGATACGAAACCTTTTTATTAACTTTGAGTTAAAGGTTTCGACATAAAGAGGAGAGACACAATCTTCTATGCTGTCTTATTCATTTGGCCCCCATCTCGAGCGGCTCCCATAGGGCATAAGTTCGCCTCGCGTCTGCGAGCTCCAAAAGCCTAACCTCTTCGTTTGGCGTCTAGTACTCAACTCCCTAACTTTCCTCAAATTCTCACACAAACCTCCGCGCGCTTCCGGTGCGTGGTCACCTGCATCCTGTCTGCCCAACGATTTACTTATACTTTTCCCAAGAATATTCACGAGAAAGTGAAATGTAAATGACCTTGTCTAGGGTTTGAACTTGTCTCGCCAAGTTCATTTCCTCAGACCGATAGTCGTTTCACCACGCAACTCCAACAAGCGAAAAATTAACAAAAAACTTTGTTCAGGACATTCCGATTTACAAAGATATCTTTTGTTATTATAGATTTTAATTTCGCTGCCTATCGACATTTTCGTTTGGTTCATTACAGGCACTTCTCAAGGGAAATATCTGGCAAAAGATAAAAAAAGAAAAAGGCTTTAGAAGAACCAGCCAAACTGATGGAGTCGCAATGCTAATTAACGGGGCTTATTTACCCACATCAACTTAACCGGAAAATGATGTTTACCGACCCCCACCTCCGCAAACAAACAAACAAACACACAAACAAACCAACAAACAAACAAAAACTATCTCTATTTAAAGGAAATAAAATCTAGATTGTCGATATTTTACACAAGTGAATTTCTCTCAACAATGTTCGGCGTAATTCCGTGGGATTAATTTGCAATTAGAATTGCGCAACAAATTTTTATAAGGTTGTTGTTTCTGATTTCTATTATCGGAATTCTGTATCATTTCAAAATTATATTTCGAAAACATTTCTCTTGAAATCAATAGTCCAACTCACTGGGGAAACGAACAAGAACGATAAAAAAAAAAAGGAAAAACAGGAATTTTTATTGGAAACTTCCAGGAATTGGTTTTGTAAACATTACAAAAAATGCGAAAAACAAAATCCCTTTCGAGAAGAACAATCCATTTAAACTAATATGCAAAACTAGCATAATTCCCGTTAAAATTATGTGAATTATTTAAATTAATATGGTATCTTGTTATGAAAATTTGATTGGTTGAGTTTAGTTTGCTTTTTTTATGTTTGTTTAATGGCATATCAATCTTCGTGGGTTATTTAATGTCAATTCCATCCTTGCAGAAAAGCAGTAGTGATATTATTTAACCCATAGCTGGGAAAAAACTGGAGTTCATACCTCTTTCAGGGATATTAGCCCGAAAGTGAACCTGATAGCGCGACTAGAGTTCGAACTCGCATACTATGATGTCGCAGGCTAGCACATTATCCACAACGCAACAGAGACATCAGCTGGAAATTTCGAGTTATCTTTTTAAGTATACAGTATGTGCATTCTTAGTCAGAATTATTGGCACCTATGTAACTTCATTACATAATCAAGAATATCTCCATCAAAAAATCTACTGAAACAGCTTTGGTCTATTGACAACTCATAGTCGACAAAGAGTAGGTAAAAATGATAAAATAACAAGCTTATATAAACTTGGTTCTTTTTCGTTTATTTCTAAATAATATAGCAAGAAAATGAAAGGGTACCAAAAAGGATGCTTAGGACTGTGCCCATTCCCTCCACCACGAGAAGAATGTGACACAAGTTCAATTTTTAAGTGGAGTACAGCTGGTTTGAATTCACTTAGACAAGTTGCTTTGTCAAGGCTAAGGAACTCACTTTTCCCTATTATTTACCGATAGCTGACGCGAAAACGAATGGATTCATGCCTTTTCCAAGAGCATTAGCGCACAGTGAAAAGCAAATAACCTCGTCTAAGATTTGAACTCGGGTCGCTGATTCCATTTCCACACATTTTAAGTGGATGCACCCGTGGCATAACGTTTATCACTGAAGGAAGTGGATACTCCTACCCGCGTTCAAATCATGGAGGAGGTTGTTTGCAGTTCACGTTGTGCTTATACTCCTCCATCTTTGTGTAAACAATAGGACAGACTGGGCTCTAAATCCAGGAGAAGGAAAATCTCTGAATTCAAATTTTTCGGCACTAACCACGGCAGAAGGGTTGGATAAATATATACTTCCTTTAAAAAACAAAAATATTTCAGATATTAATCGTAATTAATTACTAATACCATTGGGTAAGGCATGAGTTTATCTTTTCCGGCAACACTATGAGTAAGATTCAAACCATTTGTAGACCTGGAGAGGGATGGCCTTTTTCAAGCTATTCCTTCCCAAATCACACTACAGGTTGTTTTAAAAAATTTTGAATAAATGATCGGCCATAAATCAATGACTACAAATGTTAGAGTGATGAAAATTATATTTATTGAAAGGTGAAAAGATAACATTTTAGGATCTGCAATTATTTAGTCTCAAACATGAACCGAAAATGTCAAGAGGAGCCCAAGAGTACATGCCCCAGATGTGAGCCGTTCAGTTGAACGCAGTATGCAAAGTTGTTGATAATGCGTGCACATTCCCCCAGGGTGATTGGTTGAATATATCAAAACGTCAACAATTTCCGAACAATAATCTGAAAAGAGAAAGAGAATAAAATCAATAAAGAAGATCTGAGTGGCCGTTGCTTTTGTTTCAACAACTTTGCACTCCACATACAGCAATTCCTTCAACTGAACAACGAACATCTGAAACTTGTACTCTCGAGGTCCTCTTGAAATTTTTGGTTCATGTTTGAGACTAAATGGTTACAGATCCTAAAATTTTATCCTTTTTTACCCTGTCGTTTGGGATCCTTGATTAATGCCCAATCATTTTATTTCAAAAATTGTGAAACGACCCGTACATTAGTAGCACGTAGCACGATTAAACGCAACCAATGAGAAATCACTCATAAGTACACTCTGACCGATTTTTCATAAAAGAAGTAAATTTTCTTCGAAGATTTTATTATTAGTTGCAACTCCTCAGTCTTGTATTCAGAGTTTTTCCTTCTCCTAGACCAGTTGAATTACCAATGATAAAGAGCCCACTCCGCCCAGCTCAAGAAAGGGTTCCATATTGTTCTCAATTGCATTGATACGAAAAAGAAATGTAGACAGTATCGTCCAAGATTTCAACTTTAGAGACAAGTTCAAATCCTGGACGAGACTGTTTGCTTTTTACTTCTTGTGAAATATTATACAAAGCTGAAGTATTATTTATTACCAGTAATCTGTACTGAAAAAAGTTTTGGTTTGGTTGGGTTGGGTTTTATAGCATATCAGCTAGTGTAGATTACTTAATGCCAAATCTTCTACATATATATCTTGTCCAGTCGTCTGGGAGTGTAGAATACACAGACTGCTTCTCTGCAGAGGGGTAAGACACCCCCAAGGAGTGTCCTGATAATGACACTAAACATTCTGATGGTGAACGCCCAGTAATGCTGGAGCTTTGGAGAATGAGGAGTAGCCCTTCATTGCCATCGCTCCCAGATCCGCTCCCGTCCGGAGTCGTTGCAGCTGATAGGGCCCTATCTATGGGTCAAATAGAACTAAACTGTTTACAAATGCTAAACTGAATTGTTTAAAATTGAACTGTTTTGACGTTGAAACTGTGTACTTATGATAAACTGAATTGTTTGAAATGTAACTGTTTTGAAATTTAAACAGCCTACTTATGTTAAACTGGATTGTTTGAAATAAAACTATTTTGACATCTAACTATGTGTAAACAAAAAACTATACTTATATCAAACTGAATTGTTTGAAAAAGAACTGTTTTAAACACCTAAACTGTGTACTTATGCTAAACTGAATTGTTTATATGTATAAAAATGGATTTGGCATTAATAACCTACAATGGTAGATGTGCTATAAAACCAAACCAAAAATCAAAACTGAGGCATTATTTATTACCTGTAATCTGTACTAAAAATTTTAGTTTGGTTTGGTTGAGTAGGGTTTTATGACATATCAGCCATTTTAGTTTACTTAATGCCAAATCCTTTTAATACATATATATCAAATATACATATAATTTTTAAACACATTAAGATAGCCATCTTAAACGACCCTGAGCTCTTTTTTGCACACAGTTAAATGGTTTCAAGTATTGCTATATGATAGTCAAAATTTAAAATCAGTCATTCGTTTACACATTTTGTTCTATTCGGCCCACAAATAGAATCTTATCAGGTGCAAACACTCTGGGTCGGAGTGAACCTGAGAGTGATGGAAATGAAGGAGTAGTCGCCATTCCTCAGATCTCCTAGACTGGAAATAGTTTAATGTCATATCCAGGACAAAAAAGTTTTCATTAACCAATGATGAAGTTAATTTCAATTAGTACACAAAACACCTTTTTATTCATTAGTAACTATTCATGTTTCACATTTCTTTACTGCGAAATAATGACGCAATTTTTTAAAAAATTCAAAGGGACTCTTTCCAGTTCGATGAAATAGAAAATGTGTTTCGCGAAAAAAAAATGGCAAGGGGAAACTCTTTGAAACAACCATTCAACGTGTTGAGGCTCGTGTGACGTTACTACTATTGAGGGGAGTGTTAGAAATGTAGGGGCACCGAGGAGGTGTCTATTGTATTCTTCTTTGCCACTGGTCGTTTCTTTTCGAATTCAGCGGGGGGGGGGAATTCGACTGTACCAGGAATTACTCTTCTCTGCCGGCCGGAAGCTATTCTCCCGCCCTTCTGGGACATGACCGGCTTTTATATCCATCGCTAAGGTGTAGGATGCTCAAAAATCTTCGAGACAATTCCACAGCACTAGCGAAACAGGGAATGCATGGTCATTTACTTTTTCTTGGTTCCCTTTTCCGCGAGTAGTTTTATTCTTACTTATGGTCACGGGGTTGTTTCGCTTAACTTTTAAAACCGGTACCAACATGATTTGATCATAATAGATTACACCGATCCGGGCACCCCGGGTGGTGTAATGGTAAGCAAGATAGATTAGCAAACCTTCACGAGTGAGTTCGACTCTCATTGGGAGTCCCATTCATATGGCCTTGTGCTAGATCTAAGCAAAAAAGCTATATTACACCGATCCCATCTCTTTGGGAGATCAAATTACAATGGGATTTCATTTAGATGCTACTAAAACTCATCAGGGCCCGCCACAGAAGAAAATTGTAAATAAATTTATTTCTTTTAAAATAAGCCACTTCCAATATATATATATATGTATGAAGAAAGTTGAAAAAACAAAATAATCACAAATTATGAATTTTGGATAATTTTGTTTTTTGAACTTTTTCCTACTGTCGTATTTATTTCCTTATTTACTTCCATATATATATATATATATATATATATATATATATATATATATATATATATATATATATATATATTATTAAAGTAAAATCTATTTTAATGCCCTATGTTACGCTCGTTTTTGAGAGCAAAAGTCTTTGGAAGTGGAAGAAGTTGATATTTGGGGGGGGCGGGGGTGCTTTGTTTTTTTATTTATAACATTATTTTGTAATAAAGAGAAACACTTTTGAATACAAATCTTTTTTTTCATCTTTTACTTCGTTTTATTTGAAATTTTCATAATAGTTTAATAAGAATAATTTGGGGGGGGCGTTTCTTATTCTTTTCTTTTTATTTTGTTCTTTTTTTTATTCTATTTTATTTTATTTTATTTTATTTCATTTTTCCTCTTTTGGTTCATTTTATCTGAAATTTTAAATTGGTAAATTATTGTTAGAGTTATAAAAATGTTGGGATTTGAGGGGGGGGTAGTATTTTGCCTCGTTTTATCTGAAGTTTTCATACTGGGAAAATATTGTTTGTGTAATAAGAATAATTGTTTGTTTGTTTTTATTTTGGTGGGGGTATTATCTGTAGTGAGTTCTTAATAATTCTTTCGTGAAATTCACCACAACTTTTTGTTTTCTGTTGAATATTTGCCAACTTTAATTCATGTCGAGGTTATGACAAGAGAAAGAAAGAAAGAATAAACGAAATCGTTGGTCCACCTCCGACAGTGTAAATTCTCTGTAAAAAATTTTTTAAAAAACCATGTAAAAAGAAAAGGTGGTCGTCTCCTTCCGGTTTGCTTTGACATATGTAGCCCTTCCCTCATTTTTGTCGAAAGTCACATCAACCGTGACGTGACCCGTAATCGGCCATGTCATGTCATGTGACTGAAAGTTAGATTTAGCAGAGAAAATTGAGTATAACTTTGAAGTACTCGACAAAGTTCATTGGTGTCGTTTCGTCAACGTCTAAAAAAATTCTGATTAGTGAGTTTTTTTTTTAAATAGCGAAAAGTATGCCCTCACTCAAACTAATAATAACGTTTATTGATTAAAAAATGAAAATAAACTTATATAAAAAAAAAAAAAACGTTTTACATAGAACAATACGTTTAAACAAAAAATAATGCGGCATAAGACAAAACATTTAACAGAATATTACGTTTAACATAGAATCATACGTTAAACATAGAATCATACGTTTAACATGGAATTATACGTTTAACATAGAATCATACGTTTAACATGGAATCATACGTTTAACATAGAATCATACGTTTAACATGGAATGCGTTTAACATGGAATTAAACGTTTAACTTGTCCAGTCGGTCGAGGCTGTAGAATACACCGACTGCTTCTCTGCGGAGGGGTAAGACCACCGCCCCAAAGAGTGTCCTAGAAATGACACTAAGCAACCTGATGGTGAGGTTCCAGTGATGCTGGAGTTTTGGAGAATGCGGAGCACCCCATCATTACCATCGCTCCCAGGTCCACTCTGGCCCGGAGTGGTAGCACCTGATAAGGGTCCTATCTATGGGGTAAATAGAACTAAACGGTGGTTTTTGACTTTACTGTTTTTGCATTTAAACTGCGTATTTATGCTAAATTGAATTGTTTATAATAGAACTGTTTTGACAGTTAAACTGCGTACTTATGCTAAACTGAATTGCTCGAAATAGAACTGTTTTGACATTATCTCTGTGTATTTCCCAGTAGACTGGGGCTGTAGAATACACCGACTGCACCTCGGCAGAGGGGTAGAACCCCCTCCCCAATGAGTGTCCTAGATATGACACTAAACAATCTGATGGTGAGGTTCCAGTGGTGCTGGAACTTTGGGGAACACGGAGCACCCCTTCATTGCCATTGCTTTCAGGTCCGCTCTGACCCGGAATAGTAGCACCTGATAGGACTCTATCTATGGGTTAAAAGAACTGCATACTTATGCTAAACTGAATTGTTTGAATTAGAACTATTTGACTAAACTGAATAGCTTGAAATAGAAATGTTTTTGACAATTAAACTGTACTTACATTTAAATTGCGTGCTTATGCTAAACTGAAATGTTTGAAATGGAACTGTTTTTGACATTGAAACTGTACTTACACAAAACTGGGATTTTATCTATGGGTCAAAAAGATCTGTTTACCCAGTCGGTTGGGGCTGTAGAAAACATGAACTACACCTCTGCAGAGGAGTAAGACCTCCCCAATGAGTGTCTTGGATATGACACTAAAAAATCTAATGGCGAGGTTCCAGTGATGCTGGAGCTTTGGGAAATGCGGAGCACCCCTTCATTGCCATCGCTTCCAGGTCAACTCTGCCCCGGAATGGTAGTACCTGGTAAAGCTCTATCTATGGGTTAAATAGAACTAAACTGTGTACTTTTGTTAAACAGAATTGTTTGAATTAGAACTATTTGACTAAACTGAATAGCTTGAAATAGAAATGTTTTTGACAATTAAACTGTGTACTTTCATTTAAACAGCATACTTATGCTAAACTGAATTGTTTGAAATATAACTGCTTTTGACATTGAAACTGTTGTTACGCTAAACTAAATTGTTTAATATAGAATTGTTTTGACATTTCACTGTATAAAGAAAATCTATACTTATACTAAACTGAATTGTTTGAATTAGAACTGTCTGAATAGCTTGAAATAGGAATATTTTTGACAATTAAACTGTGTATTCATGCTAAACTGATTTGTTTGAAATAGAACCTACTATTTATATAAAAATGGATTTGGCGTTAAATAACCTGCAAGGGTTGATATGCCATAAAGCCTAAACAACCAACTAAACGTTTAACATAAAATGAAATAATACGTTTAACGTGGGACAGTACGATTGTTTTGGTTTGTTTTTATGGTTTTATGGCATATCAGTGACTGTTTATTATTTAATACCAAATCCAGTTTTTACATATATATCAAAAATATAATTCACAAACACATTTTGTAGATTCACACAGTTAATTTCCATGGGAAATAGCATGAATCTAAATGTTTTTCTCTCCTCCCAGCAATGGATAAACAGTAACACAGACTGAGTTCTTTAGTCTTGGATTGGCAACAAGTCTAGAAGAAAGAAAACCTTAAATTCAAACCATATTGCTTAAAAATTGACAGTGTCATATCAATCCTTGTGACAGAGGGGTTGGGCAAATACATATGCAGACCAATATAAATATGAAAAATGCAGAAATTTAACGGAACCTTTTCAGCCTGCTACTTGACAATTGGGTTTTAAATGCAGTTTAAGGTTCTTAGTAGTTTTGATAGTTACTAGAATTATCTATATACTGGGGCCAATTTCAAGTTTGAACTGACTGTACCCCAAAAGGAATATTAACGAAAGATAATCTTCCTATTCCTATTTTGCCACGTATAGTACTTGACAAAATTTTACCCCCTATCAAAGCAAACCTGTATTTTTAAGCGAAGCAAAAATCCAACCATCGGAGGTGATGTCTATTTTTTCCTCCTGTTTCGTTATATTCTTTAGTGCTTAATTCCAGCCATTTCTCCCCTGGTGAGTGTGGCTAGCGATGAGGGGACGAATATCGACTTGTACCATCGATTTAACGACACTGTTCTCAGTCGTGTAAATAAACGCGCCATCTGTCGGGGAGAGTGTACGGGTCAGGAAGACAAGGTTAGTTCCCCGACTTCGTTATCATCATCATCATCATCATCATCATTATCATCAAAACTAGTTTACATATTCTTTATTTTTCTAGAGAATGTTTCAAGGCTGAATAACTAATATGGCGTCCAAATTGCTTCTTCACGTTCCAAATTGACCGAAGTGGAAGCACAATAACAGCACATCTTTGTACCGGAAGTGGCCACGTCTCCGTTAAGAAACGAGGTCCATTGACAAAGATATGAAATACAAAGGTTTTAAAAGGTGGTGTAGTTAACAAACAGACTTGTGTGCCGCTCTCTATGTCTTTGCATTGTTTGCTTGTCTGGAAATACTAAAAACACTCATTAAGAATCAAATCATTGGAAACGAATCGCTTAGAATTAATGTGTCGTCATCGAAATGGTTTTATTTGCCAACATCCAAAAATATATTAAATGTTATTCAGATCGGAAATCGTTCAAATCGAACCATCCATTCGATTAGCAAAGATCAATTTTAACAACACACAATCGTTTTTTTTCTTCTTTTCTTACAAAATAAAATAACAATGCAGTTTTTAAGACTACATTTAATGTAATATATATATATATATATATATATATATATATATATATATATATATATAATATGATATAATATAATGTGATATAATCAGTACGATAATGCAGGAAAATGTATTTTATTCATTGAAAAACAGGCTATCAGGTTGATCGAACATAGGTTTTCAGAATGGCACAAGAATTGAATGACTTCTTCTTTGTTCAAATTAAATCCGATAGATTGGTGCCATCGATTTCAATTTAAATCGGAATTCCATAATTTATAGTTTCCTAATCGGAATCATTAACATTCTGAAAAATATTAACAACGTTCCCTATCATAAGCGAGGGAATTATTTACGCATGGATTGTAATTTCTGCTTGTCAATGACTTCGATATGGTGGCATTGGTCTTCTCGGTAAGTTGAGACGCCAGAAACAGTAGTCGACTTAAATCCTTTCAAATTAATTAAAGAAAGAAAGAAATAAAGAAAGAAAGATAGGAGGGGAAAAGAAAGCGAAGAGAGAATTACATGAAAGGAAATAGAGATTAAAAAAAAGAATATAAAGTGAAAGAAAAGGGGGAAAATTAAAGTATAGAAAGTTTTAGTGAGAAAAGAAAAAAAGAAAGAAAGAAAGTGGAAATGTAGAAGAGAGATACAAATTGAACGGTGCAACCTCACTACTTCGTCTCTCTCTCTCTCTCTCTCTCTCTCTCTCTCTCTATCTATCTATCTATCTATCTATCTATCTCACAGACACACAGACACACACTAACACACATACACACATTTCTTGTGGCATCTAATCAAAAAGGAATTTATCTCAGACTATACCATGTTACAATATATATATATATATATATATATATATATATATCGCCTATCATATATATATATATATATATATATATTCAAAACCAAAATTGCTTAGATGCATAAACATAGTTAACATAGCAATATCTAACGTTTGGGGCCTTGAGCTCACCTAGAATGGTACAAATTTACTCTTCTCATGAAATAAAATAGCAATATTTAAAGTTAGAACTTTAAACGCACTAAACCAGATATCTGAGCTGACAACGTCTACAGATGAGCATAATATGAACATCATGTGCATACAAGAAAATAAATACGACCATAGCGAACAAGAAACAAAATACCACGATACTGGCAATGGATGGAAATTTGCCTCGGTATCTGCATGCAAAACCCCATCAATGTCGTCATAGGAGGGTTAGGAATGCTTCTCAATCTTTGTACTGTAAGATCATATACTAGCACTGGGAGAATCCAACCGAGAATCATGTGTGCTTCATTTAATAGCAACCCCGGCAGAACGATTGTCACTTGCTATAGACCTACCATTAATAGCAATGAAATGAACATAATCACCATCTACTACGAGCAATTCCCTTGTCCAACGCATTCCCAAACACAACGTTCTAATCATCGCTGGAAACGTGAATGATCAAATAGGCAAAGACGAAAGTAATAAATTCTCCTATAACAACCCCTCAAACAGATGCAAACTTTTCCCTCGAGAACAGGCAAACATGCCTAAATATTGGTTGGGTTTTTTGGCATATCAACCATTCTAGGTTATTTAATGCCAAATCCATTTTTATACATATAAACAGTTCTATTTCAAATAATTCAGTTTAGCATAAGTACAGTCTGTTCCAAAAAATTCAGTTAGCATGAGCTTAGTTTTATTTGACCCATGGAGAGCATCTCATCAAGTGCCACCGCCCCGGATTAGAGTGGACCTGGGAGCGATGAGTACTCTGCATTCCCCAAAGCTTTAAGATTTACTGGAGCCTCACTATCATATTGTTCAGTGTCATACCAGGACACACGTTGGGGGAGTCTTACCCCTCTGCAGAGATGCAGTCGGTGTATTCTGCAGCCACACCCGACTGGGCCAGCCTAAATATTAAATTCCAATAAAAGGGACAGAAGACTATGAACGTACACCAACCAAAAAAACTGTAAAGCCTAGCTAGATTATATATTCATAAAAAAAAGAAGTCGATAAATAGTGTTGTGAACAGTGAGGCATACTCATCTTTTAAATGTTTTCGGCAAAGATTCCCCCGAGTCAATGAAGAAACGAGAAAAAAGTTAAAGTTTCTCAATATGTCTGGTCCTCTCTCACCAAAAGTGATATTAGAAATCATTATACGGTAACACTAAGAAACAAGTTTGATACTATTCAGGAAACATCCAAAAGATATACTTCGAATGACGAATATAAAACCTTTGTTACCTCCCATATAGAAGCTGTCGCCAAGTGCATTCCAACCAAACCAAAAGCCAAATACAGAGTTCTATAAGAGGCAATAGGAATTAGAGATAAACGAGAGAACAAGAAAAAATCTTTCTTACTTGATGAAAGAAACCCAACAATTACTAATGGGCAAAAGCTTAAGCTCAGAGATAACTAACACATACCAAAAAGAACAACTAGAATACATTCAAGTCCAAATCAATAAAATAAAAATATTTGGTAGAAAAGAGACAATCACAAATAGTATGACTGATAGGAGGTGAAGTGAGCGGAAGGAAGAGAAACCTCCAGAGCAGAACTAAAAGTTGCCAGCCGAGAAGAAAGAATACAGAAGTGGAAAGAACATTTTAAGACTCTGCTTGGAAACCCTCCTTGCGTCACTAAAGAACCAATCAAAAGAATTAGACATCAAATTTGGACAGTTACGGGGGAGAACTTGACGTAGTACTGAAAAAAATAAAAGCAGAAAAGCTGCAGGTCACGTCGAAATTCCTCCTGAAGTTTGGAAGACAAGGATATTTGATTACATGTCGAAGACATCCTTGTAGACGAACAGTATTGATACTATTTAACCTATAGTTGGAAGGATAAGGGAATTCATACCAATCTCAATGGTAATAGTCTGAAAGTGAACGTAATAGCGCGACTGGAGTTCGAAATCGTCCCGATTCCGCAGTCCAGAAAATTAGCCACTACGCCACCGAAACACTCCCGAGACTAGTTCAAATTCCCTTTGGTACTAGAAATGTTTATTATTATTACTATCTATATTTTCAACGTTCCTTTGCAATCATTTTAATACACTTTTTATTTGTCAATAGTAATAATCATTTTTACTCACGGTTATATGGTTTCAAGTGACTATTTTTATTTAATTATGATTAATTTTAATTCATTTCTTGAACGCTTGTATGATTTATAAGTATTCCTACTCAATATTAACAATTTTTTGATAGATCTATTTGACTTATAGATGGGACCTTTGCAGGTACTAATACTTGGTGTCAGAGTGGACCTGGAAGTAATGGCAATGAAAAGGAACTCTACACTCCCCAGATCTCCAGAACTAGAGCGTTCCTACGGGATGCAGTTTAGTATCATATCCTGGACACTCCTTTTCCTTTTTAACTAATTTACCTCTTTTTTCTCTCGCTATGGGCAAAATAGTAAGGCAGACTAGCCAGTCTAGCTTTGGTGGTCTACTGGTGTAGGAGAAAGACAACTCTGAATTTAGGAGTTGGAGTCTCTAAGACAACCTAACATTGCCTTCAATCTCGTTCTGGTTACTCTAGCCACGATAACCATGCTAGATTATGTCGGCTCTGATACTTAGATAACATAATAGGAGTACTTAAAGTAACAGTTATGGTCGTGGGAAATGGAATCGATGACCTGAGTTCAAACCCTGGGCGAAGCTGTTTGCGTTTTACTCGGCGCTAATGCCTTTGAAAAAATCATTAATCCATCAGTTCACTCCTCAGCTATAGGTAAATAGCAGATCAGACTCGGTCTTTTAACTGTGGTAAGTCAACCAGTCTAAGAGAAGGAAAACTCTGAATTCAAACCAGGTGTACTCCGCTTAAAAACTGACGTTGTGCCACATCCTGTTTGTGTTGGAGGGGTTGCGTAAATGCATACAACTACAGTGGCGTAGAGAGAGGAGACCTGCTTCACTGGTTACTGGTGGTCTTCCATACATCCTTGCCCAGACCAGTGTCGGAGATCCAACCACATGTCCACGGTCTCGAGAGACTAACGTATGCCACCATCTTTCTTTTGTGCATTCCTTTGGTGAGATCCACTGAATAAAACATTGGATCGCTCGATTCTCGCCAAAGCCGGATTCTGCAGTGATCGATATTCGCGTAGACGTTTTAGGTCAGTGTTGGTGAAAAGACAGAACAGACTTATCGGTCGGTTGCGTACTTGGCTGGCCATTGAAAAGAACACTCCCATATCTTCCACGATTCTCTTTTCCTAATTGATTTACCCAATTGCTCGGAAATACTCACGAACATATTCAATAAGAGTCTCATCATTTTTTTTTTTTTTTTACCGCAGACATTTAACTCAATGAAATGGTTTATCTCCAGGGTGTCAAAGTGAATAGAAGTTTTAATCCTATTTACAAAAGAGACTCGTCCTATGGCGACTGTTTCTTCTGAGTCGTTGCGGCAATTGATGCCTTAACGACCAACAGCAAACAGCAGATCGAATTCACCGGCTAAATCGCAAAGAACAAAAATAAAAATTCCTTCGTGGCTAGATAATAGATCTTCGTTCGATCAATGATCCACTGTAATCGATGTTTAACTACTGCTTAATCAGACGATTTAGACCCAAACGGTTCGTGTTTGATTCCAGAAATTTCAAAGAGTATCGAGAGCAAAACTCTTGGCAGAGAAAGTTAAATGTATTATTCAGGGCCGATAGAATTAACGTTTATTATAAGGAGACCGTCTATGGATCAAATAGATCTTGGAAAACTATTTGTATTGGATAAAAATATGTGAAACCATGTAACTGTGTACAAACAAATAATTATTATTAAATAGAATTATTAATATTTGGAATACTTGAAACCTAGGGATTATTATTAGTTACTAGAAACCATATATTGCTAGCGAATTATTGGTATTGGATTATAATACTTGAAATCATATAACAGTGTGCAAACAAGTAATAATTATTAAATAGTATTATCAATATTTGGAATATTCGAAATCTTAGGATTACTCTAAGTTATTTGAAACCATATAATTGCTAGCAAATAATTTGTGTTCGATAGGAATACTTGAATCCATATAACTGTGTGCAAATAAATCTTTATTATTAAATTGAAATACATTACTCTATGTGTGAGTTCAATCTCCAGACTTGGTTGTACATAAAAGTCATATACAGGTGTTCAGTGAAAGAGACAGACAAGAAACAAGGTCGAATTAACTCGAAAAAATTAACTGACATCAGATATCTTTTGAGCATGATCTTCCAGAAAAATGTATCCGATGTTAAGGATCCAGTTCTGGAACTGTGACGAATGGAATACCATATTTCTTGATATCACTCCCAGATCTAATTTCACTCGGAGTATAGTGTCCTTTGGGATTTTATCCATGGGTCAAAAAGATCAGTTTACCCAGTCGATTGGGGCTGTATAATACACCAACTACACCTCTGCAGAGGAGTAAGACCTCCCCAATGAGTGTCTTGGATATGACACTAAAAAAATCTAATGGTGAGGTTCCAGTGATGCTGGAGCTTTGGGAAATGCGGAGCACCCCTTCATTGCCATCGCTTCCAGGTCAACTCTGCCCCGGAATGGTAGTACCTGGTAAGGCTCTATCTATGGGTTAAATAGAACTAAACTGCGTACTTTTGTTAAACTGAATTTTTTGAATTAGAACTATTTGACTAAACTGAATAGCTTGAAATAGAAATGTTTTTGACAATTAAACTGTGTACTTACATTTATACAGCGTTCTTATGCTAAACTGAATTGTTTGAAATATAACTGTTTTTGACATTGAAACTGTTGTTACGCTCAACTGAATTGTTTAATATAGAACTGTTATGACACTTAACTGTGTGTAAACAAAAAAATATACTTATACTAAACTGAATTGTTTGAATTAGAACTGTTTGACTAAACTGAGTAACAGGAAAGGAAATGTTTTTGACAATTAAACTGTGTACTTATGCTAAACTGAATTGTTTGAAAGAGAACAGTTTATTTGTATAAAAAGGAATTTGGCATTAAATAAACTGCAAAGGTTGATATGCCATAAAACCTAAACAACCAACCAACCAAATAGATCTGTTTGAGATAATGATTAAAATTTTGAACAACATTTATAAATGATGGCGCAATTTTGAACAACATTTATAAATGATGGCGCAAATGAAATCGGCTGCTCTAGTTCAAATACACTGACGAACCTGTTTACATTTCACTCCGTGCTAATGCTCTCCAAAAAAGCATGTATCTCTCTCTCTCTCTCTCTCTCTCTCTCTCTCTCTCTCTCTCTCTCTCTCTCTAGCTATGGGTAAATAGTAGGGTACATTGGGGTTTTTTATCCTTGGTTGGGCAACCACTGTAGGAGAAGTAAAACTCTGAATTCAAACCAGCTCTACCCCAATTAAAAATTGAATTCGTGTCACATCCTGCTCGTGATGGATATATTGGTTAAATACATGCATCACATATATATTAATATTATTAATACATGCATTATTAGCATATGCATCATCATCATCATCATGTCGTGCTGGTAGCACGGATATCACTGACCCTCTCTCGCCACTCCTCCCAAACATTCATCGCCCTAGGCAGGTCTTCAGGACAACATCCCGTATCCTCACATAGCTGCTGAATGTATGTTCGTGCTGGTCGTCCTGCTTTTGCACGGCCATGTGTGGGGGTCCATAAGAGTACATCTCTTATGAGTTCGTCCCTGCTTCTCCAGCAGTGTCCAGCATATGTATAAATGGATGTATTTATCAACATATTGGTTGTTAAAACATTAACATAGTAATA
Source organism: Sepioteuthis lessoniana (assembly GCA_963585895.1). Classification (NCBI taxonomy): domain Eukaryota; kingdom Metazoa; phylum Mollusca; class Cephalopoda; order Myopsida; family Loliginidae; genus Sepioteuthis; species Sepioteuthis lessoniana. The sequence goes on along the minus strand of OY757909.1, from coordinate 82,597,074 downwards.
AAGTATGAAGTGTTTACCCCTTTGAAGATATTGTAAAGATACATTGTTGATACCATATATAAGAGTAATTGATAATTGAACTAACTTCAGCTTTAAATAACCCAAAAATATAAATAGAAGCTAAATATTTTTTACCTTTATAGAACCAATAATAATAATAATAATGATAATGAACATACTAGAATGAATAACAGTAACAATAGTAATGATCACTTAGGAAATATTAATTAGAAGAATGAAAACAGACATAGAAAAATAGTATGATTTACCCCCACCCCTTTGTAAACTCACCAATATTGATATAGGGAAATATCAGATGCATACCTTTCCTAGGGTATAACTGCAATGTAAATAAAAATAGTCATGTCCAGGATTTAAACGCGAGTTACCATGCCCATTTCCTAAGACGGTAACCATTACACCACGAACACACATACACACACACACACACACACACACACATATATATATATATATATATATATATATATATATATCGTAAAACTAGGTAAATGATTGAATGAACCACCGTTCTACAAATTCGGAAAATTTTATTTCTTTAGCTTGAGTGAAAAGTTTGTTGAAAAACAGAAGTTACAAAGTCTTTTCTAGTAAGAAAAAATAATATTAGTCAGAGCGTAAATATTTGCCAATATTTACATTACAAGAAAGCAACGTTCTTGCATTAAATCTAGCAATTTGCATCGTCTTAATCTAGTTGTTGCATTTTGTATGGGTAAAATATCTGTGTGTGAGTGTGTGACTATGTTAGGGAGAAAGTATACTTATGCGCTAATATGTAAGTGGTTGCATTTTTCATCAATAGGGGAAGATTATTTCTATTAGAATTCTATATGAACCATATTTTCGTTCAATTTAAAATAATTAAGCGGTGTTGAAATTTAATGCATTCTTAAAGGAACAGAATGTTAGATTTTTACTCAAAAGAAATAAAGTCGAATGATTTGAAGAGATTTATAGAATAAATCTATAAACCTACAGAAGATTGTATTTATTTCATTGCTTATTTATTGTTGTATCGTCGAATTGAATGATACACAGAGAAGAATCTTCTTGACGTTAATTTTGAAAATTTTCCATATCCTGTTTGCGTAAAATTTTTTGTTGTTTATATAATTCCACGACGCAGTTTTTAAAATCCTCCATTTTTGTGAGTGAATAGTACTTGTCAATTTTGTATTTCCAGTAAATGTTTCTGCGTGTTTGTTCGTCCTTTTCTGCTACCGTAGTCAATCTGTTGTTTCGGTTGTGATTTTTCGAATTTTCGTCGCCAACTGTTGTATCGTCGAGGTGAATGATACACAGAGAAAAATGAGTGCTTAATATATTTATTCAGCACCAGTATCCAGTGCTAATGGATACATACAAAAAGGAAACAGTACAATAAGTTAAAAACAATTAACAAGAGAATTCACAAGGTAATGAGAAGTGTCAAAATGCTGTATAGCCAAACGAAGTAAGATCAGTCCGAATATTAATCAGCTTATTCAATCAACGAGATTTGTCACACACCCTACCAAACGGGCAAGGGTGGCACAAGGTCTTTTAAGGGGATTCCGGCGCAGGGATATAGGCCAAGCACGCCCGGCATTCCGAAAAATGCCCGAGGCCCCGTTGGCATTTCCCTAAAAATGCGCCAGGTGATAAACCTACCCCCTCCGAGAAGGTTTACAGCCTGAGGAGACAGCCCCCTGAGGCTCGAGTTATGACAATCTTAGCCGCGTGACGTGAATGCAAGGCCTCTCCATCAATCGCGCCCGGCGCCTCGGCTGGCTACCATATCTAGAGATGTGACACACCCGACCAGATCCGTGTCACCAATACCACGGCCGGCTAAAGTGTGCCTCATCTACTGAATCCGGTTTATTAAATCAACGGTATTTGTCGCACGCCCCACCAAACGGACGAGTGTGGACCAACGCCTTTTTTAAGGTGAGTCCAGGCGCAGACCGTAGCCCAGACACGCTAGGCATTCCCAAAAACGCCCCGGGCCCTGTTGGAATTCTCATAAAAAGAGGCATCTTATGCACCAGGCGATAAACCTAGCCCCTCCGAGGAGGGTTAGAGCCTTAATTCTTAGTTCTTTTGGGGGGGGGTTCTCTTTTATTTGTTTATTTTTTGCAACATATTTTTCTTTCTTAACTTCTTTTTGTTGTAACTACCTATAATGTAATATTTTTAGAGTGTAAAAAAAAAAAATTAAAAAATTAAAATTAAACAAAAATATTGTTTATCGATAGCTCAAAAACTGATTTTTTAAATGAATATTTTTCATATTTCTTAGAACAAAATATACTAATTTTTAATCTGTGTTAGGCAAAACTTTAAAAAGAAATAAAACTATTAATAGAATAACGAATACTTTTCATTTAAACTAATTTTCCACCTAAAAATAATGACACATTTTTCATTCTTAGCTTCTTTTTATTATTACATTTTATTGGAAAAAAAGGAATTAAACGAATATAATTTTTATTACTGTAACTGAAGAGACAAATAGTAACTGACTTTAATTTTTTTTACAAAAATAAAATTAAATAATGTTTTAAATCACTCACAGGTTTAGGGTTACATTTTTTAAACAATACATTAAATGTAAACAAAAAATTCTTAGAATAAAATATTGTTATAAGTGAATTCAATAGATTTTTTATTTTATTTTTTAAGAGTAAATAAAGATCTGAATTAAAACTATGTTGCTGTTACGAAATTCTTTGCAAAATCATTGTTACATAATTGATCACTAATAGTGAAAAATAAAAATTTCATGGAAAAAAAAAAAGAAATCATTGAAAATGTTTTAAACCTTTCACTAGCATAGTGTTACATATCTTTGTATACTGTTTTAAATGTAAACTAAGAAAAGGATAAAAAAGAAAAAACAAGTCATAAAATGAAATAATACTTTTTTATTTGAACTAATAGGCGAAATCTTTTAACTACAAATAAGGACACTTTTTTTTAATTCTTAACTTACTCCTTTCTTCCCCCTTCCTGTCTCACTCACTGGGGTTCAGAAAACCTTTTCAGTCTAGTCATGGACCTGGTACTTCTGCTAGTATATATATATATATATATATACGAGGTCTGTCTAAAAAGTGTGAGTTATGGGTGAAAGAGGTACGTAAGCCGATTAAGTTATCATCTCACATGATATCTTAGGAGTATATAACTGCACTTTTGGCTTTCTGCAACCATTGCATTTTCTTTCTTTTTTTCCCCAATGCATTTGTTTACACCTCTTCTTTTTCAGGTCGTTCAGCTATGAGCGCTGAGCAAGGAATAAAACTGAAATTTTTGATCCGGTTCGGGGAAAACTCTGTCACAAGCACTTGATATGCTTCAGTAAGTGCATGGTGATAACACCATGTCACGCGCACGAGAGTGGCACAAGAAGTTCAAAGAGAGGAGTGCGTGGGTTAAAAATGTCTCCAGAGGCGAAAACCTTCAACAAACAAGACTGAGGTCAACATGGAGCGGGTAAGATTGTTACCGAATTCTTATGCATAATACCCTTGAGAAAAGCATGAACCTCTCCAAACTATTGATTAAATAGTACCACTACGGATGCTTTTCGCATTAAATAACCCCCGAATGCTGATATGCCATTAAACAAAGAAACCAAAACCAATAAAAGCATCTATAAATCCCTCCGCACGGACAGGATGTGACACAAGGTCAATATATAAGCAGAGTTTAACAGGTTTGAATTCAGAATGTTCCTTCTCCGAGGCTAGTTGTCTAACCGAAATTAAAGAAACCAGTCGGCCCTACCCATAAGTGAAGGGAGAATAGTTGGATTCATACCTTTTCCCAGAATATTCGCGCTAAGTGAAATGCAATCATCCTCGGCTAGGTTTGAACTCATGTCACCGTGATCATTTCCTACGCCGACATCCATTATACCACAAGCACCGCTTGGACATATATATGCGTATGTGTATGTGTGTCGTAAGACAGTCATTATTTTTTTAGATGACATAAAGTTGCATTTATTCAGGTTACAGTTTCAGTTTCTTTGTTTTAATGCCATATCAATTTTCCTGGATTATTTCATACCAAAGCTATCTTTGTAGAAGTAAAAGAAAGTGCTCTATCTCCATAAAAATTCAGAATGATATGACAATATTTTCAACAAGAAAATAAAATGAAAATAAAGACTAGATAAAAACTCATGACTCTGAGTTTCATGCTGCCGATCTTCAGGTGACCTAACATCGACAATTCAACTGAATAAATATGTGTACTATATATATATGTGTGTGTGTGTGTGTGTGTGTGTGTGTGTGTATATATATATAGATAGATAGATAGATAGTGAGAGTAAAAAATTATTTCTTCCCCTGCTTATTTTCTGAGTTTGCCACCTTACAAAAATAGGAACAGTCTATAACTTTCAGAGTAGGTCAGTCTTGAAAATCAAACAGAATATTTTTTAAATTTCTACATGATCACATTATATTAATTTTTGAATATCTATTGAAAAAATAAATATTTAACTCCCCCTACCAACCAGCAATAATTCAGGTCCCACAGACCAGTTATGTGACCAAGAGGCATATAGACTAGTCCTATTACTCAATTATTACTCCTAATCAAGTACTTATTACGTGTATAAAAGACACGAGTACACAGAATCCTTCAATGAATCAGAATCTAATCTCTCCACAATGGGCAAGATGAAAGAATTGTCTAATAACATCCGGGACAAAACTGTATACCTGCACAAGACTGGAATGGGCTACAAGACGATTGGCAAGCAGGTAGGAGAGAAGGAGTCAACTGATGGAGTGTGATAATAAGAAAATGAAAGAAGCACCAATCTCACTCGGTCTGGAATTCAACTCAAGATTTCCCAACGTGGAATAAACCTAATGATGAGAAATGTGAGGGAATAACCCAGAATAACGCGGCAAGAGCTTGTTGATGATCTGTAACATATTGGCCCTCGACTGAGCTGTAAATTAAGAGATGCACCTGTGTAAATAATAGGTGCATCCGGTCGAATATATCGGAGTATCACCTTGACCTGTGGACGTGGTTGAATTCGGTGCAGATGCGACGCCCCCCACAGGAAGCAGGTGGACGACGGGCGATTATATAACCAGGCGCCACAGACGGCTTGAGTTAGTTGAATTTCGAGGCAGGCAGAGTTGGAGTTCGAGTTGCAGTTCGAGGCAGTGAGAACCAGCTCCAGACAGAGGGCTTGGGCCCTCAGGACCCCGGTTGAGCAGCCCAGCAGAATGAGAAAGAAGTGCTGCTATAGTCAGAGGAACTTGGGGCCAATATGTGGCAGTCTGTTCCGTCTCCAAATCACCTCTCACACACAGCCCTTTCGCAACCCTTTCGTAACCCTTTCGCAACCCTTTATAATAAAGAATAAAGTGTGAGAGGTATATTTTTCTAAAGAAGTGTGTTCGTTAGTTATTATTGTTAATTATGTTTCCGCAAGTATATGTATACGTATAGTTGTATCATGGCTATACAACAGATCTCAAGGCAGCTGGGACCACAGTCACCAAGATGACCATTAACAACACTCTACGTCGTAATGGACTGAATGTAGTATCCGCAAGGTCCTCCTACTCAAGAAGGCACATGTACAGGTCCGTTTGAAGTTTATAAATAAGCACCTTGATGATTCAGAGGAGTGTCAGATGAGGTTAAAATTGAGCTTTTTTGGCATCAACTCGACTTGCCGTGTTAGGAGGAGAAAAAGCTGACTTTGACCCCAAAAACACAATCCCAATTATTAACCATGGTAGTGGAAACATTATGCATAGTGGCTGTTTCTCTGCTAAGAGGGACAGGACGGCAACACTAGATCGAGGGGAAAATGAATGGGACCAAGTACAGGAAAATCTTGAGTGAAAACCGCCTTGCCAGGAAACTGAAAGTGGGTCGTAGACTGTTGTTCCAACATGACAATGGCCCAAAGCATACAGTTAAGGCAACAAAGGAGTGGCTTAAGAAGAAGCACATTAAGGTAATGGAGTGACCTAGAATCTTTGGAGGGAGCTTAAGATTCGAGTTGCCAACAACCAACCTTAAGGATTTGATGAGGATCTGCAAAGGGGAGATGGCCAAAATCACTCCTTGGATCTGTAAAACATGGTCACCAACTAAGGGAAACGTCTGGCTACAGTGCTTGTCAGCAACGGTTTCTTCACCAAATACTGAGTTATGTTTTACTATGGCTTGAAATACTTATTTTTTCAATAAGATATAAATAAATGTTCAAAATTCTTTTTAATGTGATTTTCTATATTTTTTTATATTCTATTTCTCACTTTTAAGACGGACCAACCCTGAAAATTATAGATCGTTCCATTTTTTGTAAGGAATTGCACAAGAATGCTACGAGCTATATCAAACAAATCCAGGAAGTAACACCCCACAAAACAGCACTTGTACGACCACCAACCTCCTATCAGTAAATCCATCCAAATAAGACGAACAAGACACGCGGAACGCTACTAGAGAAGCAAGGGCATGTAAATTTTGACCGACCAAGAAGAACTTAGCTACAACAGCTCTGTACAGACACAGGATGTAGTCAAGAAGATCTGCCGGAAGCGATGGATGATAGAAACAATTGGCAAGAGAGAGTCATGGAAATTTGTGCTAGCAGCGTGACATGATATATATATATATATATATATATATATATATATATATATAAGATGTGATCAAAAGGTATCGAGACTGTATCTTTAAATCTACAAAAGGTATAAAGGCTTAAGGCGTATTTACAAAGACATTAAAAAAGTAAATGAAACTTTCTTTAATATAATCCTTCGTTCAATACACTCATTCTTGCAAGTTTTCAAATATTCGAAGCAGCTCTGAAACTCATCTTTTTGATATGCAATAGATTTCTTTAAATATCCCCACGTCTTCGAATCTTACCCTTGAAATGAGTTTTCAGTTTAGGTTTGGTTTGGTTTGGTTTGGTTTTATGACATATCAACCATTCTAGGTTATTAAATGCCAAATCCATTTTTATACAAACAGTTCTATTTCAAACAATTCCGTTTAGCTTAAGTACACGGTTTAAATATCAAAAACAGTTCTATTTTTAAAAATTCAGTTTAGTCAACAAAGTTTAAAATGGTTCCAAGTATTGATATGTATTACTAACAATTCAATTAAACATAAGCCATTTATTAACACAGTTAAATGTAAAAACAGTTATATTTCAAACAATTCAGTTTAGCATAAGTACGCAGTTTAAATGTAAAAATAGTTCTTTTTCTAAAAATTCAGTCTAGCATAAGTCTAGCACACTTTATTTCTGTTTGTCCCATAGATATGACCCGATCAGGTGCTTGCACTCCGGGCCAGAGTGGACCTGGGAGCGATGGCAATAAAGGAGTACTCCGCAATTTCCAAAGCTAGAACATTACTGGAACCTCACTATCAGATTGTTTAGTGTCATATATAGGACACACGTTGGGTGGGGGGGTCTTACCCCTCCGAAGAGAAGCAGTCGGTGTATTCTACAACCCCAGTGTTGCATAGCCACATAATACATATGCAGATGCATGCAGAAACATATTCAACACAATAATGTTCTTTAGAAAAATATACCTCTCACTTTATTCAAAAGGGTTGTGTGTTGAGAGGTGAGTTAGAGACTGAACAGAACTGCAACATATTGCTCCCCCCAACTCTTCTGGCTATAAAATCATTTATTTCCCGTTCTCCTGGGCTACTCAACCGGGGGCCTGGGGGCCCAACCTCTACTGGGACATGGTTCTCATTCCAGCATCACTCTCTCCAACTGATTTGAACTTCCTGTCGTCGGGGTTATATAATAATTTGACGTCCACCTACTTCTTGCGAGCGTCACATTTGCACTCAATTCAACCCGTCGACAGTCAAGGTTATCCCCTGATATCTTCGACCGGATACACCTGTTATTTACACAGGTGCATTTCTTATTTTGATAGCTCGGCTTGGGGTCAAAATGTAACACCAGCCGACTGGGCCATTTCAGTTTAGGAAAAAAAATCCAACAGTTATATCTGGTGAGGATGGAGAGTGCTGCACTTGCATAATCCTGTGTTTCGCCAAAAATACCTGCTCAATAAACATTGAGATTGCTAACCAAAGGGTATTGAGAATTGAAACAGATTCGTCTTAATAAAATCTAAATCTATAGACGACAGTTGAAAACTGTAGACGTTACTTTATTATGCAGCTTGTTCAGCTATTTACGTTTTTTTTCAAAAAATTAAAGCTTCAATCCTGATGCTTCTCATAAAAGAAACTAATAAAGCAATTTTCAGTCCAGTTTGCAACTGAATGCAAATTTTGTGGCAACTGAGTTATTAAAGACTAATTAAAATCCGTCACTTCTTAAAAAAGAGAAACAGTGTTATGATGAACCACCGTTACTACATGTCATCTATTATATATATATATATATATATATATATATATATACGTTGTATACCAAGTTATTATAATATCCAAAGAAAACAATATATATAGAAATAATAGAAAGCTACAGGAAACAAGAACTACACATAAAAAGCATATGACGATAAAGATATGAGCACAGTACAATACTTTCCAGACCCATATAATCTTCGCCTCGGATAAAAAAAAAACCATAATCACCTTCCATGAAGAAAAAAAATGAAAATAAACAATCAGAACATATATCCAAATGTAGACATGAAAAGAAATTCCAACTTAGCCATCTGCAAACAAACGATTCTAAAGACAAATCAAACAAAATGAAAAAAAAACTAATTACATACAAAAAAATTAAATACATGAAAAAAAACTAATAAAATACATGAATGAATAAATGAATAATAATAATAATAATAATAATAATAATAATAATGAATTATAATTGAGTAAATAAACTACCAAATCACAAAATTAATATAATGTAGCCACATAAATAACTATGTGACGATATATATAAATATCGTAGACGTAAAAAAACTAATATATGTAAACAAGACCAACCTTTCTAGAATTCACCACAAACTAGATAATAAAGGGATTGCCAACACGTGAGGACTTTTTCGTCCGAAAATCACATAGTCAAGAAACTGACACTCACCAAGCGTCGTTGATTCTGTATTAACGCAATTCAAACTTAGATCTACATATGCTCCCTGGGCGGTATTAAGCACATTTTACTCATAGAGATAGAAAAGTACATATATGTATATATATATATATATGTGTGTGTGTGTGTGTGTGTGTGTGTGGGTGTGTGTGTGTGTGTTTTATATGTGTGACATAGGGAGGCATTCGTGGTGTAACAGTTACCGCCGTAGGAAAAGGATACGGAAACCCGAGTTCAAATCCTGGACAAGGATGTTTGCATTTCACATAACACTTATACTCTTGGGAAAGGTATGAAAATAAAATGTCTCCTTCCAGCTATGGATAAATAGTAGGGTAAACTGGGCTCTTTAACCTTTGTATGGTAATCAGTCCAGAAGAAGGAAAACTCTGAATTCAGACCTGTTGAACTCTGTTTAAAAAATGACTTTGTGTCACATCCTGCTTGTCCTGAGGGGCCGGTATATATATATGTGTGTGTGTGTGTGTGTGTGTGTGTGTGTGTGTGTGTGTGTGTGTGTGTGTGTGTGTGTGTGCAGAAGTAAAATAAGGAATAATTTTTTAAATGTTTTTTTAGTCTGATTAGTCTAATTTAGGAAAAAAACCTGATAAATCCATATTTTCATGATTAGCTCAATTATTCCAGCACTTTTTTGCTAAAAATTTAGCCCAGTATGATTTGCTTAACGCCGAAACCAAACCAAAAATTTCCGAAATAATTGGAGTTTCTTGACGGCCTCCATTAAACCCAGATCTTAACCCCATTGATTACGCTATGTGGAGCGTTTTAGAAAGCAAAACAAACTTTCCCTCCAAATATTGGTTCGCTTAAAACTACTATTGAAGAGAAATGGAAAAATGTATCTGAAGAATTTATCTTGAGGGCATGCAATTCGTTTCGAAGGCGTGTTGATACAATAATTGAAAAAAATGGTACCTATATTGAATAAATTTACTGTTTTGTCTCTATCTCCTTGTTTGTTTCTTTTAATTAAAATTAATCTTGTTTTATAATAGAGTCGTTAGTTGATATACAAGAATATTCCTAATTTTGCTTACGCACCCTGTATATACATAACTTACACGGTTCACACGGAAGATAGCTACGCGACATTACGAAAGTCGGATCAGCAAAACACTGACATGGAATGTGACATAATGAAGTTTCTTTTCCAACCTAGTACCTCTTGTGGTTCATACACTTCTTTCATCGGTGTAACAGTACTTGGATCCCATTGGTCAAAAAAAAGTCGTCAACGGTAAATATGACGTCATCATATCAACTTTTTAGCCGACGAACTTTTCAGCCTATCCTTGTATTCTGCTACGTTATACAGTTTAGGTTTGGTTTAGTTCAATGGCATATCAACCTTCATGTGTTATTTAATGTCAAGTCCATCCCTCTTGAAGGACAGTAGCAGTATTGTTTAACCCATAGCTGGTAGGATAAGGGGTTCATACCTTTCCCAAGTGTATTTGTCCGAAAGTGAACGCAATAGCGCAACTCAAGTTCGAACTCGCTTACTACGATTCCCCAGGCCATCGCTTTAACCATTACGCAATGAGGACACTTCCCCTTTATACAGTTTACTAACCACTGAACGAAGTCAATATCAAAGCGGACGAACAAGAATTGAATGAATGTATAAATTAAGATAAGTTTCAGATTATTTCTATTAGCAAACCAGACATTCAGTTTTATTTTTAAATTCTACAATAGCAAAGAATTTTCAATTCACTTTTATTATTTCATATATATTTCACATACCTATCAAGATTAGTAAGTAAATTAACTACTTTTGTTTTGTGTTGTATTTTTTCTTTTTCTTTTTTTTTTTTTTTTGGTAGGTTTTTGTTTGGTTGTTTTGGGGGTTTTGTTGTTACTTTTGGGGGGTGGAGGTAAATTTTTTTGTGTGTTTTACTTTGGATATTTTTCTTTATCTCGTGTTTCTAAATCAACTATTATCTCCAAACAAAGCATTCACCTTGCTTCTTAAGGTTAATGAAGTCTGTCTGTTGTCCAAGTTTAATGGTTCTATTTAAATATATCTCCATCCCCTCTCCCCCCCTCTCTCTCTCTCTCTCTCTCTCTCTCTCTCTCTCTTCCTCTCTCTCCCTTTCTCTGTCCTCACTTCTCTTTCTCTTTCTCTCTCTCTCTCCCTTCTTCTTTCGCTCTCGTTTTCTCTCTCTTTTTTCATATTCTATCTATCAACTTTCTCTTCTCTCCTCTCTCTTTTCCAAGCTCTTTCCCTCTCTCTCCCTTTCTCTCTTTCCTTCCACTCGTTTTCCACTTCTTTCTTCTCTCTTTTTTCTCTCTCTCTCTCTCTTTATTTTGCTCTCTTTCTCTCTCTCTCTCTTTTTTCATATTTTATCTATCATCTCTCACTTCTCTCTTTTCCACTCTCTCTCTCTCTTTCTCTCTCTCTCTCTCTCTCTCTCTCTCTCTCTCTCTCTCCACTTTCGACTTTTTTCTCTTCTCTACCATTTTCTCTCCTTCTTTCCCTTGCGCTTCTTCTCTCCTCCTCTACCGTCCTGCTGTCCTTATCTACTCTCTCTCTTCTCATTCTTTGCCCAGTCAGCTGGGGCTGTAGAATACACTGACTGCACCTCTGCAGAGGGGTAACCCCCCCTAACGAGTGTCCTGTTTATGATACTAAACAATCTGATGGTGAGGTTCCAGCAGTGCTGGAGCTTTGGGGAACGCGAAGTACCCCTTCATTGCCATCTCTCCCAGGTCCACTCTGGCCCGGAGTGGTAGCACCTGATAGGGCCCTATCTATGGGTTGAATAGAACTAATAGCATACTTATGCTGAAATGAATTGAGTAAACTGAATAGCTTGAAATAGAAACGTTTTTGACAATTAAACCGTACTTACACTTAAACTGCGTGCTTATGCTTAACTGAATTATTTCAAATAGAACTGTTTTTCGACATTAAAACTGTATTTACACTTAACTGAATTATTACATATAACTGCTTGAATAGTTTGAAATGGAAATGTTTTTGACAATTAAACTGTGTACTTATGCTAAACTGAACTGTTTTCAATAGAACAGATTATTTACATAAAAATGGATTTGGCGTTAAATAACCTACAAAGGTTGATATGCCATAAAACCAAACAAACCAAACCAAACCATCTTCTCCTTCTCCTCCTCCTTACTCACCATCTCTATTTTCTATCTCCCTCCCTTCTCTTCCTCTCTTCCTTATCTCTCTTTCTCTCCCAGCCTCTCTCTTTCTCTACCTATCTCTCTCTCTCTCTCTCTCTCTCTCTCTCTTTCCCAAAAACTCTGTTTTCATTCTCTCTGTTATCTTTTTTCTTCTTTCACTTTTTTCCCTTTCTCTCTCTCTTCTTCTGTCACTGTATGTTTCTTCTTCCTTCTCTTTCCCCATACCAACGTCTCTTCTTTCCTTCTCACTCACACTCTCTTTCTGTTTCCCTCTAAATTTTCTCTTACTCCTTTCTCTTTTATTGTAGCCCGTCCTCTCTCCCTGCCTCTCTGTCTCTGTTTTTGTCTCTGTCTCTCTCTGTCTCTTTCTCTCTCTTCATTCTTTTTCTTATTTCCCTTACTTTTCTTCTATATCCATCCATTGATTCCTCGCTTTCCATCTCTCTCTCTCTCTCTCTCTCTCTCTCTCTCTCTCTCTCTCTCTCTCTGGTATTTTTCTCCTGCCTCCTTTCTCTCACCTTCTTTTCCCCCCTCTCTCTCTCCTCATTCTTAGCACTTAATCTCTTTGTTTTCTTGTTTTCTCCCTTTGATTTCTCTCTCTTCTTCCTCTTAATTCTCTCTCTCTCTCTTCTTCCCCTGTTTTTCTCTTCGTCCTTCTCTTTGTTTTTCAATAATAATTGTTTGGTTTGGTTTCTGTTTAATGGGATATCAACCTTTCTGGGTTATTTAATGTTAAAGCCATCCTTGTAGAGCAATAGTAGTGCTACTATTTAACTCAAATCTAGGGAGGGGCGATTAGAGGGTTCATATGATTAATAATTGTATTGGTTTCATTGTCCCTACCAGAAAATCAGTGTTCTCACTCACTCACTTTCTCTCTCTCTCTCTCTCTCTCTCTCTCTCTCTCTCTCTCTCTCTCTCTCTCTTTGGTATTTTTCTCCTGCCTCCTTTCTCTCACCTTCTTTTCCCTCCTCTCTCTCTCCTCATTCTTAGCACTTAATCTCTTGGTTTTCTTGTTTTCTCCCTTTGATTTCTCTCACTTCTTCCTCTTAATTCTCTCTCTCTCTCTCTCTCTCTCTCTCTCTCTCTCTCTCTCTCTCTCTGTCTATCTATCTATCTATCTATCTATCTCCACAGTTTGACCTCTCCAAAGTCAAGGCTCAAAAAGCATCAAACTCTGTTTTTCTTTTATCTATATGAATGGGCATTTACCATCTTTTCTCGCTTTGCGATGTCGTCAGAGAAGCGAAAGCAATGGGCTTCGTTTATTGAGCCTCTCTCTCTCTCTCTCTCTCTCTCTCTCTCTCTCTCTCTCTCTCTCTCTGGTTTCCATGGCGCTAAGCTTCGTGCTCACAGCAGCTAAACAAACATGGAAAAATATTGCAGTTTGCATTGCACATGGTTTGTGTTGGCCATTAAAACAAGATTCGCCTGGATTCGATTACTCGGGATACGACACGAATGTAAACGATAGAACAAACAAAAATATCTTCCCAATATCCGAAGATGGTCAAACAATTCAAGAAGAAACTTCACTGATAACAATAAGAACAATACTTAAGGACAATTGGTTCCAGTGTTAGAAAGCATATATCAAGTCGGTCACTTCAATTTTTTAAATGTTTATGAGAAATCATTTATGAACTGATAGATAGATGATTGATAGATAGGTATGAATAGACTAAGATAGAAAGTTGGTTGGCTGGTTGGTCGGTTTTTATGACATATCGGCCACTGTGGGTTGCTATTGTTTTCACACAGTTAAATGGTTTCAAGTATTGCTACTGTTTGCAGACTGTTTAATGGTTTCAACTATTGCTACTGTTAGTACACAGTTAAAGTGTTTTAAGCATTGCTATTGTTTGCACATAGTTAAATATGTTTCAAGCATTGCTATTGTTTGCAAAGAGTTAAAGTGTTTCAATTATTGCTACTGTTTGTACTCAGTTAAATGGTTTCAAGTATTGCTACTGTTTGCAGGCAGTTAAATGGTTTCAAGCATGGCTATTCTTTGCACATAAGAGAATGGTTTCAGGTATTGCTATTGTAAGCACCAATAGTTCTATATGCACACTGTTAAATAGGTTCAAGTGTTGCAATGTAATACTATATGTTTAATTCAATATCAATCATTCATTTACACACAGTTAAGTGATTTCATGTATAACAAATGATTAGACAGTTCCATTTGTCCTAAGAGGCATTGCCACTTCGGGTTAAAGAGGACCTGGGAATAATGGCATTGAAGGAGTACTCTACATTCCCCAAATATCCGGGACTGGAGCTTCGCCATCTGATGCTTTAGTGAAATATCTACATGTGTTGGGGTGGTTACCCCTCTGCAGAGATGCAGTCGGTGTATTCTATAGCTTTAGACGACTGGGCTTGTGATAAATATGAAAAGACAGAGATAGATAGATAGATAGATAGATAGATAGATAGATAGAACAGACTGGGATAGACAGGTAGATAGAAATACGCTGAATAAGGCGAAATGTCAAGTTATATATCATGACTTAATGGACCATTGTCATCATATTTGGTAAAGGAAAAATATTTCCTCAAAATTTGTCGGTCATCTAAAGTCAAATTTATATTAATGAAAGACTGCGATTTTATTTTTGGTTACAGTTTCAATTCTGTTGTACCAAATAACATTTATATTGATTGTATAATATTCTGTTAAAAATGTTAAATTCCTGAAAAAATTTCAGAAGAAAATTTTTTTATAAAATGAATGTTTCTAAAGTAATTATATTTCAGTTGGATTATATAAATATATATATATGTATATATGTGTGTGTGTGCGTGTGTGTGTCTGGAGAGAGATTTTAAAAAATAGCACTTGATACGTCCTTGCCTAACACTCAGGTACGGATCATTGGTAACTGGGACAATCCAAGGAAGAGAGTTACGCCCTCTCCTCCACCTCAGTGTTGTATCTATTGAAAAGTGACCCTTTGGTTCACTCTCGGCTATTGTCATCCAACTTACTAACTTATATATATATATATATATATATATATATATATATATATATATATATATAACTTACCCTGATTATAATATCTCATTCACTTAAAGTGATATCAACACACGCATAAGTAAAATATGGGTTGCTATTGACAGATTAACAACCACGTGGAAATCTTACCTATCTGATAAAGTAAAAGAGGAATTCTTTCAAGCAGGAACCGTGTCAGCACTACTCTATAGTTGCACCGCATGGACTCTAATGAAACGCTCGGAGAAAAAGGATGGATAGGAACTTCACAAGTATGCTGAATGTTGTTTTAAACAAATCTTGGAAAGCAGTACCGCCACAAAACAGTATTTTTTCAACCACTTACCTCCCATTAAACAAATCATCTGGATAAGAGGAATAAGACATGATGTTCACTGCTAAAGAAATAAGTACTAACTCACAAATGACGTCCTACGATGGACTCCAACACTTAAACACACCAGTGTTAATCAACCAGCAATAACTAACATCCATCGACTCTGTGCAGATACTAGATTCCGTCCAGAAGATTTACCAAGAGCGATGGCCGAAAGGACGGATGACGAGAGAGTCAAGGGGGTCCGTGCCATCCATGGTATCTATGCCTTAATAATAGAGAGAGAGAGAGAGAGAGAGAGCCTGCCTGTAGAATAAAGTAGTTTTTATATCCTTCTGGGTTCATTGTTCATTGTTGCCTAAGGACATAAAATAAGAAAATAAGTTCTTTCTTAATCCAAGGCTTGAAACCGGTTTCAAGAAGACAAAAATGTGCCTTAAAATAAACGTTACCGTCACATTTTGGAACGTAACATTTTTTAGATTTTAAATAAATTATGATCGCATTTCTGCTCTTAGTTGTCTTAATCACCTTTTTTTTATTATTTATGAACCGATCGACTTCAACTTCAGCGAAGGAAAGCAAAAAAGAAAAAGAGCAGGGAAATTATGAGTAGAAAATTGAATCAAAAAGTTAAATTCAGAACAATGAGGGAAATGAGAAAGATCTTTAAGGCCCGCTTAGTGGCTGAGAGAGTTGTATATTTCTAACTGATTTTAATGTGTGTATACCCTCTTCATTGCAAAGATGATGCAAGACAATTTTCTAACATGTTTTTTTTTCCAAAGAAAAAAGAGTGAGAGTGGAAATGAGGCGAGAAAGAGAGAGTAGGAAAGAATGAGATTTGTTTGTTCATCTGCCAGTTCGTTTCTACCAGGATATATACATATATATATATATATATATATATATATATATATATATAATGACTGCCACATCTTGACAGATGATTATTGTCTTTAACATCAAAACTCAAACATCCTGATTAAAAACTTGCAAAATTTGTAAAAATATGCAAGATGAATAGAACATAGAAAGACATATATACGTCGTTGGATTATAGTGATGTATTCTAACAACACTCTTAATCTACAATGAGAGTCTACGTAGCTATACCTCAGTGACAAGCATAGCAAGATAACTGGTGAGTATGCAAACTGCAGGTTTTATTTCAAAGTATTTTCTGTTGGATATTTTCCCGTTAAAGGATACCAACAATTCAGCAGAGGTTCGATGTTAGAGTTTCCTTTTCCAGTTTTAATTTTGGAGTTAATTTTGGATTGGTTTCACCACGACTTTATCACAATACTGAATCCCCTTCTACTGTTGTATACTCATAAAGTATGTATATACATCAATAATGATAATAATGATAATAATAATAATAATACAGGCGGTACGAACGCGTTTATTTCTTTCTACCTTCAGTCCTTGGCGACACGAGGAGAGAGACATACATCATAAAAGCATATGCTAACCATATTATATTGACCCCACCCTACGCGCGGCGCAACTTGGGATGTTTAAGTCCTCAATTCATCTCTGTCCGTCGAGACCCAAAAAATCTGATCTGATCTGATCAGATCCGAAAAACTTAACCGCTACCTTCAACGGTCGACCTCAACTCAACTGTCTTTTCAAAATCCTCGAATTCTCAGGACCATCTCTTCCGGGAACGACGTCAGCTACTCACTCAATTGACTCCAACAGCCGTCCAGCCCCATTTTCTGTCTGGGGGTTTATTATGACAGATGATGATTGTCATATCCTTTCTGCGCTGGCGTAAGACTGCAACCATATGACTATTGCACTTGAACTAAGAGTAGTTCAAAGCCTTACCAAACTAAATAATAAAATATGATTAACGAAAAATTATTAATATAAAGAAATCATTACCTTAATTATATAACACTACCTCTTATATATATATATATATATATATATATATATATATATATATATATGTGTGTGTGTGTGTGTGTGTGTGTGTGTGTGTGTGAACAAACAATTTTATAAATTTATATTCTTCTAAATAAAAGACATCAGGTATCACCAGACTTTATGAATGAATTGGGATAGATAGATAGATCATCATCATCATCATGTCGCGCCGCCTGCGCGGATATCCCTGACCGTCTCTCGCCATTTCTCCCTATCATTCATCGCCTCCGGCAGGTCTTCAGGATTACAACCCGTGTCCTCACATAGCTGCTGTATGTAAGTTCGTGCTGGTCGTCCCACTCTTGCACATCCATGAGTGGGGGTCCACAGGAGTACATCGCTTATGAGCTCGTCCTTGCTTCTCCAGCAGTGTCCTGCGTGTCTGGTTCGTCGAACTTGTATAGTTTTTGTGATGGGGGGCAAGTGTCCGTATAGTTGGAGTCTCGTGGGGTGTTGTCGCCAGGACTTGTTTAATACTGCTCTCAACATTCTTGTGTAATTTCCGTCCAGCCTCCTCTCCAGCCGCTTCGTAAGCGTCCATGTGGTGCATCCATATAGCAGTATCGACACAACCGCTGCCTGGAAGAAACTGCGTTTCATTTTATCTGTTAGGTCCGACTTCCATATGATCGAGAGCCTATCGATAGCTGTCCATGCCTTCGTCAGTCGTGTGTCGATGTCCTTCTCGGTTGATGAGACGCTGCTTCCTAGGTAGGTGAATTTGTCGACTAGTTTCAGAGAGGCTCCGTCTAGTGTGGCAATGTTGCCTATGTAAAATTCTTAATTATTTATCATTACCAATTAGAACTTAGTTATCATACTTAATTAGTATACTTCTAAACTAAAGATACCAAGTATCACCAGAGTGAGATAGGTGGATATGAATAGACTGAGATAGATAGATAGATAGATAGATAGATAACAGACTGGGATAGGGAGATAAATATGTAAAATGCTTAATTATATCTCATTACCTAATAGAATGGTTAACATATTAGTATAAATCCAGGGCACCTCGGGTGGTGTAATGGTTAACTAGCTAGACTCGGAAACCTTCACGAGTGAGTTCGATTTACATTGTGTACCCCATTCATACGGCCTTGTGCCACATTTAAGCAAAAAGCTTAGTAAATTACGATTACTCGTATAAATCCTTTTATACCTGAATTACGTCTTAGAAAAGGAAATATAAGTGTGATGTATTGGCAACTTCCAGCCACTAATGACTCTGGTGACCAGCCGTGAGACCGACAAAAAATCAATCCTGTGAGCTCTCGTTGTAGCTCTAAGAAACGGTCAACAAGAGACTTGGGGATTTGTAAAAGATGTCAGTTTGTCATTAATTAGAATCTTAAATTTCAGGGTGTGGGCCACGCTTTATCAAAAAATGGATTTCTTTGATAAATTTAAAGATGCAACTTCACATCTTTCTGTTTTTAAGGAGGTGGTCCTCGTGGCGTGGTGGTTGATTTGCTGAACTACGATATCGTAGTAACCGAGTTCGAACTCCAGTCGCGCTATTACGTTCACTTTTGCGCTAATACTCTTGGGAAAGGCATGAACCCACTTATCTCCTAATCCATGGGTTAAACAGTACCACTATTTTTCTTCTTCAACCCACAAAGGTTGATATGCTATTAAACATAGAAACCAAACGAAACCAACAGTAACATGGTTCAAGATTATTTTAGTATATGTTACTGCCACAATAAACAAGCATATACAAATACATAATTGCTCATTCGGCTGGGGCTGTAGAATACACCGACTGCTTCTCTGCAAAGGGTAAGACCCTCTCCCCCACGAGTGTTCTGTTTATGACACTAAACAATCACATGATGAGGTTCCGGTAATGCTGGAGTTTTGGAGAATGCAGAGTACCCCTTCATTGCCATCGTCCTAGGTATACTCTGGCCCGGAGTAGTAGTACTTAATAGGGTCCTATCTATGGGTCAAATAGAACGAAACTTCGTACTTATGATAAACTAAATTGTTTAAAATGGAACTGTTTTTGACATTGAAACGGTACTTACGCGAAACTGAATTATCTGAAATAAAACTGTTTTGATATTTAACTGTTTGTAAACAAAAACTAATACTAAACTGAATTGTTTGAATTAGAACTGTTTGACTAAACTGAATAGCTTGAAATAGAAATGTTTTTGACAATTAAACTGTGTACTTATGCTAAACTGAATTGTTTGAAAAAGAACTGTTCATTTTTATAAAAATGGATTTGGCATTAAATAACCTAC
The DNA here is from genome assembly GCA_963585895.1 of Sepioteuthis lessoniana. Lineage (NCBI taxonomy): Eukaryota > Metazoa > Mollusca > Cephalopoda > Myopsida > Loliginidae > Sepioteuthis > Sepioteuthis lessoniana. The sequence continues at coordinate 82,577,251 of OY757909.1, read as the reverse complement.
AAAGGTTGATATGCCATCAAACATTAACAAACAAGCAAATACATACACAAGTATTCACCTTATACGTATATATATTCATATATATAGCTTAAGTTGCACTGTTCATTTTATATATATATATATATATATATATATATACAAAAAAAGGGTAGTACCCATAGAGTAATAGTGGCTATCACGTTCACTTTTGGAAAAATACCCTCGGAAAAGGCACGAACCCCCTTATCCCTACTAGTTGTGGATTAAATAGTACCAATGCGGTTCTACAAGGATGGCTTTGGAATTTAACAACCCACGAAGGCCGATATGTCATCAAACATAGAAACCAAACTAAACCTGTTTTGGAGACCAGTCCATAGGGAAATTGTAACATCGGCTATAAAATGAGTAGAATTTTTCAGTGACCACGTGCTAACTTTTCCTTTTCGGCTATAATGAAAAACTTCATCTTGTAGTCATCTTTTCATTTCGTCTTTGTCTCTTCGTCTCCACCAACTTTCTTCGAGGCGCCTGTGGCACTATACTTGACACAACACAATTGGATGGTCGAGTGAAGCTAAATCATGATGCAGTTATTCCAACTGCTACATAACTTTGTGATTTAGTACAAACTTTCCACCTAACTAATATTGTAGCATAAAAATTTATGAGAGCGTAAATTTTTCCCTTTTATCTTTAAGTTTATGACATTTATGTGACTTGGAGAGGTGAATAAATGCGAATTCAGTGCTTAGGTTCCTCACTCATGCTAGCAGGGAAACGGTCTATATTATGTTAAATCTTAGATACGGTCTATATTATGTTAAATCTTAGATACACAGGATCTACGTGCAACGCGTATTATATGTACTTACAAATGGCGTTCGTCGTAATAATGAGATATCTAATTTGCATAATATCCTGTATTATCCTTTCATAGTTTTATCATTTTATTTCCATATATATATATATATATAGAAAGAGAGAGAGAGAGAGAGAGAGAGAGATAAAGAAAAACAGCAAATAAGAAATTTGCTCGATACTGTAATAGCAAAGCAGGTATAAACCTAAAAATATTAGAATTAAGGATACAGTATGTACCGTTACTTAAATTTCATGTGTTTTGCATAATTTTCAGATGATCGTGTCGGAAGTTGTAATATTTGAAGTTGTATATATATATATATATATACAACTTCAAATATTAAAACTTTGTAAGATAGATAGATAGATAGATAGATAGATATACCAAAAATACCGTTTTATATCTTCCTCCGTACGATGAGAATGTGAACTTTTCAATGGAATGGAATTTTCCTTCTCCAAGACAGGTTTCCCTACCAAAACTACGAAGCACAGTCTGTTCTACTATTTAGCCATTGCTAGAGGGCGAATTGTTTGATACATACGTTTCCCAATAATATTAGCTTTATGTGAAATGTAATTAGGATTTGAACTTAGTTCACCGTATCCATTTCCTACTACGATATATATATATATATATATATATATATAACAGTGTTGGTTGTCACTAAATCACTTTGTGGGTTTGTGTCGAACCAAGTGCAATATAATATGGAGAGTGCTCAATATCTAGGATAGAGCTATTAGGACGGTTTTTTGACTATATTTTTTCGATTTCATTTTCTTAACTGCCTGATGAATGTTGTTTTGCAAAAAACTCCATGAAACTCAGGGGTCGCAGTCTAAATTCCATGAATTAAATATATATATCTACTATATTTTATTATATATATATATATATATATATATATATATATATATATATATATAAGCAGTAGTTTTGTGTATGGGTTTTATAAGAAAGCCCAAAATTTATTTCAATGAAAGGGTGCAATTTGCAATGTATGTCAATGTTTAGCCCTTTAGCCCTTTGCGCAGTTAGCAGACACGAAATGAAAACTTAAGAATAATTTATTTTTGACGACGCCGATGATGAAAACGAAAGCATAAACACCCATAAATTTATAATATCAGTCTTCATGGTTATATCGAATCGATTAGATACAATTCGTTTGTTGGTTGGTTGGTTGGTTGGTTTGTTTGTTTTACGGTATATCAACACTTTTTGGGTCATTTAATGCCGAATCAAGTCATTTTGATGAAAACTTTGTTTTTGTTTGGTCTGGTGGCATATCAACGCTTGTTGGTTATTTAATGCCGAATCCATTTCTATGCATATCAACAGTTCTATTACAAATAACTCAGTTTAGTATGAGTACAGTTCTTGTTTACTAACAGTTAAATGTTAAAACAGTTCTATTTCAAACAATTCAGTTTAGCATAAGTACAGTTTTTTACACACAGTTAAATGGAAAAACAGTTAATTTCAAACAATTCAGTTTAGCGTAATTACACAGATTCGTTCTATTTGACCTATAGATAGGACCCTATCAGATGCTACCATTCTGGGCCAAGGTGGACCGGGGAGCGATGACTATGAAGGGATACTCTGCATTCTGCAAAGCTCCAACATTACTGAAGCTTCACTATCTGATTGTTAAGTGTCATATCCAGGATACTCGTTGAGGGAACCTTACCCCTCTGTAGAGATGCAGTCAGTGTATTCTGCAGCCCCAGCCGACTGGGCCAAAGTACAATTGGGTGTTGTATACTCAAGTTGAAAACCGAAATTAACCAGAGAGTCGTTTGGAGGTCATTGTTGCATATTAAAATCTTGAAAGGTTTTTGCGGAACATAAGCACTATGGCTGGTAAATATATATATATATATATATATATATATATATATATATATATATGTGTGTGTGTGTGTGTGTGTGTGTGTGTGTGTGTGGTATATATATTTGTGTGTATATGGAATATATATATATACGTGCGTTTGAAATATACCCATGTATGTATGCGCGTATATACATGTGTGTGTTTACGTATATATAAATATACATATGTGTGTGTATGGATGATATATACAGGGTGTCTCAATATAGATGCAATGCATCCTCCCTTTCCCTAAAAAGGGTGACCTTGGATTAGCTAAGAATTACAGAGGTATAACACTTACATCCAGCCAAAATATACAATGCCCTACTACGCAACCGCTTAGAACCCAAAATTGACAACATTCTTTGGAAGAACCAAAATGGATTTCGAAGAAATAGATCCACGACCTCACAAATATGACTATTCTTAGAATCCTTGAAGGCGTACGGGCAAAAAAACCTACAGGCGACAATACTATTTGTCGACTTTACCAAGGCCTTCGATTCCATTCACAGAGGGAAGATGGAACAAATTCTACTGGCATAAGGCCTACCAAAAGAGACCGTCGAGCCATAATGATTCTCTATAGAAAACACCAAAGGGAAAGTACGTTCTCTAGATGGAGACACAGACTACTTCGACATTGTTGCAGGAGTACTGCAAGGAGATACACTAATTCCATACCTCTTTATCATCTGTCTAGACTACTCGCTTAGAACATCGATTGATAAAATCAAAGAAAACGGTTTCGAGCTGACAAGAAAAGAAGCAAAATGTACCCCGCAAAAGCAATTACCGACGCCGATTACGCCAATGACATAGCGATTCTGGCAAAATATCCCAAGCTGAAATCCTACTGCATAGTCTGGAACAAGCCACCGCAGGCACTGGCCTCCATGTCAATGCACACAAAACGGAATACATGTGCTTTAATTAAGCATGTGACATTTCCACACTAGGCGATAGCTCTCTGAAACTAGTTGACAAGTTCACCTACCTAGGAAGAAGTGTCTCATCAACCGAAAAAGATATCGACACGCGACTAACAAAGGCATGGTCAGGTATCAATAGGCTATCGCTCATATGGAAGTCCGACCTGACCGATAAAATGAAACGCAGTTTCTTCCAAGCAGCGGTCGTGTCGATACTGCTAAATGGATGCACTACATGGACGCTGACTAAATGGATGGAGAAGAAGCTTGACGGCAACAAGAATGCTGCGAGCAATTTTGTACAAGTCATGGCAGCAACTATACATCCACCGACCTCCCATCACAAAAACTATCAAAGTTAGACAAACCAGACATGCAGGACACTGCTGGAGAAGTAGGGACAAGCTCATAAGTGATGTACTCCTATGGACCCCCTCACATGGCCGAGCAAAAGCAGGGCGACCAGCTCGAACCTGCATACAGCAGCTATGTGAGGATACGGGATGTAGCCCTGAGGACCTGCCAGAAGCGATGAACGATAAAGAGGAGTGGCGAAAGAGGGTCAGGGATATCCGTGCTGGTGGCACGACAAGATGATGATGATTAATAGGATGATGATTGATAACTGAGACAAGCGCAAACGCGGTTATTTGTAAAACGTTTTGTAAAAACTATATCCTTTGTGCTTGGAACATCAAATCAATGTTCTTGTTTTTTATTATCATTATATCAGCTTCCAGCACGTGCAATCTTTTTTTCTTTTTTTTTTTTCTTTTTTTAGTTTCTTGTCTCAAATAATAAATCATTCTCATATAATGACTTGCATCTATTTTGTGACAGTTTTGAATGATTTTGTCTCCCAATAAGTAGTGACTCACAATATTTTTCCTCTCTTGTCTAAGGTATTGTAATCGAGGATTAATAGTTGTTATAGTATACTATTTTCAATTTGAAGCAAAACAAAAACACAACATTATCATTAGTTGAGTTATTAGCAGTCACATAGGTCCCATTTATATTGAAACACTCTGAATGCAAGTGTGTATATATATGTGTGCGTACGTGTATGTGTGAAATATGTGTGTTTGGAATATATATGCTTATATTTGGAATATATATGCTTATATTTACCAAGTTAAAATTCCCAGGTTGTGATACCAGGTCAATTTTTAAGCGGAGTTTAACAGGTTTGCCTTCATAGCTTTCCATCTGCTACACCAGTTACCATCCCCAAGGCTAAAGAGTCCATTCTGCTCAACTATTTGTACTGGAGGGACAATGGTTGGCATCATACCTTTCCCAGTTAGTACTATGTGAAATGCAAACAGCCTTGTCAAGGATATGAACTCGGGTTGCTGTGTTCATTTCCAACCACGATAACCATTACACTAGAGGCACCTCTATATGTATGGAATATTTATGTTTATATATATATATATATATATATTTATGCGCGTGTGTAAATGTGTGTGTGTGTGTGTGTGTGTGGAATGCCATCTTGCTTTTCCTGCCTAGATAATATTAACCACCCACCGTCCGTATCTTGTGATCTGGTCAGCTAATTCAAAAAATGTTTCCATCATTGAGTTAACGGATCCTTTTGAGGAAGATATTGACTGAACCTATCAGCGTAAACCGGTAAAGTCCGAGGATCCATCCGAGCAATAAAGAAGAAATAGCTGGCTGACCAATATATTTCCCATTGAAGTTGGATGCCGTGGTTTTATTGCTGATTCGACTTTTCCATATCTGACTTGGTTTGTCACCAACAGAAAAAAAGGAAATATATCAGGAGGTTCCAAGATCTGGCAGAAGAATGGATATACATATCACACTCCCACACTGTGACGTAATATCCAACAAAGCCTGTTGGTATTGTGAGTTATGGCACCCTGGTAATGATGCTTCGGTTCCGAGACCATGCCTGACATTTTTTTCTTTTTTCTTTATTTTTCTTTTTTTTTTGGGGGGGGGGCAGCGATGCTGATTTTTGCAGAACCAGCTGTATGGATTTATTCATATTTTTTTAATTTTGGGAAATAGTTTGAAAAACTTATGAAACTATGAGACTCGTGTTGAAGTGCCGGATTAATATGTAGAAGAACACATACGTTTCATTGCGCTTATTCATTTTTTGGTCGGGTAAAGAACTTTTTCCAACTGCCTCATATATATATATATATATATATATATATATATATATATATATATATATATATATATATGTGTGTGTGTGTGTGTGTGTGTGTGTGTGTGTGTGTGTGTGTGTGCTGCAAAAAGAAATAGCTATGTGATCAACAAAGCTTTCAGCAGATGATGACTATGGGGTCAGCTATGGTTTCAGGGCCGAACTACCATTGTCACTCACCAAGAGAGCACTTGCAGTATCTTACAAAACCACCAGACTTATTTTCCTTTTCTTTTTTTTAACATATCGTTGATGCATCTTCGTATGGTCCTTTGTTATATTCATAACTTTCAAGCTACAGGATGAGCCTGTACACTGAACAAAATTTCCGCAAATTTCACACAAAAAGTCAGTGTGCAAGATCTTAATAATGAATCATTAGTTTAATTACGTTAATTTGAGTTGTATGACAAAATGACAACATCAAATTTGATTGGAAAGTTGAGACAACGTTCTCCATAGTTCAGATTCAAACTACGATTACTTCTTTTCTTTTCTTTTTTTTTCAAATTGGTGACCCGTATCGATAAGCAAAGGGAGCCTATGTACACTGGGGAAGTTCTCGACGCCGAATCCTTTCAAGCGATTTACAATCTAAGAATGAGATTTTCGTGTTATCAACACAGATGATCAATTTTATTGTGATGATTCTGTATTGTTTGACGTTATTCTACTCTCTCATTTCTTTGTGGCGTAGCAGAGATTGTATAGTCTTTCCTAGCAGGCACTAGCTTTTCCTAATGTCATCGGAACTTTCCTGAAAGTCCGTAGTATATATATATATATATATATATATATATATATATATATATATATATATATCAGGGGCGGAGACGGGACTAGTGCTACTCGTGCCCGGCACGACCAATAACTCGGTCAATGTTATTCAAAATGGATTAAAAATCATCCATTAATTTCAAGCAAACATACTTAGTCTGATCTCAATTAAATTACGTATCTATTCAAGTTTCGATAACTAAGTAGCCAAAAGTTCATAAATATATCTGGGAATAATACAATGATGCTGTTTTGAACGGATGGTCTTTGTCCGGCTACCGTCAGATTCATTGAACATCCCATAAAATCGGCTATAATGACCCTTATAATAACAGTAATGTTAGAGAAATCCGCTTTTGGCTGTAGCCAATAGCAAGAGAAACTCTAAACACTGTGCTCAAAAATATTAGCACGTTGTGACTGCTGACAGCTGTCTTGGGAAGAGGGCGAGGGACTGAGAGAGAGAGGGGGGGATAGCAGATAATAGCCGTCGCCGACGTCATCATCATCGCTATGGTAAATGTTGGTTAAACGGCGTGTTTTAATTCGTTTTTTCACTAACAGATCTCTATTTCTTTAATGAATGTTGCATATATTACATTCTGTAACTAAAATTTGTTTATTTGAATACATTTTCAACAAATAATCTTTATTTTAAGCGAAATTGAAACTACGAGCTGTGTCTGTGTATATTGTCATCAGTTTCTTTATTCTAATAAACATTTTTCTCGTTATAGTAATGAACATCTCTTTTCTTCTATACTTTTGAAAGGAAAAAAATTATCTTATCTACTGTATTAACAAGACTACAAATTATATAGTATCTTGATTGTTTACAAAAAAAAACACCATGCAAGGTACGTTTGTCAATCTGTGCTATACAATGGAGAATCACGCAATAGCAACTATGATGACTTACTTTGGGTCCACGGACCACGGGTTGGGAACTGAAGTTGACAGAGGGTGGGGGGCACGAGTAGCAAAAATAGGCTAGAGTCGCCACTGATATATATATATATATATATATATATATATATATTGAGAGAGAGAGAGAATTGTTTGCAGTTACTCTGTTTCTTTAGATATTTCAATTCTATTTTCAAGAAAGCACTTTTACATATCGTCTGCCATAAGAACAAAAAGTAGCCAAAATGAGGAGAGAAAGTCAAGGGGTTGATTGATTAATTGATTGATTTTCACGGCATGTCAATCCGTCTAGAGTTATTTCATGCCTAGAGATTAAGGAATATTATTGTACGTTCTTATTTTTGTGTAGCTGTTTCGTTAAAAGTTGGTTTTTTTTTTTTTTTGCAAACGGTTCCACCAAATACGAATAATTTTTAAATAGACCAACTTGACCCATTGATGTGACTCTAACAGGTACTATCATTCCGGGTCAGAGTGGACCTGGGACTACTGGCAATGAAGGATTACCTAACACTAACCAGATCTTCAGAACTCTAGCCTTAATATCAGATGCAGTTTAGTATCATACTCAGGACACCACTTTTTTTTCGGAAGCGGGGGTCTTACCCCATCGGCAGGGGGTACAGTCAGTGAATCTTAAGCCTCACCGACAGTGTGAGAAGTTCAAATAAAGATTTGCCTGAAATATATTGAACCAGTGACAAATAAAAACCGTTGGATTTGTTCATTACTTTTTTTAGTATGTATTATTATAGATATTATTTCATACCTATCATTTTATCTAAGCAAAATTTTTTAAATAAATTTCAAATAAATATCAAAAGATCTTATGCGTATTATTTTATATATGATTATACGAGTTATTATATATATATATATATATATATATATGATTGGCTTTTTTTCCTGCATCTGACAAAAATCTGTAAACATCTTGTGGCTGTGAAACTGATATTTATGTTGTTCCAATGATATTTTTAAAAATTATATATTTTTCTTCTTAAATCAATGCGTAAATGTCTCTCTCATTTACTTTTCGTTATGTCAACCGAAATTCAACAGTTAAATAAGTAATTGGCCGTAGCAACGATCTAATTCAACTGTTTTTTTTTTAATTATTTTTTGTTTTGTTTTGTTTGTTTTTTTTTTGTTTTGTTTTGGTTTTTTTTTTTTTTTTTTGCTGTTGCTTTTTTTTTGTTTGTTTTGTTTTTTTTGTTGTTCTTGTTGCTACAACTGATCTGAAAGCTGTGAAGATTTTCTGATTCATGAGTTTATGAAGTCCAACAATTATTTCCAAGGTTTCAGTATGCCTTCTTCTCGATGAAAATGACATTCCCTAAACACATATGACAAGAACGGCGCCTTTGAAACAGTTAAATACTTATTTAATGTACTTGCTTTTTTTTTTCTTCTTTTCTTTTCTTTCTTTCTTTCTATTTTTATTTTATAATATTCTACCTTCGGAATGTCAATACCAAATCTCTTAAAACGGGCATTCGTTTGTTCCAATGTAAATACACAGTTGTTCTTATGCAAAGATATCAATGAAAAAATATTAAAGATGTACAAATATGTATTCACCCGGTGGAAATTGCTTGCGCACGAGCGTGTTACGCTGAAGGAATCCAAGGAGAAGTGAAATTCCCTATCTTGACTGAAACCTATTTTAGATAAAACGAATTAAAAAGAAAGTGAGTCTAGACAATTAGTTTTCGCCTTTCTTGGTAAACTAGCTCTTTCATCAGGGTTTACAATACTCAAAATATGATACTAAACTGCATCTGATTGTGAGGTTCCAGTTCTTTTGGTTTGGCTTGGTTTGGTTTGGTTTGGTTTCATGGCATATCAACCATTGTAATACCTAATCCTTTTTATACATGTATAGGTTTGGTTTGGTTTCTTTGTCATATTGCATATCAACCTTTATAGGTTATTTAACGCCAAAGCCATTCTCCAAGAAGAACATTAGTGGTACTATTTAACCCATAGCTGGGAGGATAAGGGGGTTCATACCTTTCACAAGGGTATTTGCCCGAAAGTGAACGTGATAGCGCGACTGGAGTACGAACTCGCGTACTACGATTCCGCAGTCCATCACTTTAACCATAACACCACAAGGACACCCCCTATACATATATATTAGATATATGATTTCTAAATAAATTTTGTTGATAACTTTTTTTCAAACGAACCTGAGCTCCTTTTTCACGCAATTATATGGTTTCCCTTATCACTATCCAATACAAATAATTATATTTACTGTTAATCATTTTTGTACACAGTTTAATGCTTTCAAGTATTTCTATGTATCACTAACAATTCTATTAAACATCGGTCATTTGTTTACACACAGTTAAATGATCAAACGGCTCTATTTCAAACAATTCTCTTTTGAACGTCAACAAAGTTTAATAGTTCCAAATATAGCTATGTATCCCTAAAAATTCAATTAAACATCAGTCGTTTCCTTACACACAGTTGAATGATCAAACAGTTCTATTTCTAACAATTCCATTTAGCGTAAGTACACGGTTTAGTTCTATTTGACTCACAGATATGACCCTATCAGGTGCTTCCACTCTGGGCCAGAGCGGACCTGGGAGCAATGGCTATGCAAAGGTACTCTGCATTCCCCCAAAGCTCCAGCATTGCTGGAACTTCACCATCAGATTGTTTAGTGCCATATCTAGGACACTCTTGGGGAGTCTTACGCCTCTGTAGAGATGCAGTCGGTGTATTTTTCAGCCTTAGCTGTCTGGGCCAGGTTCCAAATCTGGAGATTTGGGAAATGTGGAGGGATTGATTGATTTTAACAGCATATCGGTCTGTTAAGGGTTATATTATGCTTAGCGGTTAGGGAATTATTTTTATTCTACGTTTATATTTAGATTTTCGTGAAGTTGTTTTTTAAGAGCTTTAGCAATCATATCAAGTAATCCAATTTGATACTAATAATAATATAATTTCAAGTAATTATTTCTTTTTAATTATAATATAATTCCTCAACACACAGTTATATGGTTTCAAATAATTAGTGATAATCGTTAATAAACAATTATAGCTTTAAGTAACTATTCTTAATTCAAATGATTTACTCATGACATCAGGTATCCCAATCGAATACGAATGATTTTTGAACAGATCTATTTGACACATAGATGAGACCCTAACTGGTACTACTACCTCGGGTAAGAGTGGACCTGGGAATAATGTCAATGAAGAGGAATTCCTCAACGCATTCTACGTCCTGCCCCCGACAAAACTCCATTTTATCCTGTAGGGAATAGAAAAATAAAGAAAATTAAATTAGATTAAAAATGATTATTTAAAATATGCAGAAACTCCCAGGAGCTCCAGACAGGAAGAGGGGCCACGCATGCGCAAAGAAAAGGAATCGTCCTGACAAAAGAAAAAATCTCGAACTCTTTTAGCAGTAACCAGCGGAGTGACAACACCTAAATCTTTCTTGCTACTGGTGGAAGGCACCATGCGTCCGTCTTTAGACGACGCGTTTGCTAACCTTTCCACCAGTAGCAGCCGTCTCTTTTACCAACGACCCACGACTAAAAGCACCTAATAATGGATTCGTCAGAATCACAATTAAGACACCATATAACGGACTTAACAATTACAACTGAAAACACCGGATTTAGACACATCTCCCAAGAACAACTAACACAGTTTAATACCTTAACTGGGAGACACAACTATTTCATTTGTATCAAGGAAGAATTTCCTCACCCATTGAATGATAGTTAAACCCAGGAATAAATGCAAAATATAAAATACATCTTGGCCTTCTATATTCTCTTCCTGTCTTCTTTCATATAATTTCTTTACAGCCTTCATATCCAAGAAGTTAAACCAGCAAGATAACGTGGGGTAAGAATAGAATAACCCAGAATGGAATCAAATAGCAAACAATATCGTAAATTGCTTTTGAAATTCCATAATCCCTTACTGTGCTAGACGGACGGTCGGAGAGGCCCGATCCGATCAATCAGCTGGTCCTCTCAAGCCCTAGCACCCATATAATTGTCCCGATTGTATTTAAATTGCTCTTGAGGCAAACAAGTACCCAACCTTATTTGATCTTACTGACGATGATTGAGTGTCAACTGCGCTGAGATTGCAATACTTGAAACCATTAAAACTGTATGCAAATAAATGATTAATATCAAATAGAATTATTTGTATTAGATAGCAATACTTGAAACCATTTAACTGTGAGCAAACAAATGATTAATATCAAATATAGTTATTAGTATTCCATAGCAACATTAACTGTAATTGCTTTGTGTGAGGCAAATGAGACTTTACAATACAACCAGCATCAATATTTCAACTGGTAAGCTCTTGGACTAGAGTGAACAGCATACAAATTGCTTAAATTTCTTAAGACATTTTTTAAAACTCACCATATTATTGAAAGAAAACACGTACGTGTTAGTAAATGTCTCTTGCTAGTGTTGTATATTGACCTTCGACCCGGTAAAACATGCCATTCCAAAGTGATGCACCGGAAGGAAGTGACACATTCCGATGGCAGTTATGGGAAGAAATCGCGTAGGTGGGCTTGGCTGACAATATAGGACAAGGTAAAATCCCATGGTACAGTCATAGACTGATGCACCGGAAGAGAGTGACCTGTGAACTGCATGACAGTTATTTCCGCTTGATGATGATCAAACATGCCATTCCAAAGATATTGAGTGGGCGATTGAACTATTATATAACTCGGTGAGGACAGGAAGTCAGTGAGTTTGGAGACCCGTTGGTGACAAGATGCGGTAGAGAAAGCCAGCATCCAGCAGAGAGGCCCCCAGGCCTCCGGTTGAGCAGCCCTGGAGAACGAGAAAGACACAACGCTGATGGCCATAAGAGTAGGGGTCAATATATTGCAGTTCTGTTCGGTCTCAAACTCCCTCTCACACGCAACCTTTCAAATAAAGTGAGAGGTATATTTTTATAAGAACTGTGTCGCTCGTTATTATTGTGCTAATATGTATTCTGCATGTATATGTGTATATATGCATATGACTATACAACAATAGGTTTATATGTTAGTAAGGTTATTGGTATATTTTGGTAAATATTGGATGTTGTAGGATTTTTTTAATGATTGAAAGATAAGCTTATAAGCTTTGGATTCAGAATTGAAAAATGGGGTACAACTACGCAATATTTAAGATTTGTTTGACGTGGTTAATTCGAATCTGATGTCCATTAGTTTTGTAGAAATGAAAAAAGACCTTTATAATTGGTTAGTTGGTTGGTTATTTATTTTATTTAATGGTACATTAAGCCTTGTGAGCTATTTGATGATTTCATGTGTATTTATACACCAATAGAAATAATTTTCATTAATTTTGTTTATGATTATATATTAGTAGAAAGAATTTTCGTTAATTGTTTCTCCTAATACTTACGGTGGTGTCCTCGTGGTGTAATGGTTAAAGCGATGGACTGCGGAATCGTAGTACGCGAGTTCGTACTCCAGTCGCGCTATCACGTTCACTTTCGGGCAAATACCTTTGTGAAAGGTATGAACCCCCTTATCCTCCCAGCTATGGGTTAAATAGTACCACTACTGTTCTTCTAGGAGAATAGCTTTGGCATTAAATAACCTAAAAAGGTTGATATGCCATTAAACAAAGAAACCAACCAAATACTTACACAAGAATGTTGAGAGCAATATTGAACAAGCCCTGACGACAACACCCCACAAGACACCAACTATACGGCCACCTGCCTCCCATCACGAAAACTATACAAGTTAGACGAACCAGACACACAGGACACTGCTGGAGAAGCAAGGACGAACTCATCAGTGATGTACTCCTATGGACCCCCGCATATGGCCAAGCAAAAGCAGGACGACCAGCTCGAACATACATACAGCAGCTATGTGAGGATACGGGATGTAACCCTGAAGACCTGCCAAAAGCGATGAATGATAGGGAGAAGTGGCGAGAGAGGGTCAAGGATATCCATGCTGGCGGCACGACATGATGATGATGATGATGATGTTTCTCCTGCCGCGGATCACCCTCAGCCACCACCTCAGAGATAAAAAAAAAAAAATTGGGCGTTTGTTTGCCGAAAGAACAATTTGAAGAATACATTCGGGACTTAATTATATAAGTACTAGGGTAAATATTGGGTATTTGTTTGCTATAAGAGCAATTTTATAGAATACAGTCAGGACTTAATCAAATAGGTGTTAGGGCTATAACCGACTGATAAGATCTGGCTTCTCCTACAACCCGTCTAGTCCAAGTTGGGTGTTGCAGGTCATGTGATCACTTAGTTCTCAGTTCCCGAACCGCTCACGCACCAGGATCCCATTATTACGGATCTCCACCCAGGGCCAACAGGTGCCCCCATATGAAGGTGGCCTAGCTCTTCTTCAAAGCTCCAACCAATAGAGTGGTTTATAATTGAAATGCCAGCAACCTTTCAATTTGTAATATCTTGGACGAAAATGAGCAACCTACAAGGTTCTTTGTATCTTTGACTCCTATCATGAAATTTGTGTGGGCAGGGATGAGTGAAAATGTGGGATGTTCGAAGATGACGACCATTCCTTGCATAGCTATTGACTTAACCTCGGGCTTCTGCTCAAACTTAGTCCAGTCGGCTGAGGCTGTAGAATACATCGACTGCTTCTCTGCAGAGAGGTAAGACACACACACACACACACACAATGCATGTCCTGGATATAACATTAAACCATCCGATGGCGAGGCTCCAGCCTAGGAGATTTGTGGAATACGGAGTACCCCTTCACTACCATTGCTCCCAGGTCCACTCTGATCCGGAGTGATAGCACCTGATAGAGTCATATCTATGGGTCAAATAGAATAAACTACGTGCGCAAACAAATGACAGATGTTAAATTGTGACTATTATATAGTAACACTTGAAACCATTTAACAGTGTGCAAAAAAGAGTTCAGGGTCGTTTAAGAATGTTTTCTACAAAATGTGTTTACAAATCATATATATATTCAATATATTTGTGTTAATAAGATTTGGCATTAAATAACCTACAATGGATGATAAGCCATAAAACCAAACCAAACAGTCCTAGGTCGATCTCTTAAATCATTTGAGGTTATCGAATGGCAAACGGTGTTATTTCTGGTCAAAAATTTGAAATGAAATGCAAAAATATTTTCGAGCTCATAAATGTTGGTTGGGGAAGATAAGATCCATGAGAAGTTTTCTTTTGGATATTCATATATATATATATATATATATATATATATATATATATTGTTGGGGGTTGGATTTATACCAATTTTTGTTTGATGACTTGATACGTATACTAAATAGGGAAGTACAGACTGGAGTAAATGTTGGTTGGGGAAGATAAGATCCATGAGAAGTTTTCTTTTGGATATTCATATATATATATATATATATTGTTGGGGGTTGGATTTATACCAATTTTTGTTTGATGACTTGATACGTATACTAAATAAGGAAGTACAGACTGGAGTAATGGTTGTCGGGGCGAGTTTGAATTTTGGTCTGATATGTTTACGTTCACTCTCTACTAATGCCCTTTGGAAAATCAGGAATTTCTTCCCGCTATCGGTAAATACGAGTCACTGAAAATTTATTAGCCTAAATATGAAGAGAATGATACTTATTTTTAAAAAAATAAGAGTTGTAAAGGCAATAGAGAAACGATGTTCTAAGAATGTATTTACCCAATAGCTTCGTCATGAGTAGAATGTGACACAAGGTCAATTTCTAAGTGAGGTACAGTTGGTTTGAGTTCAAAGTTTTTCTTATTCTATTCTGGATGCCAAGTCAAAGCTAAAGAACCCAGTCTGCCCAATTTATCAATAGCTAGAGAGAAAAGACTGTTTCATACCTTTCTCAAGAACATTAGCGCGAAGTGAAATACAAACAGCTTTGTACAGGATTTGAACTCGGGTCGACGATTCCATTTCCTATGACGATAATGTTCATAAGTTAGCCCTGTAAATGACTACATAATTTTCCTCGAGTGTTTTTATGTGTAGATAAGAGAGAGGGAGTGTGTGTGTGTGTGTGTGTGTGTGTGTGACGATTAGACTTTTAAATTTCAGTATCTTCTCAATAAAACCAAGCACATCTACTTATGATAACAGACTGAGTCTTTCCACAGATATCACTACATAAATTTGTTTTTTTGTTTCTATGTTTTGTTAGTTCAGTTGTTTTTGTTTTTTGAGATGGGGTTGTATTTTTTGTTTTTGTTTGTTTTGTTTTTTTCTCTGCTTTGTTTTTGCTCTTGTTTTAATTTTGTTTTCTTTTTTTAAGTTATTCCTTATCTGAAGAACATATGAAATATTTCGACACACAGAATAATAATCAAACTCTTTTTTTCCCAACAATAGACTTTTTATTTAAGATTATAATTCTGAAAGTAAAACAACCACTAAAAATCAGATGTTCTCTACGTACCTTCAAGGTTTGATATATATCTATATGCTAATACAGAATTTTATTGCGAGTTACAACTAAAACAGAATATTTTTTACCTCCACTTAACTCTTACTCTTAATTTTCAGTCCTAAGAATGATTTTAGATTATATTTATTTACAGTAGTCACCCTTTATCCGCGAGGTATATGTTCCAAAAATCATTTAGATATCCTGAAACCGTGGATAGTGCCGAAACTTGAATCAAATTGAATTAGCCTATGACGCATGCGTCAAAAGTGGTACATTTCATCCGAGTGAATTTTGCCAATCAGTTGATATTTCCTGATTATGGCACTAAACTGCATCCTGTAGTGAGGCTCAAGTTCTTGAGTTCTGGGTAGTGTTGCCTCATTTCTTCATTGTCATTTATCCCAAGTTACCACAACTCAGTCAGCTGGAACTGTTGAAGACACCGATTATATCTCAGCAGAGGGGTAAGACCCCACCAACGAGTGTCCAGGATATGACACTAAACAATCTCATGGTGAGGTTCTAGTAATGCTTGAACTTTGGGGAAAGCGGAGTACCCCTCCATTGCTATCGCTCCCAGGTCCACTCTTGCCTGGAATGGTAGCACCTGATAGGGTTCTATTAATGGGTCAAATAGAACTGTTTGACATTCAAACTGAGGGCAAACAAATGACTAATGCTAAATGGAACCATTAGTAACAGAACTGTTTGATCATTTAACTGTGTTTAAACAAATGACTAATGTCTAATTGAATTGTTAGTGATATATAGCAATACTTGGAACCATTTAACTTTGATGACTTTTGCTAAATTGAATCGTTAGAAACAGAACTGTTTAATCCTTTAACTGTATGTATCTAAAATGTGTTTACTAGTCATATATTTAATATACATGTAAAAAAAGATTTGGCATTAAATAACCAACAATGGTTGATATGCCAGAAAACCAAACCAGACCAAGTTCGCACTCATTCAAGGTGTAAGTACCTGTTAGGTTACTCGGTAAATAGATTCAAAATGAAGTTTACAATGTTTTTAAATCATATTAATATATTGGATCTTAAAACATTGGTATTCTAAGTATGAATTGGTTACCCGTTTAAAACTATCGTGAACTAAATTTAGTAACATGAAAATTATTAGTGTTAGAGAGGAATAATTGAAATATATAACTGTGTGCAAATTACTAGTATTAAGAATAGTGACTATAATTGTTTAATAGTAATTGTTATTTAATAGGAAGAGTAACTTGAAACGATATAATTCCTGGCAAATTATTAAAATTAGATTGGAATACTTGAAACCATATAATTTCTAATAAATTATTAGTGTTAGGCAGGAATACTTGAAACCATATAATTACTTGGCAAATTAATAGTATTAGATATGAATACTTGAAACCATATGATGGTGTAGAAATTGTTAGTATTAGGGCGGAACGCTTAAAACCATATTACTGTGAGCACATTATTTCAATTAAGAATAGTGATGAAATTGATTAAAATGAAACTGACGACAATGCACAATCCTTTACATCTGTTAGATGATATAAACAGACTATATGCGTCAGGAAAAGAAGGAAAAAGACACGCCAGCATTAAGGGTTGCGTATACATCAATTCAAGAACTCAAGAAATACACTAAAAAGAACCAAGAAAGACGAATTACAACAACCAATAATCGCAAAGGTAGTATAAGAACTCACAACAAAACAACAAAACCAAGAAAAGAAAAACGGGACGAAAAAAAAACTCAGTTAATATTCTAAGCTACAAATTGGGGAGATTTCACACGAGAAGATCTGAACAGAACAAAAAAAAGGGGGGGAACCTCAAAAGAGAAACTGACTCTATTTTAATGGCAGCACAAGATAATGCCATAAGCACCAATTATAACAAAGCGAAAATTGGTAATAAACAGAATAGCAAGTGATAGTTTTGTGAAGGAAAAGATGAAAATGATTAATCATATAATGAGCAAATGCAGAAACAAACCCAAAAAGGATTACAAAATTGGGTATGACTCGATGGGAAAAATGATCCTGTGAGAATTGTGTAAAAGATAAAAATTTGATCATACAAACAAATGATATATACCCAAACTAGAATCGGATTAAGAAAATGAGATTGATAAAATTCACAAGGATTTTGAGATACAAACGAATCACCTAATCCTGACAAGAAGACCTAACCTAATGTTAACTAACTAGAAGTAAAGAACTTACCATCTAGTGTATTTTTGCCGTACAGGCGGACGACAGAGGGAAAAATAAAAGAAAGCGAAAAGAAAAACAAATACTTGGACTTTGCTGCAAAACTGAAAAAGCTATGAAATATGAGGATGACGGTGATACCAATTGTTGTTAGAGCACTTGGAAAGGTCCCTGAGAGCTTGAAAGAAAGACAAGAGAAATTGGAAATCAGAGGAAGAATCGAGACCATCCAGACCACAGCATTGTTAAGATCGGCTAGAATATGCAGAAGAGTTATGAAGACCTTAGGAGACTTGCTCACATTCAGGCTCCAGTGAAAGACTATCAGCCTTAGCTGGTATGAAAAACTCGCAGAGATAATGAAAGACATCAAGCTATTTGCAAAAAATGTAAAAGAACTGGAGACTTTGATACAAACAATAAGAATATACAGCCAAGATATAGGAATGGAATTTGGCATAGAAAAATGTGCCATGCTGATAATTAAAAGTAGGAAAAGAGAAACAACGGAAGGAATAGAAATACCAAATTAGGAAGGAATCAGGTTGCTTGGAGAAAAGGAAAGCTACAAGAACGTGGGAATATTGGAAGTTGACACCATCAAACAAGCAGCGATAAAGGAAAAAATTAGAAAAGAGTAACTTAGAAGAGCGAGAAAACTTCTTGAATCCAAGCACTTCTGCAGAAATCTCATCAAAAGAAATACACACCAGTGCATTCCCCCTCGTAAGATACTCAGGATAATTCTTAAAATGGACAAGGAAGTAACTCAGATAAATGAACCATGGGATAAGAAAATTGTTGACTGTATACAGGACCTACACACAAGATATGACATATACAGACAGTATGTACCAAGAAAAGACGGAGGAAGATGACTCCCTTGCATCAAGGACTGCGTAGATATATCAATCCAAGGTCTCGTGGACTACATTTTAAAAAGTAAAGAAAGAAGATTGATCACTTCAGCCGGTAATAGTATCGGCAACATAAGACCAGACAGAAAAACAACAAAAACTAAAAAAAAAACAGAAATGGAAAGAAAAACAAATACATAAGATTTCAAACGACAAACTGGTGAGATTGCACTCGAGAAAACCTGTGTAACATATTGACCCCGGGCAAGCTGTCAAAATAGGAAATGCACCAGTGTAAATAACAGGTGCATCCGGTCGAGGAATATCAGGATATAACCTTGACCGTGGACAGGTTGAATTGAGTGCGATTTGTGACCCCCACAAGAAGGTGGACATCAAACAATTATATAAACCGGGTGAAGACAGGAAATCAGGCAGTTGGAGAGAAGATGCTGGAATGAGGAACATGTCCCAGAGAGGCTGGGCCCCCAGGCCCCCGGTTGAGCAGCCCAGGAGAACGGGAAAGAAACACTGTTATGGCTATAAGAGTGGGGTCAATATGTTGCAGTTCACCTCTCACACAGTAAAACCTTTAGTAACCCTTTCAAACCCTTTCAAATAAAGTGAGAGGTATATTTTTCTAAAGAACTGTGTCGCTCGTCTTTATTGTGTCGTCGTTATGATTCTGCATACAGATGTATATGTGTATGTGTATGTATAGTTGTTCATGGCTATACAACACCTGGACATAGCTACGAAAAGAAAACCTCAACAGAGAAACTAAATCTTTTCTAACAATAGGACAAAACATTCCAACTATATGTCCCAATTATATCAAAACGAAAATTGATTATACGCAACAGAATAACAAGAGTAGGTTATGTGAATAAAAAGATGAAACAGTTAATCCCATAATAAGTGAAAAAAAAGAGTACAATACTAGACACGACAGGGTAGGAAAGGTAATCCACAGGAAATTGTGTAAGAGATTGAAATTTGACGATACTACCAAAAGGTATATGCACAGACCAGAATCAGTCTTAGAAAATGAGACCCATGAAATTCTCAGAGATTTTGAGATACAACTGAATCACCAAATCCCAGCCAGAAGAACTTACCAAGTGTCAATTTACAAAAAAAAAGAGAATTTGCCGTCAAGTGGAATTTGTTGTTCCAGCGGACCTTAGGGTGATAAAAAGAATTAAAAAAAGCGAAAAGATGAACAAATACTTGGACCTTGCCGGAGAACTGAAAAAGCTGTTGAATCTGAGGGTCAAGGTAATGCCAATTGTAGCTGATGAACTCGGAACAGTCCCCAAGAGTTTGGAGAATGGATTGGAAGAATTTAAAATCAGTTGGAGAATCGAGACCATCCTGACTACAGCATTGATGAGATCGGCCAGACAACTCAAAAGAGACCAAAGGCCTAAGGAGACTTGCTGTCACTTAGACTCCAGTGAAATACCACAGATATAATCCTGGTGTGAAAAACTCACAAGGAATGAAATAATGATAATTATTATTATTATTATTATTATTATTATTATTCAAATATTTTCGTAATCCGGTGAAAAACACTCGAGGTTTATTTTAAGTTTTATTTTCCATTTCGTCTTCTCTGTTCTTCGACTTCATTCCCTGGTTGGAAATAGTATACTGAATAAATAATATACACTTGCCAAATAATTTGCTTAAAATTTTATCCACTACTAAGATTACATGATAGTAGAAGCCAAAACAGTGTTTAAAAAAAAAGAGGAAGAAAGAGAAAACTAAAAACCCCGCTCAGTTCAATCTGATTGCCTCGTTTTGAAAATGACAGTCGCCATCTTACCATGTCAGAAAATGTCATCTTAATCCCTAGCTTCATTCAAAATTGACAGCGGTGTCTACAAACGTAGATAGATTCCGGATAACAGTATTTTTCTGTGGTTACGACAGTCTCTTAAGAGACGTTTTCTTGGCTTTATCACTGTTACTCGTCATGTTAAGTATTTGTTTTAATGAAACAAATACTTGACAAAAATTTCTGTGTTAGTAAATGTCTCTTATTTTGTTTATACGTCTACACGTTTATTGGTATGTCGCGGCAAATATTTGATGTTGCCGGATTTTTTTCAATCGTAGATATTAATATCAATTATACTTAAAATTTATGGATTCAGAATTTTAAAAAATATCTATAACATTGCAATATTTCGGATTTGTTTGACGTAGTGAATTCCCATCTGATGTCTGTTCGTTTTGTGGAAATAAGAAGTACTTTTACCATTAGAACGCCAACAACATTTCCACTTGTAATGATATACAAAAGAGAAAGACAACAATATATATATATATATATATATATATATATATATATATATATATATATATATAAACAATTCAGTTTAGCATAAGTATGCCGTTAGTTCTATTTAACCCATAGATAGGGCCCTATCAGGTGCTACCCCTTCATTGCCATTGCTCCCAGGTCCACTCTGGCCCGGCGTGGTAGCACCTGATAGGGCCCTATCTATGGGTTAAATAGAACTAACGGTATATATATATATGTGTGTGTGTGCGTGTGCGTGTGTGTGTGTTGTATAGCAAAGAAAGGCAACAACTCTGATTTATGAAAATATAAGCAGTTTCTTTTCTTTTCCTTTTATTAGCCAAAATGTACGGATGAGAGGTTCGAGTAAGGGAGGGCCGAAGACGACTGAGATGCACGCACACAATGGGCCGAGATACAAATCTTCAGCGAACTACTTTTCTCTTCGTTCTGCTTTTCGGGTTGAAATCTTCCTGGTTATATAATATTCCGGGCGCCCACACCAAACTCTCGTGGTCACATCTCCTTCAACCTGCTACTTACACGTTGCACGTGGACACCTCTTTCTGGCATGCCACCCACACAATGCACGAGACAACGCTTCCTTCTAGCATGCCACATCACACAATTTAAGCGGAATTTTCACGGGGGACATCTGCATCCTGTTTACTTTAGGTACCAGACGAATTTCCTGTTATTTTTGTTTCCGGTGTCCGACTTCCGCAGCTGCATCGACATGTCAAAAAGGGTTTTCAAGACAATACTCAAAAGTAAGATCTTTGACTAAAATGAACAACCTACATGTTTCTAAGTTAAATCCGATGAATTGTATCAATACTTCCACACAGACGGTGTGTGTGTGTGTGTGTGTTTGTGTGGTTTGGTTTGTTTGGTTTTATGGCATATCAACCTTTATAGGTTATTTAACGCCAAATCCATTTTTATGTAAATAATCTGTTCTATTGAAAACAGTTCAGTTTAGCATAAGTATACAGTTTAATTGTCAAAAACATTTCCATTTCAAACTATTCAAGCAGTTATATGTTACAATTCAGTTAAGTGTAAATACAGTTTTAATGTCGAAAAACAGTTCTATTTGAAATAATTCAGTTAAGCATAAGCACGCAGTTTAAGTGTAAGTACGGTTTAAGTGTCAAAAACGTTTCTATTTCAAGCTATTCAGTTTACTCAATTCATTTTAGCATAAGTATGCTGTTAGTTCTATTTAACCCATAGATAGGGCCCTATCAGGTGCTATCACTCCGGACCAGAGTGGACCTGGGAGCGATGGCAATGAAGGGGTACTCCGCATTCCCCAAAGCTCCAGCACTGCTGGAACATCACCATCAGATTGTTTAGTGTCATATCTAGGACACTCGTTAGGAGGGGTCTTACCCCTCTGCAGAGGTGCAGTCAGTGTATTCTACAGCCCCAGCTGACTGGGCAAGTGTGTGTGTGTGTGTGTGTGTGTGTGTGTGTGTGTGTGTGTGTGTGTGTGTGTGTGTTCGAGGATTACAACCAAACAAAAAATCCCATTTCTTTATATCGAGCTCCAATACAGGCAATACGAAGTTAACCTCTTATATCATTTGAGATCACTCACGGTCATCAAATGGAAAAGGATATTATGAATAACCAAATGGAATGAGATTGAGAGTATGATATCAAATGAAAGTACATTTTTGGTCTCACGAGTGTCTGGATTAGACAGAAGTCAGGTCCATGTTTTTCACATGGCCAGCTATATTTTGTACGTTCATGAGTAAATCGAGAAAAAGAGTCTACGTAAATTTTTTTTCCTCGCAGACATCCTTATGCAGGTGCGTGTTTTCGTTATGTGGGATGAATCTGAATAAAAAATCCCAGGGACTTAATTTCTTGTATGAATATTGACTTGACTTCGGCCTCAATATAGACGAGACAAAGTTTATCTCTGTGGTCACTTCATGTTATTGAAATGGCAGGATATGTAATTTCTGACCAAATAAAGGGAGGTAGTCACTGTGATATAAAGTACTAAAATGTCTCTTGATCTCATAAATATCAGATCCATGTTTTTCCCATGGCCAGCGAAGTAGTAAAAAGTGACTATGCATATTTTTAAAAGAAAAGAGAATATTGTATATAAACAGGTTCTAAGAGAAACTATACAGAATTTATCTTAATGTTTAAGAATCATTTAATGTTTGACAATTGCTCTGTTGGGGATGCAGAAGAAGCGATACAAGGATGGGTTGATCGGTATTCACCCTTAAGTGATTCAGATTACCTCCAAACCAGCTAGAGGACTTGGTGGGTGGGGTCTTGCCCCTTTCAGGGAATACAATCAGCGTAATCTTAGCCCCACTTACAGGGCTCTTTTGTTTGTTTGTTTGTTTGTTTGTTTGTTTGGTTGGTTGGTTGGTTGGTTCGTTCGTTCGTTCGTTCGTTCGTTCGTTGTTTTTTGTTGTTTTTTTGGGGGGGGATATTGTTCTTTTTTGTTTTGTTTTTGCTTGTTTTTTGTTTTTTGTTTTTTGTTTTTGTTTTGTTTGTTTTATTTTTGTTGTTGTTTTTTGGGGGGTTGGGAGGTTGTTGTTTTTTTTTGGGGGGGGGGTAGCATCCTTAATTGAAAATCAACTGGTCAGTGTTGATTTTGACCTCGTGTGAAAACATTCAGTTCGTGTTTGCCTTTCAGAATTCACATTAAGCTGAATAATCTTGGATAATTTCACGCGTGTTTGATTAAATTCTTTGTCAAACTTCATGACAATGCGTCAGAAACATTTAACAAGTTAACATAAGTCTATGAAAATTAAATTCTCTCCCGGTCACGAATTTTAGGGTCGCACGGGGCATTTTGGGTGACCACGAGACAACACTAGGGTCCGCAGACGTACCAAAAGTGCCTTGAAAATTTTATATTATCGTATTTGCAATAGAATTGCAAATTCGTATTTCTAGCTACTAGTACACACCTATGAAAATTCAGTTTTAACAGACGAGTCTCCGTAATATAAAGCCTAAAAGTGCTGGACTGCAACCAAGATGTTAGCGAGTTCGAGCTCCAGTCACGCTATTACGTTTGCTTTCGGACTAATTCCCTTGAAAAAGAAATGAATCCCCCCAGCTATGCTTTTAATAACATTGCTTGTGTTCTTCTATAAGGATTGCTTTAGCATTAGATAACCCACGAAAAGAGATATACCATTAAACAAAGAAACCATCAGTTTAAGCAGCAACCACTCCCAAAATGTTGGCCTAATGTGGCCTCTGATTATCTATTTTTATCTCAAAAGGTGGTCAAAATACTACTTACTACCTTTGGCTGCAACATATTTATGTGGAGCAGCCTTTTCAGTACTGATAACCAAATAGAGATTTCGACTCGTTGGGTTAATTGAATTGCGTGTATCTTTGTCAAAAATATCTCAAAGAATTAATAATTAGTCCCAAGCAAGACAAGTAGATTCTTCTCATTACTCAATGCAAATATGGGATATAATATTCATTTGATATTTTTGATAATTCTTTTTCTTATTTATATAGGGGTCAACGAGATTTTATTTTTATTCATATGAGGTCTACGAGTTTTTATTTTTATTTATATGAAACTCCACGAGATAGGTCCTTAAATTGAAAGCGATCCTGGCTCTAAAAAGTTTGAAAACCACTGACTTATACGACAGATCTCGTAATCCAGTCATTTTCATCGGAAGGAATGAACGAGTTGGTGTTAACATTTTTTTAAGTCACTACTTCATTTTTCATTCCACAAGATAATCGTTCGTCTTAAACTGCAATAAGTAAAACTGAATCATTTAAGAATAGTTGACTTTTTTCTTGTTCAGGGATGTAAGCGATCCTCTGCCTACACCTCTCACGAACATTGAGCACGTGATTATATACGCTTAAAAACAGGATATGTTTTAAAAAAAGCTACCATGAAATCTTTTCAACGAGTCAGTGGAAAGGAATCTAAGAGATCTTTTGATATTCCCCCCTGCAAATGCACTATGGTAAATTTTATAGCCAGACGCAATATTCAACGCTAAACGCACTTTAAAGAACATGATCTGTGAATATAATCTAAGAAACTGATATTCTGAGAACAAAAATGAGACCATTTGAATCCATTTCTTAAAGTGCCTACTTGATTTTTGTGTGTGGTTCGTCGAGTGGAACGCTAGAACTATATCGCTAACAAAATGACGAATGACTGACAACGAACAGAAAGCTGTATGAGAACTATGTGCGAGCTTCCTTGCAAACCAAACCTTTTGATAATTAACCCTTTGAACTCCAGGCCATTTGGGCTTTAGTTACTCTGTACTTGAGCTCACAAAATTGCTCTATCGGTAGAACTTAAAATACGCTGGCTGTATCTCCTTCAGAAGGTAAGACTCCCCTTCTATAAAAAAGAGTGGTGTCAATCCATCTTGGGTTATTTTATGCCTAGAGGTTAGGAAACTGCATTCATTATACGTTCATACTTACATTTTTATGTAGTTGTTTCGAAAGAGTTGTTTGTTTGTTTGTTTGTTTGTTTTTGTTTTTTGTTGGGTTTTTTTTTTTTTGCTCATAGTCCTATGAAATGCGAATAATTTTTAAACGGACCTCTTTTTAACTAATAGAGGAAATCCTCACAGAGACTACCACTTCGGTTCAGAGTGGACCTGGCATTTACAGCAATGAAGAGTTTCTCTACATATTTCCAGAACTAGAGCCTCATCATCAGATGCAGTTTAGTGTTTTACCAGGATACTCCTTTTGGTGTGTTGAGCAGAGGATACAGTCAGAATATTCTAACCCCCTCCGACAGGGGAGGATTTGCCATTTATGGTAAAATAGCACTCGGTCTGAAATATCGAGGTTACTGTGTATGACGTTAGGATGATCAGAGTCTCTAAAGTATTGTTTATTAAGATGGCAGAGAAGTATAACCAAGTTGATATAATGAAAAGAAAGGTGTTTATATTAAAAAGGAACTTCAAAACTCAATCAAAATATCAGTATCGCGTGATCGCCACGTCAGGCTAGTGACGTCACAAAAGACTGCACTAGATAGTGTTGACACAGAGTCAACAACACTTGGTAAGTATCAGTTTCTCGTTTATGCAAATCATCAGACAAATTGACATTGATCCGCTAATTCTCAATCAGGTTTGCCAACCTGAAAACTGGAGAAGTGTGTAGTTGCAGCCAGACTACTTTTGGGTTGCAAGTATTTTTATGAGGTAGAAATGCAAACCCCATGCCCCCTGACTTTGAGTTCTGACCCTGAATCAAATAGACACGCTAAGCAATGGATGGAAACTTATATATTCGTTAACAAATTTGAGAAAAGACCAAGGAGACAAGGTCAGTCTGTTAGTCAGAGTTCTGAAGGAACAAAAGAGATCGAATCTCAGTCGGAAGAAGCCGGACAGTCGAGAACAGACCAGATTGTCAGTTAGGTGATGAATCGACAATCAGCCAAAGTCACTTGCCAAAAGATTTCCTTCATCTCACCACGTCTTCCGAACGCTAAATATCATGATTTCATGTTGTTATCGAAAGTGACTTGTTACAAATTCCCTCTCTTCAAAAGAGGAGAGAGGTCCTCTTATTGTAGTGGCTAACGTACTGAACTGCAGCATCGTAGTAACTGAGTTCGAACTCCAGTCATGCTATTACGTTCACTTTTTTACATACCTCTTGGAAAGATATAAACCCCTTATCTCTCCTGCTATGAGTTAAATAGTGCCACTACTGTTCTTCTTTCGGCAATGAATAAACCACGTAGGTTGATATGCCATTAAACAAAGAAACGAAACCATTTTCATTATTTCGACAGGTTATCATTGGTTGATTATACAATTTTATGAATGTTCAAACATCTTAAACTTTTTAAAACTTTCTGTGCAGCTGTTTAACTCGTTCAAACCTGTAATGAATATTGCCATTCAAGAATTCCTTGATAACACCAGATTATTTTGGAATCCACAAGCAACAACACGGCAAATACGTTCTTGATAATGACCAAGGATTATCGGAATTACTTAGACTACAGCTGATAGATAGATAGTGTAGACAAGAAGGCAACGGTACTTGACGAGTGTCATTTTCTCGCTTAGGCCATCATCAGACAATTGACATTGATCAGCTAATTCTCAATTAGAGGGTTTGGGTTTCTTTGTTTAATGGCATATCAACTCTTTGTAGGTTATTTAATGCCAAAGCCATTCTTCTTCTAGAACAGTAGTGGTACTATTTAACCCATAGTTGGGAGGATAAGGGGGTTCATACCTTTCCCAAGGGTATTTGCCCGAAAGTGAACGTAATAGCGCGACTGGAGTACGAACTCGCGTACTACGATTCCGCTGTCCATCGCTTTAACCATTACACCACGAGTACACCCCCTTCTCAATTAGAGTTGCCAACCTGAAAATTGAGGAAGTATATAGTTGCAGCCAGACTACTTCTGGATTTCAAGTCGTTTTTATGAGGTAAGAATGCTAACCTCATGCAACTCTGGCGTAATGGCTAATGTGCTGGACTGCGACACGGTAGTAACTGCGTTCGAACTCCCGTGATGCTATTACGTACCCTCTACATTTGTGGTAATGATGCTTTTGCCCCAAAACCATGAGTGGCCCCCACCTGTCAGCATTTGAAAAAAACAACTAAAAAAAAATTTGGGGGACAGTTTTTATACAACTTTAGGCAAAATAATACCGCTACCTTGCTTTTACAAGGATGACTTCGGCATCAAATAACCCTCGACGGTTGATATGCCATTAAGACAAAAAAAAAATCAAACCATCTCTCCTAAGCTACGTTAATAGCTAAAAAGCGCTCAGTTTGAAATCATCGAATTTACGATGTGTAAAAAAATAACTGCTCAGCCTGAAATATAGGATTTATGGGTTCAAAGAGTTAATTCTTTTTACTTCCAATCTCCTTACTGCTCTATTCACAAACATTTTGGAAAAATTGCAGGATTATTAAATATCTTCTTTACCGATGTTTCGACTTTGAAAAACTTTTTGGAATAAATGTATATATTTGGCTAAAGACGTTGTTTAAACAAAAGTAAATGATAAGAAATGTTCTTTTGTTTGGTGGGGTCGCAAATACTAACACTATACCTTCAATATTCCTTTTATTCTTTACGGTTGAAAACCTGCTAATTTTCTAGCTCGAGAGTGCCTCAGGTGGTGTAATGGTTAGCAAGCTAGACTAACAAACCTTCACGAGTGAGCTCATGTCTCTTTGGGTACTCCATTCATTCGGCCTTGTACCACATCTAAGCAAAACGCTTAGTAAATTACTACTACTGCAGATCTCTTAGCCTTACACAACCATCGAACCAAACCTGCAAGTGTTCCCAGTTGCAAGACTTACGCGGGTCAGGATTTACTAAAAGTAGTTCTAATATTGATTTTTGAAACATTTCAATTTAGTGCAAGGCCACTCGAGGGAGGCTGATAGACGCTAGTTTTATTTGTGTTAACCTAAGTTCGAATTTTGAATACTTTGATGGTAGCACCTCATATTTACCAGACTAAAGACCACACCTGCCACCCCACTGACACACACAGACAATTATCAATTTATCCAATTATTTGACTTCTTGATCAATCAAATGCCGTGAAATATACTAGCAGAAAATAAAACTGTAATATCCTGAAAGATGATGCCGATTTAAACCTGGGTAAGGTATTGTCTGGTTTCTTTGTTTAATGCCATATCAATCTTCGTGGGTTATTTAATACCAAAGCAACCCTTGTAGAAGAACAATAGTAATACTATTTAACTCATAGCTGAGAGGCTTAAAGGGTTCATATTTTTCCCGAGGGTCTGAAAGTGAACGTGAGAACAGGCCTGGAGTTCGAACTTTGTTACCACGATGTGACAATGCAGTACGCTAGCCACTACGCCATAAAAACTTCCTTTTATGCAGAATGTATCTGGGGGTCTGTATACTCTATTATATACCCACTTATTTTGGGACGTGTGCACGTTTTGACCGGTAAATGTAATCATTTACTGTAATCTGGTGATTTTATATATATATATATATATATATATATATATATATATAGAGAGAGAGAGAGAGAGAGAGGCACTCATGGTGTAACGGTTATCGTCATTGGAAATGGACTCGGCTATCCGATTTCGAACCCTGAATGAGACTGTTTA
This sequence comes from Sepioteuthis lessoniana, assembly GCA_963585895.1. Taxonomy (NCBI): domain Eukaryota; kingdom Metazoa; phylum Mollusca; class Cephalopoda; order Myopsida; family Loliginidae; genus Sepioteuthis; species Sepioteuthis lessoniana. The sequence goes on along the minus strand of OY757909.1, from coordinate 82,547,711 downwards.
CATTTCGCATAGTGCCGACACTCTTGGAAAAGGTATGCGTCTAACTATTCTCCTTAATTATTCTAGTTATAAGTAGGACACACTGGTTTCTTTAATTCTGGTATGGCAACAGATCTGGGAGAAGGAAAACTCAGAGCCAGTTGTGAGGAGAAGGTTCCACCAGACTATTCTTCCTCAAGACTCGCTATATGAGTTGCATCCCCAACACTAAATCAGATTACAAGACCACTGAAGTGATATATAGTTATATAAAACCTCAAAGAGCCAAAAACTACCTAGCAGGTTTCACCTCACGGATCTTTAAGATAATTCTGAGTCAGAATTATCCTGAAGATCCGTAAAGTGAAATCTGGGTAAGTAGTTTCTGTCTCTTCTAGGTATTCTAGTTTTACTCTTCTTGATGTATTGAACACTTTTACGTATTAGCTTAGGTAACTGTCGGGGCTTTTTTTTTTCTTTTAGCAAGGCATTGCGGTACAGATTGATTATTTTCAAGCAATACAGATGTTTTTAATATTTTCTTTTTTTATTAATTTTTTTCCAGATCTCGCTTTGTGCATATATATTTTTTTTATTTACAAATCGCATCATCTGTTTTTGTTTTTTGTCACGCCGCCAGAGTTATAGAAATTGTTATAAAATAAAATGTATGTGTGTATGCGCGCGCATGCTCTTTATGAGCTACTTTCTGATCTGGTTTAGTCTATTTGTTTAACGAAATCCGATTAATTTGTAAATGTTTGATTACAGTCATAAATATTCATATTTTGAACGTTTCATTGTGTGCATTAACCAAACACCTCAGCCACGGGCAGGATATGAGATAAGGTCATTTTTTAAGCAGAGTAAAGCTAGCTTGAATTCAGTTTTCCTTCTCCTAGACTGGTTGCTTAACGAAGTCTAAAGGTGACAGTCTGTCCAACTATTTACCCATAGTGGATTCATTCGGGTTGCCGGGTTCATTTCCAACGATAAGAAACGTTACTCTAAGAGCGCTTCCATTTTAATCTTTTTTAATCACGACTTTTTTAATTTGCCAATAATAATCACCGTTTGTTTGCACAGTTATATGAATTTACTAACCCCTCCGCACGGGCAGTGTGTGACACAAGATTAATTTTTAAGCGGAGCTTGATAGGCTCAAATTCAGAGTTTTCCTTTTCCTAGACTGGTTGCCTAACAAAGGCTAAAGAACCCAATCTACCCTACTATTTACCCATAGCTGGAGGGAGAATAATTGGATTCATACCTTTCTCAAGGGTACTAGGACTATGTGAAATGCTATCAACTACATCCAGTATTCGAACACCTCTCACCGAGTCCATTTCCTACGACGATAGCCCAGTTGGCTGGAGCTGCAGAATACACCGACTGCATCTCTGCAGAGGGTAAGACTCCCTCCATGAGTGTCCTGGATATATCACTAAACGTTCCGATGATGAGGCTTCAGTAATGCAAGAGCTTTGCGGGTGGCGGAATACTCCTTCATTGCCATTGCTCCCAGATCCACTCAGGCCCGGATAGGGTTTAATCTATGGGCCAAATAGAACTTTTTGACATTTAAACTGTACTTATGCTAAACTTAATCACTTGAAATAAAGCAGTTTTACATTTAACTGTGCGTAAACAAAAAGCTGTGTACTTATGCTAAACTGAATTGCTTGAAATAGAACGGCTTGATTATTTAACCGTGTAAAAAAAAAATGACTGATGTTTAACTGAATTGCTTGTAATACATAGCAATATTTGGAACTATTTAACTTTGTTAACATACTAAACTGAATTATTAGAAATAGAACTGATCATTTAACTGTCTGTAAACAAATAACTGATGCTTAATTGGATTGTTAGTGTTAAATTGGAATATTTGAAAACATTAAACTGTGTGCAAACAAAGGATTAATAGTAAATAGAATTATTTGTATTATGTAGAAATAAGTAAAGCCATTTAACTGTGTGCAAAAAAAATGAGCTCTGGCTCGTTTAAAAATGTTATCCACAAAATGTGTTTAGAAATAAAGAGGATTTGGCACTAAATAACCGACAACTGTTGATATGTCATAAAACCCAACTAAACCAAATTTTATATATCTAATATATTTGTATAAAATGTATTTGGCATTAAATAACCTACAACGGTTGATATGTCATAAAACCCAACCCAACCAAATCTTATATATCTAATATATATAAATAAAAAATGATTTGTCATGAAATAACCAATAATGGTTGATATGCCATAAAACCAAACCAAACCAAATCGAATTCTACGGCGATAACCATTACACTATGGGCGCCTCTTGCATTGTTATATGATATCAAACATTTCCCTCTCTGAAGAGGTGGAGTCGGCATATTCTTCAGCCACAGCTGTCAAGACGGTTTGATAAAATAGACTCGTGGTTAATAGATTTCTTCTTGTCACAAAGCATGTCCCGTTGGGGGAGCTCAGAATATGCTGACTGTATCCCCTGCAGAGGGATAGAGCACCCACAAAAAATGATATCCTTGGTATGACACTAAACCTAACCCCAATTGCATCAGATGGTGACGCTCAAGTTTTGAAAATCTGAGAAGTGTCGAATACCCTTTCATTGCCATTACTTCTTGGTCCACTCCGACCTGGAGCATAAGCACCCATTAGGGTTCCATTTATGGGTCAAATAGATCTGTTTGCAAATTATTTGAGAGTATTTCCGTAGTACAGTGGCTAACGTCTTGGACTGTGACATCGTAGTAAGCAAGTTCGAACTTCAATCGAGCTATTACGCTCAATTTCGGACTAACACCTTAGGGAAAGGTATAAACTGTCTTATCCCTTCTGGTAGGGGTTAAATAATATCACTGTCCTTCTTTAAGGATCGCTTTGGCATTGAATAACCCACGAATGTCGTTTAAACAAAGAAACCAAACCAAATTATTTGTATTCGATAGGAATTCTAGATATCATATAACCATATACAAATAATTCAAGAAACTACGTAAAAATGCGATTATATACGTTCAATGTACGCAATCCCCAAACCTCTAGGTATGAAATAACCCTAGACGAGTTGACATGCCGCTGAAATCAATCAATCAATCAATCTGTCACCAAGCGAATAATTATTGAGTTTAATTTCGTGTAAAAGTTTAAAAGACCTTAGACTTTTCAGTGAAGGAAAATACCAACAAGAAAATTGTAAACTGCATTTTACTTTTATTTGAAATTTCAGTGAAAATTTCTCTTGCAGATATTTATACTCTTCTGAGGTTTTTTTTGGGGGGGGGGGTCTTGTTTTGTTTTGTTTTTGTGTTGTTTTTGTTTTGTTTTGTTTTTGTTTTTGTTTTTTGTTTTTTTTTGCTCTGGTAACTGAAATCGAGTTACTCTAAAAAAAAGTACTTAGTGCAAGTGGCCTCAGGATGCAACAAACTCGATAAGAAAAAAGAATGCCAAAAAAGGTTACTTTGCAGACAGCAAATTCCATTAATTTGATTGGATGATTTTTGTCCAATCAGATTGACAGCGGTGAGAAATAGTTAACGATCCCCTCGACGGAAGGCTAGCATGAGTAGAAATTCATTTGAATAGAATGTTATCAGCGATTTTCAACCGCGATTTTTTTTACAGAAAAGGAAATAGATCTTTTAGACCCACCTGTATTAGGAAATGAGAATATATTTTCTTTAAATTGATTGAAAACGTCCGAAAATTTAACCAGATATTTTGGTCATTATACGTAATGGTGTCTTCACAAAATATTGCTTACTATTGTTGCCGAGGGTACTGTAATAAAAAGGTTACTGCTGAAGTTAATTTTAAATAAAACTAGCAAATGGTAAAACAAATAATAGGAGGTTAAGTTGAAACAGAAGTTGTCTTTTTATGTATTATTTTGTAAAGAAGCAATAATTTACAAAATATTCTTTTGTGTGGTCATTAATTTTGGTATGTGTACAGTGTACATAAATGTTTTAATATTCCTTTTTTCAATTGCTTACTTGAGGGTCAGTCCTGAAATTCTTTGAGTATAAAAGGTCGTGAAATTCGGGCTGACATTTTGGTTCAGTCTGGGGAAGCACACGCCTATCTTCTTCGACTATTAAACTGCTACTTACCAGCACGGTGGATTCTGGTATATTTAGACCCACTAGCTTTTGGCTGGAAAATACGAAAAAGTTATTTTTGGTTTGGTTTCTTTGTTTAATGGCATATCAACCTTTGTAGGTTATTTAATGCCAAAGCCATTTTCCTAGAAAAACCATAGTAGTACTATTTAACCCACAGCTGGGAGGATAAAGGGGTTCATACCTTTCCCAAGAGTATTTACCCGAAACTGAATGTAATAGCGCGACTGGAGTACGAACTCGCTTACTCCGATTCCGCAGTCCATCACTTTAACCATTACCCCACGAGGACACCGTCCTGCTATTTTTGGAAATAATATTACACGTGGGTCATTTTCTATTTTTAGATTCGATGAAACATACAGGTTAGGAACCGTTAGATGCTCGACCAAGAATTGAAACTTGTCCACATTTAAGTTTTTTGCATGAGAATTGGCTATTTTTATACACAAGCGATATTTGATTAAACATTCTCGTTACTTACTAAAGCTTTCCTTTGTCTGCCACACAGATCTCAAGTAGTTAATAGTATCTGCCATTACAAAGTGGTCACCTACTTAATTACGGAACAAACTCATCGTTGCTTAACCTAGAATAGCCAGACTGAATATATTTTTATTTGTTTTTCCTTCTCCTAGACTAGTTGAAGGCTGAAGAACCTAGTCTGCCCTACTATTTACCCATAGCTGGAGGGAGAATAATTGGATTCATACCTTTCCCAAGGGTATTAGTGCTATGTGAAATGCAATCAGTCTTGTCCAGGATTTGAACTCGTATCGCTGCGTCCATATCCTGTGACGATAACCATTACACCTTGTCGATCATTACTAACAATTTTGAGTGGTATTATCCTTCACCTTTTCAATTTTATTTTCTTTTTTAATCTTTGATTGACTGGTTCATTGATTCATTCTAACGGCATGTCAACCTGTCTATGGTTATATTATGCCTATATGTAAGCGAACAGCTTTCATTTTACATTTATATTTGCATTTTGTATTGTTTTTTCTTAAGAGATTTTTTTACACATTTATATGGTATTAAGTATTCCTATCAAATACAAATAATTCGCAAACAGTTGAATAGTTTCAAGTATTCCAATCTAATATGAATAATGATATGGTTTCAAATAATTATTCCTATCTAATAATAAACATTTGTTTGAACATAGTTACATGGTTTCAAGTAACTAATAATAACCCTTAGTAAACAATTATAGGTTCAAGTAAGTATTTCTAATACAAATGATTTACACATGGCGATATGGTTTCAATAACTAATCACAGTAATCATCAGTAAACAATTATAACTTTAAGTAACAATTCTTAATGCAAATAATTTCTCGTTATATGGCATCAAGTATTTCTTTCGAATACGAATGATTTTAAGCAGATCTATTTAACAAGAGACACAGAACATGAAACTCTCAATCAACACCGATAGAAGAAGTATGCGGACCACAAAAAAGACTATGTTGATAAATAAATCTCATTTGGTCATATTCCATAAGTGTATCTTGGTAGACCTATGAACTTTTCAACCGACCCTCGTATATGTATTTGTAATTATGTGGGGTATATATATAAATATATATATATATATATATATATATATATATTGCAAAAGTATAGGGTTGGGACCCCATAGTGAAAAGGTCTTCTGTTTCATCTTTTTTGGGAAAAATTTCTTCTGCTTACTATCGATTAGGCACCCAAGAATCCGATTAAAAAATCTGAAGGGAAGACTTATTTAGTGCGGACTTATTTTGAGCTCTACTATGGTGACCCACAAAAAATGTTTGCTGTTAGAGAAATAACATTGAGCAGTAAGCCAACTTATGAGGAAAATATACAAAATTCTAACATTTCCTGAAATCCAGTACAATCAAATAATGATCGTGCTACGCCAAATGGAGACCAATGGCGAGCTGAAACTTGACTAGCCTTCCCAACAGGCAAAGGATTGCATGGATGCCACTACTTTAATCTCCAAAAGATTAGTGATCGTGCTACTCCAGCGGTCAATGTGACACTGCACCAAAAGAGCATCGTGACAACACCATGGCGAATACAGCCTCGAACCGGTCAACTGCACACGCACCGAGATAGACTTGGGTTTTTCGATGAGCACCTGTCGAGGTGCATTTTAGTTGACATTTACATGCTAAATTGAAACCATCCACGCCGTAAGCCACCCAAAAGTCTCCCCACCCCATTTTTTTAAATTTATTCTTCAATGCTGAATGGATAAAAATGGAAAATAAATTTTCATTATAAAGTCGAAACCCAATAACTTCACTCTATATATATATATATATATATATATATATATTTAATTAAATTGCGAGTGCTGCAAAATTTATGTATTATAATAAACAAATACACCATTGGTAATTACAGTTGGGGAATTAAATAAAACAACGAAGGACCTTTTCGTCCAGCTCTTTTCAAGTATTAAACACCGGAAATTCAATAAAAACGGGGTATATATATATATATATATATATATATATAATAAGGATGGCCAGATAGAGGGAAAAAAAACTAAGTAACACCTTTATCCAGGAGTTCCCCAAATATATTAAGAATATGATTGTTTAACTGCCAGCATAGAGAGGGGCGATTCATAGAAATATACATCGCCTCTAGAAATTTAAGATGGGGTTTATTTCTAGCTCTATGCAGGACTGAAAAACAATCATCTTCATAACGAGTTCTGCAACTATTTATAGTGAGCAAATGCTCACCAATTGCCGAATCCATTGCATGAGAATGCCCGGATTTTAATCGGCCTGACAAAAGAGATCTGGGTATATGCTGCCCTGCCCTCACTTCGAGACGTTGACAAGTCATACCTATAGATGTTGAATTGCATCGACAAACAAATTTATAAATTAAATTACTTTGTTTAAAGATAGGCAGCTTGTCCTTGTTCGTAGAATTAAAGGCCGGCTTCGAAGTGAATATTGATGTTAGGTTAGCAGCATGATAGCAACGATACACAAAAGAGGCAATCTTATTCGCAAAAGACTCGGAAGCAGAACCAACCCAGGGAAGTCTGAAGTATACAGGACATTTCGGAGGACTGAAAACTTTGTTCATGTCCTTGAATTTTGTCACCGCATACTTGATATTATTGTCAATGACAATATATATATATATATATATATATATATATATATATATATATATATTCACGTAACATTTGTAGTGTGTGTGTGTGTTTGTATTTGTCATTTTGAGGTGTTGTTACTTTGTAAGACCATACCTCTTATTTTAAAGAACTACCTCTGTGTACAATATCAAAATAAAGCTGTTTATCATTGTTATCATTACTATTATTATTATAATTATAATCATCAGTAGTAGTAGAAGTAGTAATAGTTGTCCTTGCTAGTTGTTTACACTGCTATAACTGGTAGTTTTTTTTTTACTCAAGTCTGAATGGCCATAAGTTTCCACAGATCTCTATGACTTGCTAATTTTCGTACTGCTGTGGTCTGGATCGTCTCGGTACTTCGTTTGGTCTCCAGTTCCCCCAGTCTCTTTCCAAGGTTCTTGGTGACTGCTCTAACTGTTGTCAACTTGCTCAATAGGCTGGGGCTGTAGAATACACCGACTGCTTCTCTGCAGAGGGGTAAGACCCCACCACCAACAACGAGTGTCCTGGATATGATACTAAACAATCTGACGATTAGGTTCCAGTAATGCTGGAGCCTTGGAGAATGCGGAGTATCTCTTCATTGCCATCAACTCAGGTCCACTCTGTCCCGGAGTGGTAGCACCTGATAGGGTCCTATCTATGGGTCAAATAGAACTAAGCTGTGTACTTATGCTAAACTGAATAGTTTGAAATAGAACTGTTTTAACTATGAAACTGCGTGCTGATGTTAAATTGAATAGTTTGAAATAGAACTGTTTTGACCATTTAACTGTTTGTAAACAAAAACTATACTTATACCTAACTGAATTGTTTGAAATTTAATTCGGCGTTAAATGACCCGAAAAGGATTGATATGCCATAAAACAAAACAACCATCATCATTGTCAACTTCATGTTCGACAACTTTCCAGTTCTCTGGTAATGAAGGTGCATGTATTTGCCCAGTTTTTCGCTTTCTTTTAATTTCAGTCTATGGTCTGCTGAAATGGCAAAATCCACTAGATGACAAGTTCTTTTCTTCTTGTTAATTAATGATACGTCTGGTCATCTGGCCTGGATTGTGTGATCCGTTTGTAACTCAATGTCCCAGATAATTCTATGCGTCTCATTTTCTAGGACTAATTCTAGTTTCCGCATATACCATTTTGTAGTGTGGTCAAAATTCACTCTTTTTACAGAATTCTCAGTAGATCCCCTTCTTCGCCCAGTGGTCATGCCCGCTCTTGTACTCCTTTTGTTCCAGTTTGCTGCACTTGCTTATTTTAGAATTCATCTCTATCCCCGCATAATTTTCACTTGTTATTCTCCTGCTGAGAAAATTATGAACCGCCTTATCCTCGCCTCCCAGCTATGGATTAAATAGTACCACTACTATCCTTCTACCAGGATGAGTTTGGCATTAAATAATCCACGAAGGTTGATATGCCATTAAACAAAGAAACCAAACGAAATTTAGTCTCCGGAATATTATCAATTCTTGTTTTGGCATAATTAATCCTTATGACATTATTGTGAGCTGCTATTGATAAATTGGGTTTCCCTCTTCAGGTTTCCTTCGCTAAGCCTTGTCCAAGTCATCTCGTGGGCAATTTTCTTAGTTCATCACTTGAAGTATTCATCGTGTTGTTTTTCTTCCCATTTTCATTTTCTAGAGTTTTATTGTTGTTTTCTATTGTTATTGCTTCTTTTTTTCCTTTTTATCATTTTAAACATCGCTCATTTTTTTATTCCAAATATGTTCCAATATCTTGGCTGAATATTTGAATTATTTGTATTAGGATGTTTACTTCTTTTTTATTCTAAATGTTATTATTATCATATTACTCCTTATGAGTTTTTTACACCAGTGTTAGCTGACTGTCTTTCACAGCAAGTCTACACAAGTCTCCAGGACTCTTCCCAGTATTCTGTTCGACCTTAACAGTACCGTAGTTTGAATTTTCTCGGCTCGTTCACCAATTTCCAACTGTTCTAACCCGCTTACCAAACCTTTATTGATCATTTCAAGCGCTCAGATTATAATCGGTATCACCGTCAACTTCATGTTCCATAGCTTTATAAGTTCTCTGGCAAGGTCTAAGTACTTGTGACTCTTTTCGCTTTCTTTCAATTTTACTCTGTTGTCCGCTGGGACGGCAAAGTCTACTATTCAATACGTTCTTTTTTCTTTTTTCTTTTTTTCTTTTTTTCTTGTTAATTATTCTTAAGTCTGGTCTTCTGGCTGGAATTAGTTGATCTGTTTGTATCTTGAAATCACAGAGAACTTTTTGAGTTTCATTCTCCAGGACGGATTCTGGTTTATGCATGTAGTATTGTCAAATTTAAATTTCTTGATTATTATTATTATTATTATTATTATTATTATTATTATTATTCTACTTCTCGTAGTTTTCACATCAGTTTGTTTTTCAATAGAATCTGAGTGACAGCAAGTCTCTTCAGATCTCTAGGATTTTACTAAGTATCCTAACCAATATTATTAGTGCTGTGGTCTGGACGGTTTCAATCATTTCTTTCATCTCCAGTTCATTAAGTCTCTTTTCCATGGGCCCTGACTTTGGTATGCTTGTCACTTTCATGACACAGGTTTTTCAGCTCTCTGGCAAGGTCTAAGTCTTTGTATGGCTTTTCGCCTTCCTTCATCTTCCCTCTGGTCTACTGGCACTGCAAAATCCATTATGTGACAGGCTCTTCTTCAAAGTTTTCCAAACAAGACAATACCTGATGGTCTTTTTTAGTTCTTTAGGAAAGTCCAAGTGGTTGTCTCTCTTTTCGTTTTCTTTCATTTTTACCTTGTGTTTGCCCGGTACGACAAAATCTACTATTTGGCTGGTCTTCTCTTTTTTTTTTTCTTTTAGATTATCACTATGTCTAATCTTCTGGCAAGGATTACTTGATCTGTTTGTATCTTAAAATCCCAGAGAATTTTGTGCGTCTCATTCTCCAGGACGGATTCTGGTTCGTGCATATACCATTTGGAAGTATGGTCAAAATTCAATTTCTTGCAAAATTCCCTGTGGATCTCCTTCCCCACCCAGTCATGTCTAGTCTTTTACTCTTTTTGTCCTAATCTACTATGTTCGCTCATGTCATTAATCGTTTCGTGTCTATCACCACATAGTAAAGTTGGTGACCTTAGTCGAAGGTGACCCGAAGGCTCCCTTTTCAATTGCTACTACACCGAGGTGTAGGAGAGAGCGCTACACCATTCCCAGGATTGCTCCACTTTACTCTTGATCCTCACCTTATAGTACTGTGCTAAGCAAGGCGGCATCAAGTACCATTTTTTAGTCTTTAGTATGATAGCCTGGGATTGAACCCCGGCATCGCGGACCATTGGCGAAGACTCAACTCATTAGACCACATAACTAACACTTATTGCTCTGTTGTGTATTATCTGTTTTTGCTGTAACATTTTATTGTTATTATTACTATTAGTTGCATCAGATAATGATTTGGATTTTTTTATTCAAAGGAAATTATTGGACAACATTCGTTCATAAGCACCGTTTTTAATGTTTTTCGTTTTCCACTTTTTAAAGTTTCACAACGATCAGCGCTCTCAATTATGTTGCTATGACAACCTCGTGCTCGGTTGCAACGTTCAACAATATTTTTCCTAGAATTCAAAAATATCGCCAAATCCTTTGATGATGAAGCAGATAAACTCTAAACCAAATTGGTTTTCATGTCTTATTTTACTATATATATATATATATTATTATTATTATTATTATTATTATTATTATTATTATTGGATCGGCCATAAATAAATAAACATCTTTTCTCATTAAAAGTTAATTTTCTTCTAAACTAAAGATACCAGGATTTTATTATTTCTCATGTAACCTGATACAATGAAAACAGATATAATCAAGCATTATAACCAAACACCATTCAACTTCTGTAACCAAAAATAAAATTGCATATATATATATATATATATATATATATATATATATACAAGGAATATACTTATTTTGGTACTGCTTCACATTCATTTTTTTTGGTTTGGTTTGGCTTATTTCTTTGCCAGCTAATCAACTCCTTACGTGTTTTTAATGCAGAGATTTGATTGATTTGTAAATGTTTAGTTATAATCATAACTATTTTTATTTTCAGCTTCCGTTGCAATTTTTTATTTTAGTTGTATTTTTCATTTGTCTATAATAATAATAATAATAATAATAATAATTGGACATGGCCAAGAAAGGGAAACGTTAAGAGAGAAACTGATTCTCTTCTGATAGCAACACAAAACAAAGCAAGAAACTGACCAGACTCAACAAAATAGCAGATGTAGATTATGTGTTGATAGGGACGAAACGATCAATCACATAATATGCGAATGCAGTGAATTAGTACAAAGAGGGTATAAGCCTAAACACGACTGGGTGGGCAAGATGATCCACTGGGAGTTGTGCAAGAAGTTTAGATTTAACCATACCAACAAATGGTTTAAGTATAAACCAGAACCCTTCCAAGAAAATGAGATACACAAAATTCTTTAGGATTTTGAGAGACAAACGGATCACCTTATCTTGGCCAGATGATATGAACTTGTGGTAGTCAAAGAAAAAACAGGACCTACCGAACCGGTTCCGGCTGACCACAGGGTAAAACTGAAGGAAGGCAAAAAGAGAGATAAATATCTGGACCTCGCTAGAGAATGGAAAAATCTAAGGAACATGAAAGTGACAGTTATACCAATTGTAATCGGCATGCTCGGTACAGTCACTAAGGGATTGGTACAGGGACTGGAGGACTTGGTAATAAGAGGGCGAATGGAGACTATCCAAACTACAGCACTGCTGAGATCAACCAGAATACTAAGAAGAGTCCAGGAGACTTGAGAAGACTAGCTGTCACTCAGACTCCATTGGAAAAACATCAGTTGACGATGGTGTGAAAAACTCCCAAATGGAAATAATAATAATAATAATAATAATAATAATAATAATAATAATAATAATTGAAAAAGCTGTGGAACAGGAAAGTGATGATAATGCCAATTGCGATTGTTGTTCTTGGTACAGTCACCAAAGGATTAGTACAAGGACTGGAGGACTTGGAAATAACAGGACGAGTGGAGACTATCCAAACTACTGCATTATTGAGATCGGCCAGAATACTGGGAAGAGTCCTGGAGACTTGGGGAGACTTATTGTCACTCAAACTCCAGTAAGGGACCATCCGCTAACGCTGGTGTAAAAAACTCTCAAAAGAAAATAATAATAATAATAATAATAATAATAATAATAATAATAATAATAATAATAATAAGTACGCAACAGAATAGCAAATATGGATTATGTGGAGAAAAATGAAACGGTTAATCATATAAGTGGATGCAACAAACTAGCGCAAAAGGAATACAAGACCAGGCATGACTGGGTGGGAAAAGTGATCATCTAGGAACTGTGCAAGAGACGGAAATTTGACCTTACTGCTAAATGGTTTATGCACAAATCTGAATCAGTCTTAGGAAATGATAACCATAAAATTCTCCGAAATTTTGAGATAAAGACGGATCACCTAATCGCGGCTAGAAGAGCAGACCAAACAAAAAAAGAGAGAATTTGCCCTCTTGAGGATTTTGCTATTTTAGCAAACCATAGGGTGAAAATAAAAGAAAGCGAAATGATAAATCGATAAATATTTGGACCTTGCCAGAGAACTGAAAAAAAGCTGAGGGACATGAGGGTCAAGGTAATACAAATTGCAGTTGGTGTTCTGGGAACAGTCCCACAACTCAACACATACGGCACATAGTAGCGAAATTTTTATTAGAGTAATATACTTAACATGTTCTAACTTATAAATAAATGAATTAATTTTCTGTTCGTGTTGAACGTAATATTTATTCAAAAAAAACTTTCGATATACGGAAATGACTGAAACGCTAATCCGAATTCTTTATCTTTTACTGGATAGAAGCATAATCATCACTGTGAACCGCCGTTACATCAAAAACCCTACAAGTTCATGAGTCGTCGTTAAAGATTTCCTGCTGTAAATATATATAAGTATGCATAGATATATCACTTAATTACTTTTCGTTAAAAAAAATTATCAGCTCAAATAAATTCAAATCTATCCGTGGTATTTTCACGGATAATAACAAACAGTATACATAAAATTCAAGTAGGTCCCTTAAAGTTAATGACAGTGAGGAAAAAAGCTTCAAAGAATCTTTTTTAAAAAATGTTGATGTTCTCATAGCGATGAGTTTCGTGAAGTTGGTATAATATTCGTAGAAAAAGACATGAATGCAAGCATTTGAAAGTTACATTATGGCATCACCTAGATAAATAATGAACCATTCCGTTTTGATAGTCAAGAAAGAAAGTGGAAAATAAGGACACGTTCAAACAAACAAACAAAGTGAGTGAGTGATATCGTTGTACATCAGATTCTTATTGTCTGCCTTCATGGAAAGCAGAAAAGAAAGCAAGAAACGCTTATTTTTAAAACTTATTTAGGAAGTTTATTGTTAAACAAATAGTAAAATCAACAAATTATTCAATTTTGATTTTTAAAAAATCAGATTTATTGATTAACAGATAAAAATAAACATTAAATTGCAACTGGTCAAATTATCGTCATTTATTTATTTATTTTGAAAGAAATCGATTAAGGATTAATGATAGTCCATAAAATAACTTCCACAAAATTTATTATACAAGAATATATACTTTAAAAACTGCATTTTTTAAAAATGCATTTTCTCCGAGTTTAATTTGACTGTTTACAAGATTTTATGGAACGTATAAAAATTAAGTTTTTAAAATATCTTAAAAAGTTTTATTTCATTAATTATTCCCTGGAGATTTTCGTGTTCAAGTAAAACAAAAAGAAAACTTTTTTAAAATCATTATTTATTTATTTATTCAATTAAAGCAAAATAAATAAATAAATAATATGTTGGGGAACAAGATGGCAAATAAAAATATGAATATCATAATTTTCTGATTTTATTAGTGATCTTCTAAAATTTTGGTTAAATTTACATCTGCCGAAATATGTTTATTATTACAAATACGTTACCTAAATTCTGATTTTTCAATAACCTCCTTTCGTTTTTGAGCCCTTTATTATAATCACCATGTGCTGCTAGTACAGATTTCCCTGACTCTCTTCCGCCATTCGTCTCTATCGTCCATCGCTCTCGGCAGGTCTTCCAGGCTACATCCCGTATCGGCACAGAGCTGTTGTATATAGGTTCTAGCTGGTCGTCCTACCTTTGCTCGTCCATATGAAGGGGTCCACAGGAGTATACCGCTTATGAGTTCGTCCTTACTTCTCCAGCAGTGTCCCGCATGTCTGGTTCGTCTAATTTGGATGTTTTTCGTAATTGGTGGTAGTGGGACCGTACAGCTGCCGGTGTTGCCTCCATGACTTGCTCGCAGCATTCTTGTGTAATTGCCGTCAAGCTTCTTCTCCATACGCTTAGTCAGCGTCCATGTGGTGCATCCATATAGCAGTATTGACACAACCGCTGCTTGGATAAGACCCTATCAGTTGCTACCACTCTGGGACAGAGTGAACTTGGGAGTGATGGTAATGAAGGAGTACTTTGCATTCCCCAAAGCTCCGGCATTACTGGAGCCTCACCCTCAGATTGTTTAGTGTCATAACTAGGACACTCGTTGGGGAAGTCTTACCCCTCTGTAGAGATGCAGTTGGTGTATTCTGCAGCCCCAGCCGTCTGGGCCAAATAAGCTGAGTGCATCACTGTCGAGGAGTTAGACCCCCTCCCAACGAGTGTCCTGGGTATGGCACAAAACTGCATGTGATGGTGAGGCTCTAGTCCGGGAGCTTTAAGGAATGTGAAGAGTTACTTCATTGCCGTGACTCCCGAGTTAACACTGGCGCGGAGTGGTAGTACCTGTTAGGGTCCCATCTGTGGGTCAAATAAAAATATTTCATCGTTTTCGATACTTGAAACTATTTTAACAATTCGCAAATAAATTACTGGTGTTAAATTACATAATTAGTATTACAAAGCAATTCTTGGAACCATGTAACTGTGTGCAAAAGAATGAATGATGTTGAATAAAATCATTTATATCAAATAGAAAAACTAGAAACTTTTTAACTGTGAGCTAACAATAAATAGCTCGTTTAAAGATGATGCTGCTAACAAACTATTTACTTACAAATCATATATAATATACATGTATAAACAGGATTTGGCATTATATTACTCACAAGAGTTGATATGCCATAAAACACAAAACAAAAAACAGAACCAAATAGCCAACCAACAACTTATTTGCACGCATTTATATGTTTTCAAATATTCCTATCTAATACTAACAATTAATGCATAATTATATGAGGTGGGAACCGGGCCATTGGTCTAATGGGTAGAGTGTTCGTCAGTGGTCCGTGAGACCGGTGTTCAATCCCAGGTCAAGTCATACTTAAAGACTCAAAAAATAGTACTTGATGTCGCCTTATTTAACACTCAGCATTATAAGGTAAGAATCAAGGGTAAAATGGAACAATCCAGGGAATGGAGTAGCGCCCTCTACTACTCCTCGGTGTGGTAGCTATTGAAAAGAGGGCCTCTGGGCCACCCGCGACAAGGGTTGCCAACTTTACTTTTTTTTACTATCTGAGGGGAAGGGACTTTCCATGGCGTCGTGGCAAACGTACTGAATTACGACTTCGTAGTAAGCGAGTTCGAACTCACGTCACATTATTACATCCACTTTCGGAATAATATCACTAAGAAAGGTATGAATCCCTTACTGTTTTTGTACAAAGATGGCTTTGGCATTCAATAACCCAAAAATATTGATATGCCATTAAATAAACAGAAGGAAAAGAAAACAACAACTTATGGTTTCAAGTAATTATCTCTGGTTTAATTTGCTTGCACAGAGTCATGTGGTTTCAAATAATTAATAATAATCCTTAGTAAACAATTATAACTTCAAGTAACTATTTTTAATGCAAATAATTTACACAACCCAGTCGAGTGGGGGCTGTAGAATATATCAACAGGATCTCTACAGAGGGGTAAGACCCCTATCACCACCAACGAGTGGTATGACACTAATCAATCTGATGGTAAGGCTCTAGTAATGATGGAGCTTTGGGGAATGTGGAGTACTCCTTCATTGCTATCGCTCCCAAGTCTATTCTGGTCCAGAGTGTTAGCATCTGATAGGGCCCTATCGATGGGTCAAATTGAACGGTTAGACATCTAAACTGTGTGCAAACAAATGACTTAAGCTAAATTGTATTATTTGAAATAGAACATTTAAATCATTTAACTGCATGTAAACAGATGATTAATGTTTAATTGAATTGTTAGTCATTCGTAGTAATACTTGGAGCACTTTAACTATCAGCAAAAAAAAATTAGCTTCAGCTCATTTAAAAACATTATCAGGTGAATGTTTTTACAAATCATATATAGCCCAGTCGACAGGGGCTGTTAAATACACTGACTGCATCTCTGCGGAGGGGTAACCCCCCACGCACACAACTAATGAATGACACTAAACATTCTGATGTTGAGGGCCCAGTAAAGTAAAAGATTTGGAGAATGCTGAGTATCCCTTCATTGCCATTGCTCCCAGGTCCACTTTGGCCCGGCATGCTAGCACCTGATAGGGTCCATTCTATGGGTCAAATAAAACTAAACTATCTTGGTTGAGATAGGACTGTTTTTGCATTTAAATTGCGTATTTATGCTAGACTGGATTGTTTAAAACAGAACTGCTTTGACATTTAAACTGCGTACTTTTGCTAAACTGAATTGCACGCAATCGAACTGTTTTCACATTTAAACTGCGTATTTATGCTAAACTGAATTGTTTGAAATAAAACAGTTTTTACATTTAACTCTGCGTATTGCCCAGTTGGGTGGGGCTATAGAAGACACCGACTGCTTTTCTACAGAGGGGTAAGTCCTCATACCAACGAGAGTCGTGGATATAACACTAAACAATCTAATGGTTCCAGTAAAGCTAGAGCTTTGGGGAATCTGGAGTACACCTTCATTGCCATCACTCCTAGGTCCACTTTAGCCCGGAATGGTAGCAGCTGATAGGGTTCTATCTATGGGTCAAATAAAACTAAACTGTGTAATGCGAAGCTGAATTGCTTGAAATATAAGTGTTTTGACATTTAAACTGCGTACCTATGCTAAACTGAATTGCTCGAAATAGAGCAGTTTTGACATTTAACTGAGTCTAAACGAAAACTATACTTATACTAAACTGAATTCTTTGAATTAGAACTGTTTAAACTGAATTGCTTGAAACAGAAATGTTTTTGACAAACTGTGTACTTATGCTAAACTGAATTGTTTGAAATAGAACTATTCATTTGCATAAAAATGGATTTGGCATTAAATAACCTACAAAGGTTGATATGCCATTAAAAATCAAACAAACAAATCATGAATATTTAATACATATGTATAAAGAGGATTTCATATTGAATCACCTAAAATGCTTGATATGCCATGAAACCAAACTTAACCAAATAATATACAGTGATTTGGTATCAAGTATTATAATCTGATATCAGTAATGTGTACAGAATTATATAGTTTCAAGTATTTCGATCAATTATATGGAATCAAATAATCAATAAGAACAATCCTTTTTAAGTAATTATAGCTTCAAGTAACTATTCTTAACACAAATAATGTTCACACAGTTATATGGTTTGAAGTATTCCTATCTAATAGTAATAATGCTCAAACAGATCTATTTGACCCATAGATGAGACTCTAACAGGTACTACCACTTCGAATCAGAGTGGACCTGGGAGTAATGGTGCGAAGTCGTGACTCTACTCTTCTAGTGTTCCAGATTAAAATCTAAGAACTTATAAATTAGGATTTAACAAATTAGAATTGGCAATTACAATACTTGCTCGAGCTAGATTTGTCCAGAAAAACATGAGTTTGTTTGGAGTTTTTTTTTTATAAATACAAGTTTTATATAATTAGTCATATTCAGAGTCACAAATGTTTCGAGCTTGGATAAAGTTACGGAGAGCCTTAACAAGGTTTTTAGGAGCCTGGGTAATAGCCGGGTTTGCCCTTGCCTCTTACTACCAGTGTTTTTAATACACCGTAATATTTTTCGGCTACTTACGTTTATTTAGGCATGTTGTTGTGTAATGGTTAACAAGCTAGTCCTCAAGATCCACCACACCAGAATAATGAGTTCAATTTTAACTGGGTGTCCTGTACTTCTGTCCTTGAGCTGAATCTAAGCTTATTTTTAAGGGTGTCTCATGTGGTGTTATGTAGAAGACCATCACAAGTGAGTTTGAATCTAACTAGGTGCACCATATTTCTAGCCTGGAGTTAAACTAAAATAATCTGAGTAAATTTTTGTTTTCGCTAATTTGATTGGCTGATTTCCCTCAAGGTTTTGGAGGGGGAGTTGGAATACGCTGACTATATCTCCTGCAGAGGAATAAGACCTCCCCACACCAAAAAAAAGGATGTTCTTGGTATGACACGAAACTGTATCTAGTGACGAGACTCCAGTTCTGGAGTTTTGGGGAATGTGGAGCATTCTTTTATTGCCATTACTCCCAGGTTCACTTCGACTCGTAGTGGTTGTATCTGTTTGGGTTCCATCTATGTATTAAATAGATCTGTTTGCAAATTATTTATATTAGGAATATTTGATATCATATAACAGTGAGCAAAAACACTTAAACTACACAAAAAATGGAAATATGAACATACCATGTACACAATTCTTTGACTTCTAAGCATGAAATACCCTCAGACGAGTTGACGTGCCATTAAAATCAATCCACCAAATTAATGCGTTTATGGAAACGTTTCTTCTCTTTGTGTTTAGTTTTTTTTTTTTGTTTGGTGCATCATGTTGTGAGATATAACTGGCCATTGGTAGTAAGTTCGATTCTTACTTGGTGCCCCACGTTTCCGGCATTGTGATAAACTCAGCCAAGCTAAATAATTTACTGCTTTCACTATTTTAATTGGCTAATTTTGCTCAAGATGTTTTTAGAACGTGGAACAACTCTCTAGTTTTTTGTTGTTTTTTATAGCTTGTTGTTTCGTCTTGCTTTGTTTTTTTGCTTTATTTTTTTTGTTTTGTTTTTTGTTGTTTTTTGGGGGGGTGTAGCTACTCATTTGGGTGTCATTTCGTTTGTTTCTTTGTTTTTTATTTGGGTTTTTGTTGCTTTTATTTTGGTTTTTGTTGTTTTTTTTTTATTTTTTTTTTCTTGTTGTTAACACTCAACCAACACCCAAACTTAGCGTCTCTCTCTCTCTCTCTCTCTCTCTCTCTCTCTCTCTCTCTCTCTCTCTCACTCACACCTCTGGCATTTTTATAAGAAATTGCGTACTTAGTTTGTTAAGTTCGCTTTTAAGTAAACTCCTGGGCAAGATAACAGTTGAAAATTGAATAAGACGTACCGAATGGATAAACGTTCAGTTATTATCCTATACGTAACGTTAATAGAATGAACGGCTACTCGAGCCTCGTTTTCGTTTCGAGAAGCAACGAAGTTTGTGTGTTAGTTCAATTATGTGTTCTTTCTGGTTGAATAGTTGAATGTTACGAATTTAGGTATAGTAATATTTGTAGTTGTTCTTTCAAGCAGAAATTGTTGAGCTCGAAGTTGCAAGGTCAAACTTTCGAAACCAGATGTTAGCAGAACAAGTGAGACTATTTACTCCAAAACTCGTTTGAGAACACCTTAAACAGAAAAGGATTATTATTATTATTATTATTATTATTATTATTATTATTGAGTTTTTCACCCCAGTGTTAGCGGATGGTTTTCCACTTGAGAGACAGCTAGTCTACTCAAGTCTCCAGGACTCTTTTTTTATATTCTGGCCGATCTCAACAATGCTGTAGCTTTGATAGACTCCATTCGTCTTCTCATTTCCAAATTTTCCAGTCTCTGTACCAATCCGTTAGTAACTGTACCGAGTGCGCCAATTACAATTAGTATAACTGTCACTTTCATGTTCCATAGTTTTTTCAGTTCTTCAACAAGGTCCAGATATTTATCTCTCTTTTTGCCTTCCTTCAGTTTTACCCTGCGATCAGCCGAAACGGCAAAGTCCACAATTCGCCAGGTTCTCTTTTTTGTTGTTGTTGTTGTTGTTGTTGACTCGTCTGGCCGAGATTTGATGATCTGTTTGTCTCTATTATTATTATTATTATTATTATTATTATTATTATTATTATTATTATTATTATTTCACTCATTGTGAATTTTTCACATCAACGTCAGCAGGTGGTTTTTCACGGGAGTTTGAATGACAGCAAATCTCCTCAGGTTTCCAGGACTCTTCTCGGTATTCTAGCCGATCTCAACAATCTCGATTATTCATTTAACTTCCAATTCCAGCAGTTTCTTTTCCAGGCTTATGGGGACTGTACCTAACGCGCCAACTATTAATCGTATCATCGTCACCCTCATGTTCCACAGCTTTTTCATGATTATTATTTTACTCTTTGTAAGTTTTTCATCACCAGGGTAATTCTGGCTAGAAGACCAGACCTAGGGGTGATTAACAAAAAAAGAGAACTTGCAGTTACTCAACAGACTTATTCTAACTCAGCCTCTAGTGAAAGACCCCCAGCAAACGCTAGGGCGAAAACTCGCGAGTAGTGAATAATAATAATAATAATAATAATAATAATAATAATAATAATAATAATAAGAAGAAGAAGAAGAAGAAGAAGAAGAAGAAGAAGAAGAAGAAGAAGAAGAAGGAAATGCACCGGTGGATATAAACTTCATAAATTGCCCTCTTCAGTGGAAGACCATCACCCGACGCTGGTATGGAAAACTCTCAAAGAAGTACAAGTAATAATGATGTTTGATCATAGTTATAGGATTTCAAGTATTCCTATCTATTATTAATATTTTCCAAACAGATGTATTTGACCTATAGATGGAACACTAATAGGTACTCAGACTTCTCACGTGGTATAATGGTTAGCAAGCTAAATTAGCAGGCCATTGTTAGTGAGTTCGATTTTGACTGGGTGTCCCATAATTCAAACTTTCTGACACAACAGAGCTAAGCTTAATAAATAACTCTACAATTGGGAACAATTACAACGAAGGTTTTGGGTTTGGTTTTGGGTTTTTGGTTTGGTTTTTTTTGTTTATTAACATATCAACTTTCGTAAGTAATTTAAAGTCAAAGCCATCGTTGTAGAAGAACAGCAGTAATACTATTTAAACCATTACTGGAATTATAAGTAGGTTCATACCTTCCCCGAGGGTATTATACCAATATATATATATATATATGGCCGAGCAAAAGCAGGACGACCAGCTCGAACATACATACAGCAGCGATGTGAGGATACGGGATGTAGCCCTGAAGACCTGCCAGAGGCGATGAATGATAGGGAGAAGTGGCGAGAGAGGGTCAGGGATATCCGTGCTAGCGGCACAACATGATGATATATATATATATATATGTGTGTGTGTGTGTGTGTGTGTGTGTGGCTTTTGAGATTCCGCTCGCCTGATCGATTCTGTCGAGTAAAAACTTATTCGAGCGATTAAAGTTATTCTTCTAGTCGCCTGACGGTCGATCAAAAATCGCAATGAAACGTGTGTCTTCAAATATAGAAAAAAAATAAAACTGATTCAAAAGTATGCCATTGAAAAATCACAAGTAACTTAGAATGACCTACAATGACATTGGTGAATTCTTTGGTCTTGTGCCCGGCGCCTGACGACTGTCTGGTCAAAAAAAAAACGGAGACGTATCCCCAAAATATACCGCAATCATGAAAAGTCCTGACAAATGGAATTTAGAATGATTCTCTCGGACGTCCGGTCACTTTAAACATTTGTATAATTAACGCTTCCACAGTAGAGCCAAAATGTCTCTGTTGTCTAGATTGAAGACACTCACAGATTTTTAGAAATTCATTTGGAAAAAAGTATCCTTGACTCAACATCTATATTCGCTCCTCGCTTGCTAAAAGTAAAAACGAACATTTGAAAGAAAGAAAAAAGAACACATACTTCTGTCAACCACGTACCAAAAACAAATTATACAAGTAAGTAATATTCATATTTTCTTCTCTTATTTCCTACCTCCGAGAATGCCTGAACTTGTAAAATTATTGACTATTATTAACTGAAAATTGAGTCGGTCGAGTAAAATGATTTTGGGGCAAGTAAATTTTCCCTCACTGTATACCGCCGGTCAAGTAATTTATTTTTCAAATCTCAAAGGTTATGTATGTATGTATGTATGTAGGATCTGTTATCGAATATTTTGTAAGTAACATTATTTTTAAACGAACCTGAGCTCATTCGTTCGCACACAATTAAATGGTTTCAAGTATTACAATTTAGCGTTTGTACACAGTTAGATGGTTTCAAGTATAGCAATTTAACACAAATAATTCTATTTAATATTATTGATAATCCTTCGTAAAAGATTAAACAGTTCTATTTGACCCATAAATGGAAACCTAATAGGTACTACCACTCTGGATCAGAGTGGACCTTAGAGTAATAAAAGGATACTACACATTTTCCAAACACTTAGACTGGGGCTTCACCATCAGATGCAGTTTAGTGTCATAGCACACCCATTTTTTGGAGGGGTGGTCTTACTCTCTCTGCAGGAAGTGTATTCTAAGCCCCACCGATCGGGTGGTAATATTGAAAGGATTTTTTAATGATATTACCAGAGCTTATTATCATTATGTCCCTTTGTATTTCAGATAAAGATGGATTTCTGAGGTTTTTCTCATTGGTTGTATTATTATTATTATTATTATTATTATCATTATTATCGATTCCTAGCCAGCCTAATCGGCTGGGGTAGTAGAATACGTCGACTGCGTCTCTGCAGTGGGGTAAGATCTCCACCAACGAGTGTTCAGGATATGACACTAAACTTCATTTGATGGTGAGGCTCTAGTCCTGGAATTCTGGAGAATGTTTTGTATCCCTTCATTGCCATTACTCCCAGCTTCACTCTGACTCGAAGTGGTAGTATCTGTAATGGTCCCATCTATGGGTCAAATAGAACTGTGTAACCATTTAACTGTGTGCAAACAAATGACTGTTAAATTGAATTGTAAGTGTTAAATAGGAACCATTTAACTGTGAGCAAAAATTGAATTATTGATATTACATAGCAATACTTGAAACCAGTTTACTGTATGCAAATGAATGAAGTGTTGAATAGAATTGTTATTGTTAAATAGCAATACACGAAACCATTTAACTGTGTGCGAACAAATGAGTCTGGGTGGTTTAAAATTTTTCCTACAAACTATTCGTTTACAAATCATATACGTTTAATATATAAGAAGGTGAATAAAAAGTAATCTCTTTTTCATTAGTATAGGAATAACTACCGACACAGGAATATGTATCATACATCAAAATGAACTTATTACCCTGTGGATCCCATCCCTACTTTTTATATAGTCACCGTTTCTCTCAATAATAATGTTCCACTTTCACTGGCATACATTGAGACACTGGCGAGGCTCAGAGCAAGAATCCGACGAGTGAGACCCAACTTGCCAATCGATAATGCCCTCCTTCTGCAAGACAATGCTCGACTATACACAAGCGTCAGGACAAGGGAGAAAATCGCCTCATTTGGGTGGACAACTTTACCACATCCTCCATACTCACCAGATTTAGTACTTTCAGACTATCATCTCCTCGAAGAGGGCTAATAAGGCAAACATTATGCCAGTGACGAAAAAGTCAAAACTGCAGTGGTTCAAAGAATAGTCAATAGAATTTTATGAGGCATGCTCTAATTCGAAATGGAACATTGTTATTCAGAGAAATGGTGACTATGTTGAAAAGTAGGAATGTGATCCACAGCGAACCAACTTCATTTTTATGTATGATACATGTTTTTGTGTTGGTAATTATTTCTGTACTAAAGCAAAAGGCATTACTTTTTGACTCATCCTGGTATATATGTATAAACAGGATTTGGCATTAAATAACCTACAAGCATTGATATGCAATAAAACCCGACCAACCAACGAATAAAATCATTTCTAGCGCTCCCATTACTATTCAAATAGTAGTTGTTTTTAAATACCACATTCTTGTAATTTCTATTTCTAGATCCTTATATTTTGAAAGTTTATCAAATTCTCTTGCTGAGATGTTTTTATCAGACGGGATGGTCATGTCTCTGAGATAGCATTTATATTCTTTGAAATCTTTTATCATTGAATCTGATCTACTGACTTGTCTAGCGCTGTCCGTATGTTTGTAGGATGTATTATATTTATTTTATTCTTTGCCATTTTTTTATTTTTTTTTATTTTTATTTTTTTTTTTTTTTTTGCTTGCGGAAGGGGGAGTCCGCGTGGCGTAATGGTTAAAGTGCTGGACTGCGGCCTCAAAGTAAGCAAGTTCGAACTCCAGTCGAATTATTACGTTCACTTTCGGATTAATATCATTGAGAAAGGTATAGAACCCCCCCCCTTATAACCCCCACCCCCAGCTATGGGTTAAATAGTATTACTGCTGTTGTTTGGTATTAACTAACTCACAAATGTTGATATCCCATTAAACAAAGAAACCAAATCTTTGCCAGTTTTTCGCCTCAGTAGTAACTGGTGAGTTTTCACTGAAGCCAGAATGGCAACAATTCTCCTCGGCTGTCCAGGACTCTTCAAAATATATATATATATCGTTCAAAATATATATATATCGTTCAATATTCTGAACGATCTCGGCAGTGATGCGGTCTTTTGGTTTCAATTCTATCACGGATCATCCGTTCACTCAATCTCTTTTCCAAGCTCTTTTGGGGTTGTTCTGTTATATGCTGAATACATACTGACGCAATGAATAAAAGACGAGCGAAGACTTCTTTAAAAAAAATATACCTCTCAATTTATTTGCAAGGTTCGAAAGGGTTGTGTGTGAGAGGGAGTTGGAGAAAGAACATAACTGCAACATATATTGACCCACACTCTTATGGCCATCGGCGTTGTGTCTTTCTCGTTCTCCTGATGCTCAACCGGAGGCCCGGGGGCCCATCTTTCTGCTGAGTGCTGGCTTGCTCTACCACATCATCTCTCTAACTCATCTGTATCCAACTGTCTGACTTCCTATCTTGACTGAGTTATATAATAGTTCAACGTCCACTCAATCTCTGGAATGGCATGTTTGATCGTCATCAAGCGGAAATAACTGTCGTGCAGTTCAGAGGTCACTCTCTTCCAGTGCATCAGTTTATGAGTGTATCATGGGCTTTTACCTTGTCCCATTTCGTCAGCCAAATCCGCCTACGTGATTTCTTTCGATTACTGGCCATTGGAATGTGTCACTTCCTTCCGGTGCATCACTTTGGAAAGGCATGTTTGGCCGGGTCGAAGGTCAATATACAACAGTTCCGAGAGCTCCAACTATTACTATTAGCGTCAACTTCATGTTCCAGAACCTTTTCAACTCTCTGGCAATGCCTTGATATTCATCAAGTTTTTTCTTTTTCTTTACCTTCACGTTTTGGTCTGTTGGATCAACGAGCTGACAAATTCCTTGCTTCTTATTAACAAACACACGGTTCGATATTTTACCAAGATTTAGGTGAAGCTTTTTTTCTGAGAGTCCTAGAGAATTCTATCATTATGGATGCACTACTTGGACGCTAACTAAACGGCTGAAGAAGAAACTAGACGGCAATTACACAAGAATGTTGAGAGCAATATTGAACAAGTCCTGTCGACAACACCCCACAATACACCAACTATACGGCCACCTGCCTCCCATCACGAAAACTATACAAGTTAGACGAACCAGACACGCAGGACAATGCTGGAGAAGTAAGGACGAGCTCATCAGTGATGTACTCCTATGGACCCCGCATATGGCCAAGCAAAAGCAGGACGACCAGCTCGAACATACATACAGCAGCTATGTGAGGATACGGGATGTAACCCTGAAGACCTGCCAAAAGCGATGAATGATAGGGAGAAGTGACGAGAGAGGGTCAGGGATATCCGTGCTAGCGGCACGACATGATGATGATGATGATTTCACTCCTCCCACGTTTTTCACACTGCTTAGGGGTCTTTCACTGAAGTCTGAGTGACAGTAAGTCTCGTCAGGTCTCCAGGTCTCTTCTGAGTATTTTAACCGATCTTAACAATTCTGTGATATGTATTGTCTCGATTTTTCCTCTGAATTCCAATTCTTCCAATCTTTTTCCAGGCCTTTGAGGACCGTCCCAAACTACAATTGTATAACCGTTGTTATATTTTGACCTTCGACCCGGCCCAAAAATACTATTCCAAGGTAATACACCGGAAGGAAGTGACACATTCCAACGGCCAGTAATCGAAAGAGATCGCGTGGGCGGATTAAGGCTTATGATATGGGAAAAGGTGAAGGTCCCATTCTGCCATTACAGTCATGCACTGGAAGAGAGTAACCTCTGAACTGCGTGACAGTTATTCCGCTTGATGACGATTAAACATTCGATTTCAAAGATCCAGTAGGAGATCGTGTGGGCGTTGAGTTATTATTTAACTCAGTTGAGTTTGGATCCCAGGGCAGTTGCCAGCAGACTCCCAGAGAGTTAGAGACGAGATGGGGTAGGGAAGGCCACACCCGACCGAGGGGGCCCTCGGAAAGCCCCGATGGAGTAGACCCCAACATCAGGAGAACAATAAAGACACAACGTGACGGTCATAACAGTGGGGTCAAAATATGAAGTTTACGTTCGGTCTCCAGCATCCTCTCACATGCTAACCTTTCGAACCCTTGCAATAAAGTGAGAGGTATATATTTTCTAAAGAAGTCTTCATGCGTCTTCCTTCCTGCATCTTAATTCTTCTTGCGTCCTTTCTTCGTGCGTCTGTCGTTTGTCATGCGTCTGTTATCATTGCGTCGGTATGTATCCAGTATATATATGTATGCAACACCGTCACTTTCATGTTCCACAGTTTTTTAGCTCTCTAGAAAGATCCAAGTATTGGTCTATCTTTTCGCTTAATTACAATTTTACTGTATGGTCTGAAGGAACAGCAAAATCTACTTGATGAGAAGTTCTTTTCTTGTCTCCGAGCCGGGATTGGGTGATCCGTTTGTTTCTCAAAGTCCCAGAGAAATTTATCGGTATCATTTTTTCGAACAGATTCTGGTTTTGGCAAATACTAGCATAGCCAAATTTTAGTCTCTTGGATAAATAATAATAATTATTATTATTAATATTATTATTATTATTCACTCATTAGAGCTTTTCACATCAGCGTTAGCCGATGGTTTTTCGTTGGAGTCTGAGTGACAGCAAGTCTCCTCAAGTCTCCAGGACTCTTCTTAGTATTCTGGCCGCTCTCAATAATGCTGTCGTTTGGATGGTCTCCATTCGTCCGCCAACTTCCAAGTCCTCCAGTCCCTTTAGTAATCCTTTAGTTACTGTTCCAAACGCACTAATTACAATTGGTATAATTGTCACCTGCATGTTCCACAGTTTTTTCAATTCCCTAGCAAGGTCGAGGTACTTATCCTTCTTTTCACATTCTTTCAGTTTTATTCTGTGGTCAGCCGGGACAGCAAAGTCGACTATTTTGCAAGTTCTCTTTTTTTCTTTTTTCTTTTTTTTTTTTTTTTTTTGTTGATTATTATTAAGTCTGGTCTTCTGGCCGGGATTAGGTGATCAGTTTGTATGTTAAAGTCCCATAGGAGTTTATGTGTGGCATTTTCTAGGACAGTTGCTGGGTTGTGCATATACCATTTGTTAGTATGGTCGAATTTAAATTATTATTATTATTATTATTATATTACTCCTTCCGAGTTTTTCACGTCAAGGTTAGCTGATGGTTTTCCACTGGAATCTGAGTGACAGCAAGTCTCCTTGGGCCTCCAGTATTTCTCAGTATTCTGGCCGACCTCGACAATGCTATAGTTTGGATGATCTCGGTTTGTACTTTGATTTTCAACTCTTCCAGTCCCCTTTCGAAGCCTCAGGGAACCGTTCCAAGCGGGTCAATTGTAATTGGTATCGCCGTTATCCGTGTTTTCCGCTGCTTTTTTAGTTCTCTGGCAAGGTGTAAGTACTTATCTCTCCTTTCATTCTTTATAGTTCACTCTGTGGTCTGCTGGGACGACAAAATCCACAAGACAGCAAGGTTTTTTTTATCCCTATGTCTGGTCTTCTGACCGGAATCAGGTAATCTGTTTGTATCTTAAAATCGCAGAGAATTTTATGCATCTCATTCTCTTGGACTGATTCTGGTTTGTGCATATACCATTTAGAAGTATGGTCAAATTTCAATTTCTTGCATAATTCCCAGTGGATCACCTTTCCCACTCAGTCATCTCTAGTCTTATACTCCTTTTGCTCTAGTTTGCTAAAATCGCTTATTATGTTATTAATCGTTTCGTTTTGTCATCACATAATCTACAATTGCTTTTCTGTTGCGTTTTATTGATTTTTCGCTTTAATATAATCTGTCCTTATGACATTGTTTTGTGCCGCTATTAGAAGAGATTCAGCTTATTATTATTTTACTCATTGCAAGTTTCTCATGCAAGTTTTGGAGGGTGATTTTTCACTGGAGTCTAAGAGACAGCAAGTCTCCTTAAATCTCCAGGACTCTTCTGAGTATAATTCACTTTCTGAATAGCAATGTAATTTCTCAAATCACCGGAAAAAAATTATTTGACCAAAATACTTACTCCAGAATCGTTTACTTACATATAAAGCACAGTGCTATCGTGCATGTTCCTAGGCGAAATCTTAATATAAATTTGTAAAGTCCTCATCGTATTTGCGAGTGTATGTATGCACGTGTATGTGTATATATATGTGTGCGTGTGTGTGTTCCTTTGCGAAATCTAACAATAGATGAATAATGTAATCATCATGTTTGTATGTGTGTATGAGCGTGTATGGTGCATATATATATATTGCTAGACATCTTATCAGATGACTGACCAATTTTTATGATTTCAGGTTCAAATGAACAGCTACAGCAGGAATTGGAATACACCCTACTAAAGCCTGATTATCACAGCTGGTGAATTTCAAAAATGCAATCTGGACGTGAGGACACTTTAGAAGAACGATATGCAATAAAATTATGTTTTAAACTTGGAAAATATGCCACAGAAACCCATGGAATGCTTCAGACTGATTTTTGACCATCTTGCATGAATCGAACATCAGCTTTTGAGTAGCATAAGAGATTCAAGGAAGGCAGGGAGTCTGTGAGGGATGATGAGAGGTGTGGGAGGAGTAAGGAAGTCAATATACCAGAGTTGATTGGCCAAAGGTTAAGCTTAGGGTTACTATGTTGAGGTTTTAAGGGAGTTCAGCAAGAGATTCCTAGGGAAGAGGCCAGCACTCTTCAAATCGGGTCAGTGGGATTCCCACCAGGACAATGCACCAGTCCACAACTCCATACTTGTCACAGACTATTTGACCAAGATGGGCATCAAGACAGTTCCTCAGCCTTCCTATAGTCCAGACCTTGCTCTCTGTGAATTTGGATTATTCCCTAAGCTCAGAGGCTGTCGTTATGAGACAATTGAGGAGATGAAAGAGGCTGTGACGAAGGTCATTGACACGCTCACACAAGAGGACTTCCATGGGACCTTCTAGAAGTTGTTGGAACTGTACAACGAGTGCATTGCAGCCGGAGGAGGTTACTTCGCAAGGGACTAGAGTTTCATGCGTGTACTATCAATAAAAGTGCCCATACGAAAAATGTCAGGAAACTTATTTAATGATTCTCGTATATATTAAATATATATAATTAATTCATGGAATTTAGACTACGACCCCTGAGTTTCATGGAGTTATTTACAAAACAACAATCATCAGGCAGTTAAGAAAATGAAATGAAAAACTTTTCATTTATTATTATTATGTAATAGCTCTATCCTAAATATTGAGCAATCTCCATATTATATTGCACTTGGTTCGACATAAACCCACAAAGTTATTTAGTGACAACCAACACTGTTATAACACACACACACACACATATATATATATATATATATATATATATAAGCATAATATCAATATATATATATATATATATATATATATATAGACATTATAACTTACTAAGCTTTTCGATTAGATGTGGCAAAAGACCGTACGAATAGAGCATCCAGGGAACTCGAAGTCATTCATGTAGGTTTGTTAGTCTAGCTTACTAACCATTACACCACATGATATATATATATATATATATATATAGTGACCCGAGATCAAATGCTGGACGAGGCTGTTTGCATTTCAAATAACTCTAATACCATTGAAAAAGGTCTAAATCGAACTATTCTCCTTCCAGCTATTTGTAAATAGCAGGACAAACTGGGTTCTTTAACCTTGGTATGACAGCCGGTCTAGTAGAAAGAAAACTCTGAATTCAAACCCGATAAACTCCGCTAAAACCTGTTCTTATGTGACATCCTGCTCGTTCGGAGGGGTTGGTGAATACATATATATGTATGTATGTGTATTTGTCTGTGTGAGTGTGTTTTTGTGGTTAGGTTTGTGTATGCGTGTATGTGTGTCAGTCAACCAATCTACTCTCACAACAGACTAATGAGAAATTCAATTCTTGTGAAAACAATTCCTTGTTAACTAACAGGTTTATCTAAACATACCCATCTGCGCACGCACACACACACGCGCGCACACACACACACACACGCACACATACACATAAATATGCACACACATACCTGCACAAACACACACGCACACATGTACACATACACACACATCCCCATCACACGTACACACAGATACACTCATACACAGACGCTCACATTAACACATACGTGCACTCACACACACACACACACATATATATACGTATACACACATACGTATATAAAAGTTTTTGCAACCTGTTCTCACTTCTCCGTAATGAGAAAATCCGTTGTTATGGTAACATGGTTTTTCCATTTATATTATTAAGGTTTCGTCCAAATTTTGCCAATTTGAAACTGTATGTTAAAATAATCCCACTTTATATCTGTTTATAATATATATATATATATATATATATATATATATATATATATATATATATATATATATATAATTTTAAGTAGAACTTAACAGATGAAACTCATCTGTTTATTTTACTTAAGATTATCGCTGCATACGGTCTGCGTGTGAGTTCTTTTCATATATTTGTATATTCTTATATATTGATAGCCGTGAATTGAGCACTCTATTTGCATATATTAATACTATCTATTCTATAGGAATTGTTCCTCTTAAGTCTATTAAGCGAATTTATTTCATATCATAATGTATATGTATATATATGTGTGTGTGTGTGTGTGTGTGTGTGTGTGTTTGTGTGTCTTAATTTTACATCTTATAGTTTTTAGAATAAACGTAAGATTTCCACAAGTACATATACAGTGTAACCCATATATAAGAGAGTTGTTGGGACCGGAGAAGAATAAGTCTCTTACATCCGGGTTTGGTCTATTTTGTTTACATTAACGCAGGCTCTAATTTTGGACCAGAGAAAAAATCTCTTATATCAGGGTCTCTTATATCAGGGTTACACTATACTAAACTCTGATCAGTGGCAGAAGTGCATGGCGTGATACTTTGATACAAGGCAGAGCATGAAGGTACTACTCTTTGATCCTAAACATAAACAATTCCGTCAAAAAATGGTGGAAACTATTATAGTAGTGACAGAAAAACAAAAGTCGTTTTTTGGGGGGGGTCGTTTTTTGTTTTATTTTTTGTTGGTTTTTTTTTGTTTTGTTTTGTTGTTGTTTTTTGTTTTGTTTTATTTTGTTTTGTTTTTGTTTTTTTTTGGTTTTGGTTTTTGTTTTTGTTTTTTTCTTTACTTTTCACCAAAAAAATTCTTTTTTTTCATGTTTAATACTCAGAATTATAGTTTTCAATTGGCTTCTATCTTTGTTTAATTGCATATCAAGGGTATTAGTCCGTTAGTGAACGTAATATTCGACGAGAGATCGAACTCGCTTACATTGAGCTCGCAGTCTAACACTTTAGCCACGTGGAATCCCAAATAATTTTCAAAAATTCCCATCTTATATAACTTTGCTCAGCAATGGGAACTTGAATAAAAGCGAGACAAGAAGATTGTGATGCGCCAATTTACCAAGTACAAAGGATCTGCTTGCCTTGAAAATCAGCATTTGAAATCCTGATCGTTTATCTGCCAAGTAATGGCGCTGATGGGAAGTAGGCTGCTATCTTAGATACACAACTGACTATTTACATCAAGATAATAGTTCGAGTGTTCGCCGATGGTCCGGAAGCCCAGGTTTCAATCCTAGGTTGAGTCATAACAAAGACTCATAAAATGGTTTCTTTCAAATCAAATTTTCCGAATATTTAGATAGTAATTAATATAGATAGATTTCATTATGATATTATATATATATATATATATATATATATATATATATATATATATATATATATATATATAAGGAGAGAGAGAGAGAGAGATAGAGAAAGAGAGAGAGTATATCACGATAGATAGATAGATAGATAGATAGATAGATAGATTATATTATCGAGTACATTATATTACATATCTGTATATACATAGAGAGAGAACATTATGATATTCCAGATAGATAACGTTGTGGTATTGTATGCACACACGAACACACATACACATGCACATAGATAGATAGATAGATAGATAGATAGATTTGTTTATTTATTCTTATCTCTCTCTACTGCTGAATGTGTAGTATCTGTGCACCCTACAACGGACATGCGCCCGTTACAATCTAATAAAATATTTTACTTAAAAAATATTTTAAAATGAATTAAAATAATTATGTATGTCCGTTTAGTTGGGGTTTTTTTTCATTGTTTTAATGTCTGATAATAGTCGTTAAATTTCCATATAAATTTAATACATTGAATATGAACAATAATTACGGGACGCAGCTCGCATTTATTTTGGGACACACACACACATATATATATATATATATATATATATATATATATATATATATATATATATATATATATATATATATATGTGTGTGTGTGTGTGTGTGTGATATTGTTAAGTTCGTTTGCTTAACTATCATGGGATTTCCGGGAAGAATTATGCTACACTAACGCGCCATTCAACTATCCCTCGACAAGAGAATATGTGATGCCAGGTTAATTCAATGTTCAACCCCCAGATGATATGAGCAAGGCACAAAAATGGTCCATATCCACGCCCAGTATCCTAAAGGTGTTAGAATATATCCACCCACCTTATAGTGCAATGGAGAGGTGTTCCCCTAGGTCCAGGCTCGCCTTTTTCTTTTTCTTGACAAAAAGAAAATTAGCTGATAAGAGAAACAGATACTACACTTTCAACCAAGATACAAGTTATTAGAATCGGCACAGCACACAGATACTACCCTCTGATCCAAAGCAGAAACAGTGGTCCATTTATAAATAAATAATTTATTACGAGAACTATATATATATATATATATATATATGACGACCCGTAAATCCTTTGTCACAGCATTATATGATATTAAAGCATTCTAATTAGTATTTCATTTCATAGTTTCGATAGTACATTCTGCAGTACCAAAAAGCTGGATGGCTAAAAAAAGAGCTTCAGCCAACAAATTTATCATTCAGATTTGCAAATAGGACTGGAATTTGCTTTATCTTCTAAATATATTTTAAAGGTATTTCGCTCATAAAAATCTCGCTATAATGTCCAATTTTTGCTGAGTTGCAATTATATATATATATATATATATATATATATATATATATAATAAAGTTGGAGACCGTAGTCGAGGGCACCCTAAAGGCTCCTTTTTCAATAGCTACTCCACCGAGGTGTAGGGGGCGCTACTCCTTTCCTTAGATTGGTCCACTTAACCTTGGATATGTACCTTATAATGCTGAGTGTTAAGCAAGAGGGTATAAAGTTCCATATTTTGAGTCTTTGGTATGACTCGATCTGGGATTAAACCCCGGTCCCCCGGGCTATATATATATATATATATATATATATATATATATATATATATATATATATATATATATATATAAAATTTCAGTAATGACTTTAACATAACTCTTCTTTTAATTTTCTTTCTTTCTTTCTTTCTTTCTTTCTTTCTTTCTTTGTCTCTTCGTGACAAGAGTGTAGCATCTGTACGTGCAGCCTGTAATCAAAATATTATTCCAAAACAGTTCTGCGTAGGTCCTGCACCCGGTAAAATCTAATTAAATGTTTTACAAACATTTTTTTAAATAAATAACCATGTATACATATCTGCCTATATTTTTTATTAATTTGTTTTGTTTTGCTTATTAATTTATTTGTCTTAGTATTTGGTACCACTGCTCTACCATAATTATTGAGATAGATAGATAGATAGATAGATAGATAGATAGATAAGGATTTACTGAGATAGATAGATAGATAGATAGATAGATAGATTGTATGTATGTATGTATGTATGTATGTATGTATGTATGTATGTATTAAACAAATTCAACCTGGGTAACTGGGAAAAAATGAGAAAATATATTAAACATCGTTTTATTCCGTTCTATTCACCATATATCCAAATTTATGAAAGTATAGAATATAACAAATACAAAACAATCATTCGATATCCCCACCATTAATATTTATTTTATTTAATCTCTATTTTACTATTTAACTGCGTTTTTCTTTCCTATTTCTTTTTTAAGCCTCAACTTTGATGAACTATTCAAGTCACTCAGTTTGGAGACGATTATCTTATGAATAATCAAGCATGAACATATCGATTAGGTTTATTTTATCGAATATATTAATTTTATCGAATATATTTATTTATCGATTATGTATTGTTTTTCACGTTTCTGTTGTAGAAATAGATGTAACTCGAGACAGATTTAAAATGATGAAAAAAATAGTCTGAACAGATTGGGATAGGAAAAATATTCGACATAACTTCACATAGATAGATAGATAGATAGATAGATAGATAGATAGATAGATAGATATTTACAAAGCTTAGCTTAGTTTGGCACAAAGCGAGAAAAATAAAGCGCCTCGTGAGAACGAACAAGTAATAGACGGCTCAACTAAATCGCTAACTGATACCACGCGAAGCACCCAGATAGATAGATAGATAGATAGATAGATAGTAATTTACTATGCTAGGTTTAGCACAGTGGCAGAAAAATAGGGTACGAAGAGAGAACTTTGGAGTAATTAATGGTCGGCTCGCTTATCACGCAGGGAACATAGATAGATAGATAGATAGATAGATAGATAGATAGATAGATAGATAATTTCAGTTTCTGTTACCATCAACCAGCACCCAATGTATGGAAGGCAAGTGGAATGAGATGGTAGGCGATAAATTTTCAGTAATCTCCAAAAACAAAAGAAGCCATTTGATTTACGAAAGCATAATTTGCTTTCTTGGCGAATTGGAAAAAATGTGAAGAGATTATTTGTTTCTTTGGTTTATTTTTGCTTTGTTTTATTTTGTTTTTTGTTTTTTATTCTGTTAGCTTTTTGTTTTGTTTTTGTTTTGTTTTGTTTTGTTTTTATAGTTTGTAAGTCTGTTTATTTGTTTGTTTAAGGCGGTTGCTTTCGTTTTTTGTCTTTTTTGTAGTTTTTTGTTTGTTTTTGTGGGGTTTTACTTTTTTAAGACTGTTGAAATTAATTCTGGAATATTTAAATTTAGAAAATTGAGTTTTATTTCTCCCTTAGAAAATATAAAATTGAAAACTCTTTCACCTATCAAATAAAATGCCCCATTTTAAGTTTCGCTTTTAGTTGCTTTGTTTGTGAAATCTAACTCTGAATTAAAAAAGTTTTCAGTGTGTGTGTGTGTGTGTGTGTGTGTGTGTGTGTGTGTGTGTGTGTGTGTGTGTGTGAAACATATAGTTTGCTATATTCATAAAGAAATGCTCAATATCGTTGATAGAGCAGATATAGATCAAAGTTAGGAGAGTGTAGACACAGAGTTAACAACGCCTGTTGACTGTCAGTTTCTCGCCGTATGCGATCATAAGTTCAAGAAAAGTTCAAGAATTGATTTTCGTCTGATGATAGCTTAGGCGAGAAACTGACAGTCATCTCACGGCGTTGACTTTGTGTTTACGTTATCATTATATATATATATATATATATATATATATATATCTCCCAGCTACGGGAAGCTAGTATGTCTAGCCACACTGATGAGTTCTGATAGAATGAAACAGATCTGTGTGTGTGTGTGTGTGTGTGTGTGTGTGTGTGTGTGTGTGTGTGTGTGTGTGTGTGTGTGTGTGTGTGTGTGTGGTCTATTAATTGACTTAATATGAACAATCCATAGAGAATATATAGTATTACTATATTCAGAGAGCTCAATGCACGGCTATTAAGATGTAAGAATATATGAATATAACTAAGTATAATTTTTTAAACTTACGTGCAAAGCAAATGTATCAATAATTCTGAGCAAAACTTAATGTAAAGTAAAATATACACCCTAATAAAATCTTGTATTATACATTTAAATAATTACTTAAATGTCTAACCTAAGGTAAAATATAAACTCCGGTCTAGCGGGGAAAACTCCAATAAAGTCTTGGATTCCATCTGAAGACACGGTCTTGCAAAAAACTGCTGAAATAAATTTATAATGGAACTCATCTGTTAAGTTTTACTTAAAAATTATATATATATATATATATATATATATATATATATATATATATATATATATATATATATATATATTAAAATGAATAGGTCCACGAAGAGATTTGTATTTTTTAAAGATCTTTTCAAAAGAAAAAAAGAAAATTATTAAATCGTTTTAAAAAATGAATAAATCTTTAAAAAATATGTATCTCTTTGTGGACCTATTCATTTTAAAAGATTTCTTACTCTCTTTAGACCTACAACGAAACAAGTTTTTACATATATATATATATATATATATATATATATATATATATATATATATATATTATATATATATATACGGTAAACTATCAAACCACAGAGCGAGGTTTTTATTGAAACAATACAATTTAAATGCTCAAACCAATAAAATAAAGAATTTAATGATACTTCCAGGACGAGGCTGTTTCACTTCGGACTAATTTCCTCAGGAAAGGCATGAACCCATCTCTTCTATCTTCCCGTAGCAATGGTGGTTTGATAGTAAGGTGGTCTGTGTTCTTTAATCTTGGTGAGACAACCACTCTAGGAAAAGGAAAAGTCTTAATTCAAACCAACACTACTTGGCTTACAACTGGCCTTGTGTCATACACTAGACGAAGCGGAGGCGCTGAATAATTACATACTTCCAAGTGTATATCTGTGATATTCTTAAAACTACATCTGACTTTATAATCTATCTATCTATCTATCAGTATGTATATATTGTGTGTGTGAGTGTGTGTGTGTGTGTGTGTGGCAACCGATCTAGGAGAAGGAAAACTCTGAAATCGAACCCGTTAAACCCCGCTTAAAATTGTCCTAGTGTCGCATCAGAGGACATAGATAGATAGATAGATAGATAGATAGATAGATAGATAGATAGATAGATAGATAGATTTTTTAAAAAAAAGATTAACTCCTAGTTTCACAATACCGATCGTCAGATGAAAAATCCCCTGAAGTTGAGAGTCTTCTTTATTTTTTTATTTTTTTGATATTATTAAATTTGGTTTACACTTTTTGTGCATTGAACACTTTTATTTGTTATTGAATCTAACGTGTTGTAGTTTTTAATGCACGATGTATATTTAAATTTTTATTTATAAAAAAAACAGCCCATCAGCCTCCTTCCCCCCACCCCACAAAAAAACATCATCGGATGAAGGTTTTGTTGACTGTACCGCTGTTTCTTTAGTTTGTTGTTTGGAGGGGGCTTATTTTGTGATGTTTTTGGGGGGGTGCAGCTAGAATATATAACACTATTTGGGCGTTTCAAAATTATTTTAGTTTTTCAATCAACTTAGATTTAACGGAAAACATCTCAAGAACTCTACTCTGGGTTTTTTTTTCTTATTTTTTCATTTTTTATTTTTTTTTGTCGAAATTTCTGAGATGAAGCTTGATAATTTTTATCACTTACAATATTCAAATTATTGTCTTCATCTTCATTTTTAAACTCACAACGTTTCGGCCAATATGTCCTTCGGCCTTCTTCAGATGTTTCATGAAGAACCTCAAAATGAACCGTCTACGCAATCCACAGGAACAGATTGTTGTAATTCCGTTAACAATGACCATGTAGGAGTCTCAAGTGTATAGTAAGTATTCCATGTTGTTCTTACCTGTTGTAGAAATTGAACCTGTATCCTACAGACGATTTCACTCA
Source organism: Sepioteuthis lessoniana (assembly GCA_963585895.1). Taxonomy (NCBI): domain Eukaryota; kingdom Metazoa; phylum Mollusca; class Cephalopoda; order Myopsida; family Loliginidae; genus Sepioteuthis; species Sepioteuthis lessoniana. The sequence continues at coordinate 82,509,119 of OY757909.1, read as the reverse complement.
TAAGCACTTTTCAACCGAACGCCTTATCCACAGCGCTCTGTGTTCTGCTGAATAATCCGAAGAACATATCGACCGAAACATTATGAGTATAAAAATAAAGATGAAGACAATAGTCCGAATATTGTAAGTGATAACTTTTTTTTTAATACATACATAATGCTCAACGTCTGATAAATTTCGGTTTCTTTCGGTTTCTTTGTTTAATTACATACTATCCGTCGTGGGTTATTCAATGTCAAAGCCATTCTTAGAGAAGAGCAAAAACGATGCTATATAACTCTTTAGTGGATTTGGTTGGGTTGGGTTTTATGGCATATCAACCATTGTAGGTCATTTAATAACTAATCCTCTTTATACACACACGCACACACACACACACGCGGGCGCACACACTCACACACACACACACACACACAATCCTGGGAATGGAGTAGCGCCCTCCCCTACACCTTGGTGTAGTAGCTATCGAAAAGGGAGCCTTCGGGTCACCCTCGACTATGGTCGCTAACTTTACTTACTTATATATATATATATATATATATATATATATATATATATATATAGGAGGTGCCCGTGGTGTAATGATTATCGTCGTAGGAAATGGACACGGCGACACAAGTTCAAAACCTGGACGAGACTGATTGCATTTTACATAACACTGACACCCTTGGGAAAGATATGAATCCGATTATTCTCCCTCCAGCTATGGGTAAATAGTAGGGCAGACTGGGTTCTTCAGCCTTGGTGAGGCCACTAGTCTAGGAGAAGGAAAACTCTGAATTCAAACCTGTTAAACTCCGCTTAAAAAATGACCTTGTGTCATATCCTGCCCGAGCGGAGGGGTTGGTATATATATATATATATATATATATATGTGTGTGTGTGTGTGTGTGTGATTTCTAAACACATTTTACAGACAACATTCTTAAACGAGCCAAAGCTCTCTTTTACACACGGTTAAATGGTTTCAAGTATTGCTATATAACAGTCACAATTTAACATCAGTCATTTGTTTGTGCACATAGTTTGTTCTATTTGACCAATAAATAAGACGCTATCAGGTGCTGCCACCTCGAGTCTGAGTGTACCTGGGAGCAATAGCAATAAAGGGGTACTCCACATTCACCAAATCTCCTCGAAAAAATTTGTGAAAAGATAGAATCTCCTTATCGTTGTAGCTGGATTGCGACATTGTATGTGCAAATTCTCAACTTCAGAGGTGCACATCAAATGGTTTAATGTCATATCAAGGACACCCGTTGGAGAGTTTCACATCTCTGCAGAGATTCAGTCATTGTATTCTACATCCCCAGCCGACTGGGGTAGGTGGGTTGGGGGATTAGGGAACTCATACCTTTCCGAAAGCGAACGCAGTAAAGCGCCTAGAGTTCGAAGTAGACAATGTCGCAATCCAGCTACAACGATAAGGAGGTTCTATTTTTTCAAAATATTTTCGAGCACTAGTGGTGGTATTCTCCTCTACTTTGCGTTTAAAATCATCCTAATCGACATCTGATTGTCACCAATTTCCAAACGTTATTGTTAGAGACTAAACGCTGGAACCAGTTCTGGGTCTTTTATTCCTATAGTGTTTCATTCCTTTTCAATCCTTTATCCTGCGAGCAGTTTCGGTGGTTTTAAGATCCAGTTTAATGTAACGGGTCATTGTTATAATTTCCACACTTGTATCCGCTATTTATGTTATAATTTTTTTCTCTCCTGACGAGTTTTTCACGCTTGTTTTAACTCGTGGTCTTTCACTGAAGTTTGAGCGACAGCAGTCTTCTCTAGTCTTCAGGACTGTTCTAAATATTCTAGCGGGTCTTAACAGTGTTGTGATCTGAATGGTCTCAATTCTTTTCCTGATCTCCAATTCCTCCAGTCTCCTTTCCAAGCACACCAGCTACAATTGCTATCACTGTCACCCTCATATTCCACAGCTTTTTCAACTCTGTGACATGATCGAAATATTTGTCTTATCTTTTCATTTTCTGTTGTCCGCTGAAACTGCAAAAGGACATGTTTTTTTTCTTTTTGTTATTCAAACAATAGGTTTGGTCTCCTGGACGGGATTGCATGATCCGTTTGTATCTGCAAATTCCAGAAAATTTCATGGGTCTCATTTTCTTGGACAGATTCTGGTTTGTGTAAACTATTTATCACTATGGTCAAATTTTAATCTCGGAGTATGTTACAAGGGAGACTACTCTGGTTTGTATTCCTTTGATTAAAAGTCTGCTGTTTGGTTTCTGGTAGTTTCCTTATCCTTCTGACATAATCACTTCTTACTTTTTCTCTCACTTCTCTTTGTTTGATGGTATCTACTTTTAATATTCCCTGGAGTTTGTAGTATTTCTGAATGGACAATTCTATTCATTCAATTGTTTCTCTTTTTCCTTTTTTAAATTAATCTTTTTTTTTTAATCACGCATTTTTTATTCCAAATTCCATTTCTATATTTTAGCTGAAGATTCTAATAGTTTGTATAAGGTTTTCTAATTCTTTTTCATCGTCATTATTATTATTATTATTATTATTAGCTTCATCAAATAATGATTTGTATTTTTTAGGAAAATTATAGGACAACATTCGGTCATTGGCACAATTTTTAATGTCTTTCGTTTTCCACTTTTTAAAGTTTCACGACGATCGGCTCTCCCAATTATGTTGTTATAACAACACTATACACCATTGTGATGTTCATCAATATTTTTCTTTAAATTTTAAAATCATCATTTTCAAATCATTATATGATGAGGCCGTTAAACAATATACCAAATTAGTGTCCAGATATTATATATGATGAGGCCGTTAAACAATATACCAAATTAGTGTCCAGATATTATTTGGTTCCCCTACACACACGCAAATATACAAACCTATATATATATATATAGCATCACCCATAAATATATATCGTATCGCCCATAAAATATATATAGTATCACCGATAAATAATAAAGTTCATCGCTTTTCTTATTACGAAATTCCTTATCTATGCTTTGGCTGGAGATTCTAAGAATTTGTATCAGGTTTTCTCGTTCGTTTGTATTTTAGGCAAAAATTTTCACATCATCCATATACATAGGGAGGCTTATTTTTCCTGTGATTTTGTGCAGCTGCGTCCCCCTTTGTATTTTCTTAAGATATAATTTCGCGTTATCATTGCTATAATGAATATCAGTTGAGATAATGAGTTCTTCTGGAGATGTCTCTCTGTATTTTAACTTTCGTTAAACTTTGTCCTTAATTTCACTCTTCAGTTTTTTCAGCTCTGAAGTTGAGAATTTACACAGAGATTTAGAACATTTTTAAATTTTTGATTATCTGTCGTTGTGGAATCACGCTGTACGCCTTCAATTCCATGACTAGATTTTTCCTCCTGGCTTTTACTTATTTTACAATTTATTGGTCTATGAACATTAAATTATTCGTGACTCTAGTTCCTTTACAACATCCTTTCTATTCTTCGGGGAAAAAGTCTGCATCTTTAAAGCGAGTAATAATTTTTTTCTTTCCTCTATACTATTAAGATTTTCCTCATCTTTTGCAGACGTATTATCGGTCTGTACTTGCTTTAGGTGGTTTTTTTTTTTTTTCCTTTTTCTTTTTACTTTCATTTTTTTTTTTTTAATCTTTCGGGATCGAGGTAGCTTTCCCTTTGGCAATCCATTAAAAAATGTTTTCTTCTTGTAGATATTTGTACAATTGAATCGACCATGGATCATTTTAAGAAGAATCGATGGATCTCATTCTGGTCGGGCGCCTTCCAATTTGCACTTTTCTCAAAGGTCCCTCTTAAGGTTTTGGAAGAGCGTTTGCTGTGACGGTTAACGTCGCCGTAAGTAGAATTGGCGATTCGAGTTCAAGTCCTGGGCGTGGTTATTTGCGTAACACTTCACGCTAATGGCCTTGGAAACGGCATGAATCTATTTCTTACCCCCTCTCGCTATTGCTAAATAATAGAGCTTGTAGGAGAATGGACCTGTGTTTGGTATTTATATGGTACTCGACTATTTTACGTTGATTTTATGTATATCGAATAAGGTTGAATATTCCCCACAAGTTTAATGTATAGGTTTGATGTAGAGTGTTTAGTTTAGAATAAAGGTTAAATAGGTATATTATAAGCACATATTGTAGGCACATGGATAAAGTGGTAAATGAAGGAAGCCAATGAGTGAAGAATATGCAACAAATGAGTAAAAGATATGAAACAAATAATGGTTGTAAAACGACGCGGACAAAATGAACATTTAAAACAAGGCGACGAACAAAAACAAATTTATATATTAAAATAATAAAATTTATATTGATACCTAAAAGAAATTACTAACTCTACTAACATAATAGTGTGTATATATGTGTGAGCTCGTGTGTGTGTGTGTGTGTGTGTAACACAACTAAGCTACAAAAAGAATTGCAAGTTTAAAATGTCCTTTTTTTATGGTTAGAAACGGGCAGTTTCTCAGAGACGGGAAAGCGTCTCATAGTCCTTGTATATGAATGTCTACGAGGCCCATTCGTGGTGTTGCTTTTCTCTAATGCTGATTCACGCTGAAAGGAGTGTTGCTGCGAAGAAATTTGGTCAAAGAGAAGAACAAGGGTGTTTGAAGACGACGTATTTATAGAAAATATGCGTCTTGTAGGTAACTCAAAAACGCAGGACTTGAATTTACGCGCGGACCTAGTTTTAAACATTTCACGTGGTCCTCCTGGCCAGTGGTTTCCCGAGACTGAATATTGAGCGTCCGCCATCTTTGCGGGAACAAGTGGCATACCGCCCAAAATAATTTATAGGAGTGTAAAGTCCTATAAGCTGACAGGGTTTTTTTAGCCTTTGTAAAGCAACCAGTCTAAGAGAAGAAAAACTCTTAATTCAAACCAGTTGTACTCCACTTAGAAACTGACCTTGTGTCACATCCTGCTCGTGGCTGAGGGTCGAGTATTCAAAGTGTATTTCTGGTTCTGGGTTTTCTTCGATTATTTGTTATTCGTTCTTTATGATCATTAACCGCTAACACTTTGCTGATGTGGTCTTGTATCCGTTCCTAAAGTCGGGGTATTAAATTTTCTTCGTGTTTTTCCCGTTTACTGCTGGAGAAGTACGGACTAACTCATAAGTTACATACTCCTGTGGATCCCCTCACATGGACGAGCAAAGACAGGGCGACCAGCTAGGATCTACATACAACAGCTCTGTGCCTATGCAGGGTGTAGCTTTGAAGACCTATTGAGAGCGATGGACGATAGAGAAGGGTAGCGGGAGAGGGTCAGGGAGATCCATGCTGGTGGCGCGACATGATAATGATTTATTGATAGAATTTGATTTGGCCTAAAGGGTAGAGTGTTCGCCACTAGTCCGGGAAACCAATCTTCAATTCCAGGTCGAGTCATACCAAAGACTCAAAAAATGGTACTTGATGCCTCCTTCCTTAACACTCAGCTTTATAAGGTACGGATCAAGGGTAAAGTGGAGTAATCCAAGGAATGGAGTAGCGCCTTACCTTACATTTCAGTGTGGTAGCTATTGAAAAGGGAACCTTTGGGGCACTCTTGACTACGGTCCCCAACTTTATTTTATAATTTCTAGCTGGATTTTGTATTATTAGATCCTATTCTGCTATCTTTTTAGTTCTTAGCCAATATTTTTTATTTATTCTTTCTCGTTGAATCCTCGTCTATGCTGCTGTTGTCGTTTATGAGTTGTTTCATTGCAAGTGTTTTCTTTTTTGTTTGCTTGCTTTTTAATCCCCGCATTTTATTTCTATTTGTTTCTCCAGTCTCATTTCCCATCCAGCTTTTGTTTCTTTATTTCTTTTATGATTCCTTAAAAAAGACTCTTAAGAAACAAGACAAAAATGTATTGCCCATTCGGCTAGGCCTGGAGCTGTAGAATACACCGAGTGTTTCTCTGCAGAGGAGTAAGACTCCCCCCAACGAGTGTCCTAGATATGACACTAAACAATCTGATGGTGAGGCTCCAGTAATGCTGGAGATTTGGGGAATGCGTAGTACTCCTTCATTTCCATCGCTTCCAAGTCCACTCTAACCCGGAGTGATAGCACCTGGTAGGGTCCTAACTATGGGTCAAATAGAACTAAACTGTGTACTTATGCTAAACTGAATTGTTTGAAATAGAACTGTTTATATGTATAAGAATAGATTTGGCATTAAAAACTTACGATGGTCGATGTGCCATAAAACCTAACCAAAACAAAACAAAACAAAAATATATAATATGAACGTACGATGAACGCGATTCCCTAACATCTAGGGATGAAATAACCCTAAACAGACGGACATGCCATTAAGATCAATCAATCAAGCAAGCAAGCAGCTGTTATGTTATGTTATGACTTTTAGAATTTAGTGTTTCAGCTCCTTGGGGGAGTTCTTCTTCAGGGGCATTTTCTTCACTTTTTACATGCCTACATATTCCCAGAATTTTAAAATCCAAGAACAATCTTTTTCTTAAAAATCTTTGTTGCTTGGTCTGCAAGTCGTTAGTTTGTATTAAACTTGGAAAATTCCATCCATATTTCTTTCCTCCGTTTTTTTGTAACCTCTCTGGGTGGGGCTGATTTTAAGATAACAGTGTAGTACCGGTTTGTTGTATTACCTACTTTATTTCTTTTTTTGACCACCTGAGATACTATTACAATCAATTAGTGTAACGGTAACAGTCGTATAAATGGAATCAGCGACTTGAATTCAAATCCTGGACGAAGTTGTCTGTGTTTACGTTCCCATTGGAAAGGCCTGGGTCTATTTCTTCTCTTTTCAGATATAAATAAATAGTAGGAAAACTGAGTTATTAAGTTTTGGTACAGCAACCAGTCTAGAAAAAGGAAGGCTCTGAATTCAAACCAGCGGTACTCAGCATAAAAAATCGACATTGTGTTGCATCCTGCCCGTGACAGAGAGCTTGGGTAAATACATACTTTGGCATTTGGCGAGATTGTCGAGGGATCCTTTTCTGCGTACCGAATATTCAAACAGACAGCATTCGCAGGATGATGATCAGGTCCCCAATGTTGGCTATCAAAGGACACCTGCTGATCATGAAATTTAGAATTGTCATTTACACCCTACGTTTAGTCAAAATAAAATATGACATCCTCATGGATAGTATACTGTGGTCCTACCAGACCTAGAAGGGGTTTTGTTTTGTTTTGTTTTGTTGGGGTTTTTTTGTTTTTTTTTTGTTTAATGTCATATCAACTTTCACGGGTAATTCAATGCCAAAGTAGAACAATATTGGTACTATTTAACCCATACCTTGGTAGATAAGGGGTTTCATACTTTTCCCAAGGGTATTAGTCCGAAGGTGAACGTACTAGCATGTACGGAGTTCGAACTCGATAATTTCGAGGTTACAGTCAAGCACGTTAACCACCACTCCACAAGGGCCTTCCTTGTTTTTGCATGGGTAACATTTATAGGATCTTTTTCAAATTTATATTTTATTTGTAGCGGAAGCAATTTCAACTCCGCCGTTATCATTAACTTTGACAATCATATATATATATATATATATACCGGCCCTTTGGCATAATGGTTAGAGTGTTCGATAATGATCCGAGACTCCGGACTTCAATCGCAGGTTGAGTCATACCAAAAACTTTAAAAAATGGTACTTGATGCTTCCTTGCTTAAGACTCAACATTATAAGATCGGGATCATGGGTGAGTGGAGCAACTCTGGGAAAGGAGTAGTGCCCTCTCCTACACCTCGGTGTAATAGCTATTTGAAAGGGAACCTTCGGGTTGCCCTCAAGTGCGATCAGCGAACAACAACAACGATATATATATATATATATATATAGAGAGAGAGAGAGAGAAAAGAACTGAAAGAAATGGAAATTGTAACACGCTGAAGGAGGATGGCAATTATCACATGGATGCAATATGTGAGTAGGGCCTTATTACAGCTGATTCACCCCTTATTTTGGAACCTGCACACATCAGTATATGTAATCTATTCTGATCTTCAAATACTTCCCCAAGGTTTAATCTTGAATAAAATGAGAAATATATTCAAGGCTATATATATATATATATATATATTGAGAGAAAGAGAGTTGTGTTTTACATCAATGTAAGTAAAAGTAAATAAAGTAGGCGACCATAGTCGAGGGTGACCCGAAGGCTCCCTTTTCGATAGCTTACTACACCAAGGTGTAGGGGAGGGCGCTACTCCTTTCCCTGGAATCAATGTATATATATATATATATGCACCCCATGTCCTGGGTTGGTAGAATACGCTGACTGTTCCTCTGCAGAAGGGCAAGGCCCCC
>OY757909.1:82438332-82490832 GCA_963585895.1 Sepioteuthis lessoniana | reverse complement strand
ATAAAATAAAATAAGATTTCCTAATTTAAATACTGAAATTGTTTGGTTTTTACATCAATATTTAGGCCAAATCTGGCAAAATCGAGGACTTTTCAGTACGTGTTTATTCAAAATCTTTCATGCCAAATTAGCAAAAAACCGTTGAAGATTCAGATCTAATTTTTGGTATGAGTATTTAATAGGTATATACACAACTTTCAGTGCATTATTCTTTTTGATATTTAAAAAAAAGTGAAAAATCAACCTACCCTAATACATATCCACACACACACACACACACACACACACACACACACACATATATATAAACAGACACACACACATATATACACAAACACACATATACACATATATATCTAGACACACACTCACAGATATACACGTGTGTGTGTGTGTATATATATATACATACACACAGACACATGTATATTATATTTTGTCAGTATGGAGTCCGTGCTTTGTTCGTTTTTATTTTCATCCCTCAGAGGTATGATGGAGCTCAATTTGGATTTCACAAAGATAATGTTTATTTTTTTAACTTTAGTTCATAAGAATATTTACTTTACTCATTGTGTTTTTGTCAATATTCTTGTATTTTTTTTCTTATATTTTTTTTGGCTGGTACTCCGAAAACGGCTTGTTGTTAATCGTTTTTCTTTTTATTTTGACTACCTCTTGGATTTAAACAAGAAAAATATTCGGTGACATTTATTCAGTCGGGCAATTTAAGTTAAACTGTAGCAAACTATATCACACAAACACACATTATAGTATCCCGGTTTTAATTTAGACAAACGCTTTAACATGTTGTAAGCATTTTTGTTTATTTGAAGCTCTTTTTTACGGTGATAATTTTATTTGCTTTGGGAAGTATATAGATGAAATTGATTTAAGGCAGTTGCACAACTGACCTTAGAAATACAGAGAAGTAGCGGAAAACACTTAAGAGTAAATATAATCTTAATCAAAAGCAAAGCAAAAATAAAACAAAAAACAACTGAAAACAGAAAACAAAAGATGACAAGTAATAGAAAGATAATAACTAAAGATAAAGATAAGCATTGTCTTTTTGCCGAGTCAAAGCTTAAAGAGGTTGAACATTTTACAATGCAGATCGATTTTGTGATTTTTAAAATCGGGATATTTTTTTTTAAAGGAGAAAATTTGTCAAGAAGAATTAAGCTGCTTGAACGGAAGAAATTGAAACTTATTTATTTTTTGATAACAGGGAGACCGAGTCCTTTAAAAAGACACTGTAGAAGCTTTTAACTGAGATGATGTTTCAACTTTTTGGAAATGTTTATTTTAGGATTTGACGTAAAAATCTAAGATCATGCGATTGTAATAACCTCTTTTTTTTAAACTTCTCATTTTTGCTCTATTTTGTCGAAGTCATTTTATATTTGACCCGAATTGAATCAAAAATAAATGATGCCAAATATAATTAAGTAAAGTAAAGTTTGCGACCGTAGTCGAGGGCGACCAGAAGGCTTCCTTTTCAATAGCTACTACACCGAGGTTTGGGGGAGCGCGCTTTCCCTGGCTTGCTCCACTCTACCCTTGATACGTACCTTATATTGCTGAGTGTTAAGCAAGGAGGTATCAAGTACCATTTTTAAAGTCTTTGGTATGACGCAATCTGGGATTGAAACCAGGTCTCCGGAAACCATTGGCGAACACTCTACCCACAATGCCAATGAGCCAGTGGGTCTGTTAGCAGCGAGCAAGTCATTTAGAAGAAAGGATCTAAGGAATTGGAGACCCCGCCCCTACCTTTTTTCATAATTGTTCATTCTCCAAGAACCGATCCTTTTTTAACTACTTTTTAAAAATTACCACCGATTTCATAATGAATCAAAATGATGGCAATTTAGCATTTGTTCATAAATGCTTATTTTGTTTTGTAGACAAACATTTAACATCCGATAGCACATGTACCGTTGAAACAACCATCCGATAGATTCAGTTGAAATATAAAAAGCTATCAAGAAATTTTCTTAAAATGTTTAGCTGTGAAGAGAAGACATGTGATATTAAACACTTATTTTTATTGTTTCTTTTTTTGTCTTTCTTTTTAATTGTTTGTAGTCTTCATTTTATTGCTTTTATTTTTTATTTTATTTTCCTAATTTTTTGGCTTTTATTTGTTGTCTTTATTTCTTGATTGTTTTTATTTTTTAATCATATTTTTTATTATTTTTAGACAAACATTAGGCATCCGACGGTATGTGTACTGCCGAAGCAAGCAGCCAAAAGATTTAGTTGAAATAAAAAAATCAAAACAAAAAAAACCCCCAAAAATCAACCCCCCCCAAAGTTAAAAAATAAGTTTTGCTGTAAAGAGATGGCGTAATATTAATCATTTGTGTGTACACACTTAAATGATTTCAAATATTCCCATGTAATACTAACAATTCAATACAACCTCGGTCATTTATTTGCACATAGGTAAATGGTTCTATTTGACCCATAGATGGGATCTTGACACTAAGTCAGAGTGAACCTGAGAGTAATGGCAATGAAGGTTTAGTTTGGTTTTATGGCATATCAACCATGAGGGTTATTTAACACCAAATCTTGTTTATACGTATATATCATATGTACATGATTTGTAAACATTTTCTTGATAACATATTTAAACGTGCTTGAAATATTTTTTGGCAAACAGTTAAATGATTTCAAGTACTACTTTCATAAGAATAATTCTATTTACTATTAATTATTTGTTTGCACTCGGTTGAATGGATATGTCCAATATGTAGGGGCTTAGTTAGTCGGTGATTTCATTTTTAAATGAGAACTAATTTGTTTGCGCACTAGAAATGCTTTTCTATCTAAACAGTTAAATGGTTTCACTTATTGCTATATAATTCTTATAAAGTAAAAAGTCAAGTCGGCGACCATAGTCAAGGGTTTCTCGAAGGTTCCTTTTTCAATTGTTAAAACACCGAGGTGTAGGGAAGCGAGTTACTCCTTTCCGTGGATTGCTCCACTTTACCTTTGATCCATTCCTTATAATGCCGGACCGGTCATATAACTCTTACAATTCTCTTTTAATATTGCGCACTAATTTGCACACAGTTAAATAATCAAACAATTCAATTATGCACAAGTTATTTGTCGTTTAGTGTCATATCAGGACACTCATAAGGAGGGGGTCTTACCCCTCTGCTGAGATGCTGTCGGTATATTCTGCAAAGCAGTCGACTGAGCTGAAGATGTGTTGGAATCTTTGGTGACAGGGTTTTAAAAAGCCGATGAAGATTATTTGTGTCGTCGCAGGTGTTTTCAGACGACGTCGTGCTGCTTTAGGGGCCTCACTTCCTGTGTTTTCCTTCCTCTAGAATGTTTGCTTACCATGGCTAGAAAGTCTAACCTGCCATACTATTTTCTTCATCGTCTATTTTTGATAATTCTGATATTTTCTTCAGTGTTGCCAGTGGAAATAACGGATTGATTCGAAACCCTCAATGAAAGATGTTACTTCGATTTCAGGAACAAATTAATTACGTGCACAGCTGTTGCCCGAGGGGTGGGGCTGAGAATTACAGTGGAATGTTCAAGCTGCAAGTCTGAGCCAAATATACACTTGTGTTTAATATCTTGAATTTCCTTGGATGAAACCTTGTCAAGTAACATTAATTTTTGACTATCGTAATTATTTATACATAACACGTATTCATGTCTAACACGCATGCCTAACTTTAGACTACGAAATTCTGGAAAAAATATCGTATCTGACTTTTCAGAATTTTTAGCAGCTAAATTTCTTCTAAATCCTGACTTAGAATAAAAACATATGTAGTTTACATTGTCTTAAAACATAATTTACACAACAGGACATGTTCATATAAAAATGAAACAAGCTTGCGGCAAAAATAAGCTCACATTTGAAGGAACAATTATAGACAAACACATATTCGTGTGAATATTTCTCTGCAAAGGAGAAAAGCATTCATTTTCACTGTAAGTTTCGTTTCTTTGCTTAATGGCATATCAACCTTTGCGGGCTATTTAATGCCCAAGCCATATTTCATACTAGTTACTCTATAGCTTTGAGTATAAGTGGAGTTGTATGAACCCCACTTATACAAAGACTGTGAACTTAATCGCATGACTTGAATTTAAACTCGATTACCTCGAGTTGCCGGAAAAAAGGTTAGTGATATAGTTCTCACACCCCTGACTTTTTGGCTGAGAAATCTGGAAACAGTAGTGCGTATTATATACAAATAATTCCGGTAGCATTCCTTCATTTTAATTTTAGCTGCTTTTCATCGTAATTGTGCTGATCGTCGCTATGTGCTACATATTGGCCCCGGGTCGAGCTGTCAAAATAAGAAATGCACCCGTGTAAATAACAGGTGCATCCGGTCGAAGATATAGGGGGATAACCTTGACTGTCACCGGGTTGAATTGAGTGTGAATTGTGACGCTCACAAGAGACAGGTGGTCGTCAAATAATTATATAACCCGGGTGCGACAGGAAGTCAGATCAGTTGGAGCGAAGATGCTGGAATGAGAACTATGTTCCAGCAGAGGTTGGACCCCTAGGCCCCCGGTTGAGCAGCCCAAGAGAATAGGAAAGAAATGCTGCTGTAGCCAGAAGAGTTGGGGGGTCAATATGTTGCAGTTCTGTTCAGTCTCCAACTCACCTCTCACAGATGATATCTTTCGTAACCCTTTCGAACCATTTCAAATAAAGTGACAGGTATATTTTTCTAAAGAACTGTGTCCGTTCGTCTTTATTGTGTTGAATATGTTTCTGTATGCATATGTATTATGTGGCTATACAACGTATGGTTACAAATAAACTCCATTGCAACTTCTAAAACCGAAGCAAAAAAAAAGAAAAAAAAAAAAAGAGATGCAAATTCGATTCTTGTCGAGATTTCTTTTTAAATTTCCGATCTTCATGGTTTACTAATGACCGTAGGACTGTTGCAATGATAAGCATAAGATGTAAATGTAAAAGTGATCTCGTCAAATTTTTATAATGGGCTTGTGCACTGGTGGTATCCGTCAATATTGGAGAGACCATAGATTGGTGCAAAGTTGTATGGAAAATCAATTGTTGCCCATGCAGCTAGTCTTTCCCTCTCTGTGTGACACCGCTGTTATCTCGGAAAAAAGCAAAACCCAGGCTGCTTTTCGGACCTCAACTTCTAGTTTTGGTTTCTTGGTCAATAGCTTATCATCCTTCATGAAAAAGCAGTAGTAGTACTGGGGAAATTAGGAGGTTCATACTTTTCTCAAGGGTATTAGTCTAAAAGTGAACGCAATAGCGCGACTGGAGTTCGACCTCGCTTTCTATGATGTCGCAGACCAGCACGTTAGCAACTACACTATCAGAACTTTCCCTAGCTACTTATTTTGAGTTGTCATTTTGTTCATATCTGGCTGAGATAGAAAAGATAACTTCAGACAATTGTTTTTTTTACGTACAGTTAAATGGTTTCTATTTAATACTATTCATTCATTCGCGCAGTTGAATGGCTCCATGTATTTCTGGTTTGGTTTTGGTTGTTTGGGTTTTATAGCATATCAATCTTTGTAGGTTATTTAACGTCAAATCTATTTTATGCTAATAGTTCTATTTCAAACAATTCACTTTATCATGAGTACACTGTTCAATTGTCAAAAAATTTTCTATTTCAAGCTATTCAGTTTATTCAAAGAGTTCTAATTCAGCGAATTCAGTTTAGTATAAGTACAGATTTTGTTTACTGTTAAATGTCAAAACAGTTCAATATTCAACAATTCAGTTTAGTGTAAGTAGAGTTCTAATGTCAAACAATTCCATTTCAAACTATTCGGTTTAACATAGGCACGCAGTTTAAATGTAAGTACAGTTTAATGGTCAAAAACATTTCTATTTCAAGTATTCAATTTGGTCAAACAGTTCTAATTCAAACAATTCAGTTTGGCATAAGTATGCAGTTTAGTTTTATTTAACCCATAGATAGAGCCCTATCAGGTGCTACCATTCCGGGTCTGAGAGGACCTGGGAGCAATGACAATGAAGGGTTACTCCGCAATTCGGTGTATTTTTCAATATGGGCAATACACAGTGTTAATGTCAAAACAGTTTTATCTCAGATAATTCAGTTTAGCATAAGTACACAGTTTAGATGTCAGAATAGTTCTATTTTAAACAATTCAGTTTAGCATAAATACGCAGTTTAAATGCAAGAAACAGTAAACTCGAAAACCACGGTTTTGTTCTTTTTAACCCATAGATAGGACCCTTATCAGGCGCTACCACTCCGGGACAGAGTGGAGCTGGGAGCGATGGCAATAAAAGGGTACTCTACATTCCCCAAAGCTCCTGCATAACTGGAACCTTACCATCAGATTGTTTAGTGCCATGTGCAGGACGCTTGTTGGTGCGGGGTGTTATTCCTCTGCAGAGAAGCAGTCGGTGTTTTCTATAGCCCCCCCACTGCCGACTGAGCAATGTCTTTCTGGTTTATACCCATAATTCATTTTAACATGACTCATTTGTTTTGTACCCAGTTAAATTGTTTCAAGTATAATAAATGAATTTTTTTTTTGGTTTTGTTTTATTTTATGGCATATCAACCATTGAAAGTTACTTTATGCCAAATCCATTTTTATACATATAAACAGTTCTATTTCAAACAATTCAATTTAGCCTAAGTACACAGTTTCAATATCAAAAACAGTTCCATATCAAGCAATTCAGTTTAGCTTTAGTACACAGTTTAGTTCTATTTGACCCATAGATAGGACTATCAGATGCTACCACTCTGAGCCAGTGTGGATCAGGGAGCGATGGCAATGAAGGGATACTCCGCATTCCCCGAAGTCCCGGCATTACTGGAACCTCACTATCAGATTGTTTTATGTCATATCCCGGACATTCGTTAGGGGCATCTTACCCTTCTGCAGAGAAGCAATCGGTGTATTCTACAGCCCAAGCCGACTGGACAAAAATGAACAAATATTTCTATATGACCCTAACAGATACAACTACTCTGGATCAGAGTGAACCTGGGAGTAATGCAGATGAAGGGGTACTCCGCATTCACCAAACCTCAAAAATTGGAGCCCTTGGATCAGATGCAGTTTTGTGTCATATCCACCATATTCGTTCGAAGGGTGGAGTCTTATCCCTGAGCCGAGATGACTAATTTGAATATGAGCAGTCGTAAAAATTTTCATCTATGTTTTATTCCCTGTTTATCAGAATGATTACATATGAATATAGTTTTTAAAAATCCTAACCAGCTGATACAAAAGTGCTTATTCTCCACCCTAAGAAAAAAAAAAAAATTAAAGGTGGGTTTGTCAGAAAATCGCGGGTCCCTCCCAGGCTCTTTGGACCTATGTACTCCCTTCTCATAGGCTTCACTCGAAAAAAAAATTAACAAAATAGATCGCTTTTGGTTATATAATTATGAAAGAATAATTTAACATGATGGTTAATTTGAATATGAGCACTGGTAAAAATATTTTCATTAAAGCTTTATTCTCTGTAAACCAGAATGACTGCAAATCAATATACTTTATAAAAATCATATACCCATCAAATGAAAAGGAGCCTTTTTCTTCTTTAAAAAGGATGGTTTGTAAGAAACTCTTAGGTTCTTCCAAGACTTTCCAGATCTTATAGACTACTTAACTCCGGGAAGAAAAAATTCTGTTTAATTATGTTCGTTTTTGTTTCGCCTGGTAGCAGTAAGTTGAACTTAATTTGCAATCCAACGTGAAACCAGTGAAACTGAATCAGCATCTGTCAAAAATAACTAAACAGATGCTCAAAGATGGCGTGGATGTTATTTAAAATGCTTAGATATAAAAGACAACTTTCTCCGTATCCCCCCCTCACCATAAAAAATCGGATTTCACAATCCTTGCATTTTATTTGAACTAGGTTTTGTGTATAAATGTTAGCTTTAAGAATCCATAAAACCCTCTTCCATTTAAGCCATTAGAATAAGTGCCGGCAAAGTTTGGCAGTCCAGTCATTCTAAAAGATTCCTATTTGATTCTCATCATTCTATTTCCAGAACTCACATGGCAGCATTTCTACAGAAGAATTAATGGCAATAACATTATGTGATCTTATATTTTTGAACCCGGTGGATCATCTTTTGATCTATTTTGACTTCTACAGCAAAACTAAATCTCTCAGTAACATTTTGATTAATATTTAAATCCTGGGTTGAAATTGATAAATAATATAACTAATGGCTTTCCATGTTTTTCTTTAAGTTCTGTTGTGGAGAAGAGCCGCTCATTTATTTCATTTTTGTGGATTTTGGATGCAATTAGATTATCTACATCAATAGTGTCATTCTTTTTGGGATGTGACATTTGCAAGATTAAAACGTAGATAAAAGAATAGGGAGGATTAGGTTCATGCTTTTTTTTTTAAAGTTTGTAGAAGTGACAAAATCTACACCAATTTTCATGTTCCCAAGTCCCAACTAACGAACCATTTTTTTTTAACAACTAAGATTCCTTAAGACAAACATTTTATTTAAAACAAAAATAAAAAGAACCCTCTCAAAAAATTTTACCCATTACGACTCCTTTCTTCTATAGACATTAATTCAGTTCTTATCTCTCTCAGTGTGTGGTCTGTCAAAAAGACATTTCAAAAATTCTTGATAGCCCCTAACTAGTTATCTAACAGTAATTCCTTGTATGAGAGATTTTTTGTTTTATCTTTTATGCTTGGAATGTTTATTTTAAATAACTTACAATATCTTGATGCTTTTTTTTAAGATTAAGATAAAAATTACAGTAAACTTTTATCATAGAAACCTATTGAATAACGATTTAAAATCTCATAGGAAATCATTTAGAATAAAAGTTTCATTATTTGTTCGCGAATCCGTGATATTTTTTTCATGGCTAAAAGCATTTTTCGATGTTTTATTTCGTTTTCAGAAAACATTTTCTTTATCTTTTCTTTCTCTATCGGCGGGGTTTATAATACACAGATTGTACCCCCAGCGGACGAGTAAGACTCCCGCCCTCCCCGCCCAAAAGTATTGTCTTGTGTATTACACTAAACTGCATTTGATAGCGAGGCTCCAGTTCTTACATCAATTACTCCCAGGTTTACTCTAATCCTATTTACCAACCCCTCCGCTCGGGCAGGATATGACACAAGGTCAATTTTTAAGCGGAGTTTAACAGGTTTCAATTCAGAGCTTTCCTTCACCTAGACTAGTTGCCTCACCAAGGCTGAAGAACTCAGTCTGTCCTACTATTTACCCATAGATAGAGGGAGAATAATTAGAGTCATACCTTTCCCAAGGGTATTAGTGCAATGTGAAATGCAATCAGTCTCGTCTAGGATTTGAACTTGCGTTGCCGTGTCCATTCCCTACGATGATAACCATTACACCACGGGCACCTCCATAGGTTTACTTTAATAAGTTGTGGTAATTCCTATTTGGGCTCCATCTGTGTGTAAAATAGTTCTTAAAAATTATCTATATTTAAAGGACTGAACAAGAAAAAAAAAAACCAAAACAACAAAAATCTTAACTACACAAAAAATGTAAGTATGAATGTAGAATGAACGCAATTCTCAAATCTCTTGACATAAAATAACCCTAGGTGGGTTGATATGCCGTAAAAACATTTTCTTATTCTTCAATATAGGAACATTGGAGGGTACAAATGACATTCATCTGATAGTTTGAAAACACTATTTGATGAGGAATTTTTGTAGTGCTGAAGCACAAGTGCTTGACTGAAACATCGTAATAAGCGAGTTCGAACACCAGTCGTGCTATCATATTCACTTTCAGAATAAAACTCTTAGGAAAGATATGAATTCCCTTCATCCTCACAGCTATGCGTTAAATAGTACCACTGACGTTCTTCTACAAGCATGGCTTTGGCATTAAATAACCCATGCAGGTTGATATGCCATTACGAAACAAAACGAAATACTTTACAGTGCTACTTAGACACTTCTTCACATCGGGGTCTTTAGGGTGTTCAAGGGCTTTGATCCTTAGACATCCTCTCCTGAGTGACCCAGTAAAGTGGTCGATCATCAGCCACTGTTCTGGGTTTTTATATTCTCTTCAGCGTTCTCTTGATAGTTCTGCTAGAACGGTGTCCTCTCTCTCTCTCTCTCTTCAAAGAATTTCAATACCTATTGCAATGAACTATCAGTTGCTTACTTAGTTTAACGGCATGTTAAGCTCTGCTGGGTTGGTTAATGCCGAAATCATTTTTTTTGCTGGTTTCGTTTGATTGCATTTTATGGCATATCAACCTTTTGGGGTTATTAAATGACAAATCAGATTTATATATAACACATACAGGGTGTCCCCACCAAAAAAAAAAACAAAAAAACTTGACATTTTAAAAGCAATTATTTTGAAAACTACTTGGTCTTGCTCAATGAAATTGAACAATTTATGTGTTCAATATGTGCACCACTTGTCGATAGTTAAGCTCTTGCCAAACACGCTGTAGTATGTCTTCGGTAACATTAAGCAGAGAATCAATTCCGCACTGGATAAGTTCAATGCTAGCAGGAAGAAGGGGGACATAGACCAATCCCTTCACATACTTCATAAAAAGAAATCACATGGGGACAAGTCCGCTGACGACGACAGCCATTTCATCAGAAATCTCTCTTCATATTCACCTCTCTCGATCCATCTCTCTGATAGATTCTTATTGAGATAAGTATGTCTTGCCCTCTTCTATTAAATATGAAATCTTCATCTGTGAAAATTTCAGGTTATTTCCATAGGAATTGCCAAAATTATTGGCCTGAGTGGCCAAGTGATGTCAATTTTTTTTAGACACCCGGCGTGTATATTGTGTGTATGTGATTTGTAAGCGAATAGTTCGTAGGTAACGTTTTTAAACGAGCTAGAGCGCATTTCTTTGCATACAGTTAAATGGTTTCACGTATTGCTATCAAACGGTAATAATCCTATTTAATATTAAGCATTCTTTTGCACACAGTTAAATAGTTATAAGTATTGTCATTTAAGATTAGTAATTCTATGAATCAAGTATTCCTGCCAAATATACAGAATTTGCACACAGCTTTATGGTTTCAAATAAGTAATAATAGTTTCTTGTAAATGATTAAACAAATCTATTTGACTGATAGATGGGACCCTAACAGGTACTACCACTTTGAGTCATAGTGGAACTGAGAGTAATAGCAACGTGGATGTACTCCACATTCCAGAACTGGAACCTCAACATCTGATGAAGTTTAGTATCATTTTTTGCAATCATTAGGATGGTTTCAAATAATTTATACTAATAATAATCTAATGCAAACAATTATAGCTTCAAGAAACTATTCTTCACGCAAATAATTTCTAGTTATATGATTTCAAGTATCCCTGTGTAAAATAAATTTTTAAATTGATCTAGTTTAGAAGTGGAGCTCTGATAGATACTATCACTTCGGGTCAGAGTAGATCTTGGAGTAATGGTAATAAAGAAGTGAATCCACATTCCGTAGTTTTGGGGGTAAATCCTAGTGCAGACTTGGCTCTCAAACCTTGGTTAGACAATCTGTCTAGGAGAAGGAAAACTCTAAAGTCAAACTAGAATTCTGATATCGCATTCTGGACGCAGTAGAAGGGATGGGTAAATAAAAACGCCAGAGTCTGCAAAGTTTACTTGTTTAGCATTATAGCCTGAACGCCACTTGGAATGAGGGACCTGACCCTTCTAAAGGGGATGCAGTCAGCGTATTCTAAGCCCCACCGACAGGGCAGTAAATAATCGGTGAAACCTCAACATCCAACCTTAACTGGTTCATCTCTCCGGTGCACTAATACTAGCTTTGCATATTTAACCCTTTTCCTATCATTGGTCTCTAATTCTGTCCTCAGAGGGGACTGTAAGTTCCAACAATTCCACTTTCTTTAACAGCTCAAATGTTAACGCCATATTTGCGCAGAGTTGGGTGGTTCTGACCACCATGTTTGTCGACGTATAGGATGAGTGGGTCTATATTTTCAAGAGGAACATTCAGAAACAAATTTCAATTTATGACGATCTAGCCTTACAGAAGGATTTTAAATTCCCACCTTGGGACACACGAGGGATTTTCTATAATAAAAAAGGTGAACTTTAACAACAGAACTTTACATATTCATCCTCATCATGAGCAGAATTCTTATCTGGATCTTCATATGATAGACATCAGACAAACGCACAGTCTCATAGGATAGTCTCTTTAGCCTCGGTATGGCAACCGATTTTGCCGGGAAACTGAATACAAACCAGTTATACTTCGTATAAAAATTAACCTTGCGTTGCATCGTGCCCATTGCGGATATATTGATTGATTTTAATGGTATATTTACCAGTCTAGGGCTATTTTATATTTAAAGTTTTTTTTCATATCAAGAACTTTTGCACAGTCATGATATCAAGTGTTTCTGTCCAATACAAATTATTTGCCGTTTTATGCTTTAAAGTAACTAATAATAATCCTTAAGTAACTATTCCCTGTACAGATTATATGGCATTAAGTATTTCGATCGAATGTGAATAATTTGCAAACCTATCTATTTGACTTGTAGATGGGATCCTAACAGATTATACCTCTTTAGATCTGAGTGAATCTGGGAATAATGGCGATGAAGGCGTGAACTACTCTCACGAGAGATCCAAAACTGGAGATTCACTACAAGATGCAGTTTAGCATTATAGTTAAGATATCCCAGTTTAAAAAAAGTTTTAACCCCTTGCAGAGAATACAGTCAGGATATTCTAGGCCTCACCGACAGGGTGGGGCTAAGTTTAAGTAGTGTAGAAATAGAGCTAATAGCGTTTGGTGACTGTGTATACGTTACTCAAACCTAATTGCCCAGTCAGCTGGGGCTGTAGAATACACCGACTGCTTCTCTGCAGAGGGGTAAGACCCCCCCCCAACGAGTGTCCTGGATATGACACTAAACAATCTGATGGTGAGGTTCCAGCAATGCTGGAGCTTTGGTGAATGCGGAGTACCCCTTCATTGCCATCGCTCCCAGGTCCACTCTGGCCCGGAGTGGTAGCACCTGATAGGGCCCTATCTATGGGTTAAATAGAACTAACAGTATACTTATGCTAAAATGAATTGAGTAAACTGAATAGCTTGAAATAGAAACGTTTTTGACAATTAAACCGTACTTACACTTAAACTGCGTGCTTATGCTTAACTAAATTATTTCAAATAGGACTGTTTTTCGACATTAAAACTGTATTTACACTTAACTGAATTATTACATATAACTGCTTAAATAGTTTGAAATAGAAATGTTTTTGACAATTAAACTGTGTACTTATGCTAAACTGAACTGTTTTCAATAGAACAGATTATTTACATAAAAATGGATTTGGCGTTAAATAACCTACAAAGGTTGATATGCCATAAAACCAACCAAACCAAACCATCAAACCTAAATCTACATTATGCTCAATCGTCGATATAGAGCACTCTTTCAAGATATATCAAACCTCATAACTATATGTAATCGAGAATTTTAAAATCGTATTAACATGTTTCATTTGACAAAAATGCGTAGGGGCTTCTAAATTTATAAATAAAGCATACTTTGTTTATATACTTACGTAAATCACACACACACACATATATATATATATATATATATATATATATATATATATATATATATATATATAATACACACTATGAATTGAATTACCATGACCAGAAAATCCGGCAAGCACTGCGTGAGACATACGAAAACACTGGTCATGGTCAATGTATTTATAATATCTAATTCCTCCATTAAAAAAAAAAGAAAAAAATATGTACATATACTTAGCGAGAGAGGTTTGCAGCGAAATGATAATTGTCGTTGGAAATGGATACGGCGAACTGAGTTCAAATCTTGGAAGAGACTCTTTGCATTTTACACAGCAATAATAACCTCAAGAAACGTATGCATCCAACTATTCTCTCACCAGTTAGGCGAAAATAGTAGGGCAGACATGGTTTTTTAATCTCTGTATGGCAGCTAGTGTAGAAGAATGAACATCTATTAAACTTCGCTTAACTGACCATGCGTCACATTCTGCTCATTTGCAGGGATTGGTATATATGTGAGAAAGAAAATGTGAAAATCAAAACGAAAAGTATCAATATTATTATGGCCAGCTGTTACGGGGGATAACATTTTTTTCCAACCGTTTTATGTTCTATCAACGAGTATAAAAAGTTCAACTTTATTAAATGCTATTAAAAGAAACCTTACAATGCAGCAATAATTTACTAAGCATTTTGATCTGATGTGGCACCCAGTGAGATTCGAAATCGCTCGTGAAGATTACTAGTCTTGCTCGCAAACCATTAACCACCTGATGTGCCCTAATCTTACAATATAGCAGCATTTGAACAGTAGCCAGAAATGATGGCCAAATAAAAAAATAAAAGTTAGAAAAACTTGATTCCCCGCCACCCTGATCAATACGACTTGCATTAAAAATAATTTTATTTTTAGCCGTTGAAGACGCAAGCTTTGTTTTACCAGAGACAGTAATGGCTTCGTAGTTAGCGATTTGGCTAAGTTTAATTTTTCTGTCAAACTTGCCCATACCCCATCGCACATTAAAATTGGTTATTTTTCCCCCTGAAAAGTTATTAAGCTAGAAATTAAAAAGAAAAAAACAAAAACAAAAAAACAAAACGAATCAAAAAGCGTAATTGTTTTTAATCAAACACCTTGTGAAACATTTGGAAGTCGTATAATTAATGTCCAGATCGTTTACGTTACTAATTCTCAATGGGAAGATTCCCCTCCCGCCTTTTTTCGGCGATAAAGACTGACTGGAATTTCTATACTGAAATTGACGAAGTGAGGAACATTATTTAGATATTGTGTTTTTAGTCATTCATTAATGTGCTGGACATAAATAGAAAAACTGGTCCTTTTCTTTTAACACTGGAAGGAAAAAGATTTTTTAATCAAGTTTTAATTTTTAGGCTTTAAAAGAGTTAAACATTTTTACACCAAGAAGATACATTGAATTCATGATTGAATTAAAACGAATTCTTTGTTGGTTTAAATCAAAGACATCTTCTATAAACAAAAAGATAAAAAAATAAAAGCAATACTACGAATAAAAAAACCCCACAAATTATGAACGAAAAATAAAGACTGACTCAAAGACCAGATACCAAAATAAATAATTATATAAAATAAAAAATATGACGCGAATGACTAAAAAACAACTACTAACTGAAAGAGACACCCGTAACCTCCCCACCCCACCAAAAATGGTTAGTTGGTTGTGTTTTACGGCATATCAAGCCTTTTAGGTTATCAAATGCCAAATTTTGTTTATATATGATTTGTAAGCGAATAATTTGTTGATAACATTTTTAAGGAAGCAGAGCTCATTTGTTTGCACACAGTTGAATGGTTTCAAGCATTGCTATTTAACACAAACATTTCTAGTCAACAACGTTCATTCATTTGCACACAGTTAAATAGTTCCAAATATTGCCATGTAATATTAATCGAATTTAACACCATTTTTTTTGCACACAGTCAAATTGCTCCAAGTATAGCAAATGATTAAATAGTTTTATTCGACACATATGAGACTTTAACGGGTACTACTACTCTGGATCAGAGTAAACCTGGGAGTAATGGCAAAGGAGTACTCCACATTCCCTAAAGCTCCACGACTCGTGCTTCACTATCAGATGAATGATAGTATTTTATCTAGAGCACTCGTTGGGGTGGGGGTCTTACTGCTGAGATGCTCAGTCAGCGCATTATTCTGCCCCAGCCGACTGACTTGAAAGGCAATGAAAAAACTCACCGAAAGACAAATAATTAACTTATATATATATATATATCGATAGGTTGTCGGTCATATGGAAGTCAGACCTATCCGATAAAATAGGATGCAACTTTTTTCCAAACAGCGGTCGTGTCGATAATACAATATGGATGCACCACATGGACGCTGACTAAGCGTATTGAGAAAAAGCTTGACAGCTATTGCACAAGAATGCAACGACTTATATGGAACAAATCCAGGAAGTAACATCTCACAAAACAGCAACTGTACGGATACCTATCTCCCACCTCTAAAACCATCCAAATCAGACGAACAAAATATGCGGGATATTGCTGGAGGAGTTAGTACAAACTCATAAGTGACCTTTCTCTGTGGAACCCATCACACGGACGGATAGGAGTTGGACGACCAGCTAGAACTCATCTACAACAGCTCTGTATGGACACATGATGTTGTCTAGAGGACCTATCGAATGTGATGGACGATAGAGACGACTGGAGAGTGAGAGAGAGCCAGGGAAATCCGTGCTTGCGATATGATGCGATCATATATATATATATATATGATAAAATGATAATCTCGATTTTCCAGCTAATCTTGTTATTCTATATGTAATTCAAAATAAGGTTTCATTCTCAGACGGGTCTGTTGCATAGAATGTTTTTCGTGTATTAATATACAAGTGTTTTTAGCCATTATTATTTTTGCTATCAACTACTAAAAGAAACATAGCAGACAAGAAAAAACGTATGGGTTGATTCACAGCTGAAATAATTGCGCGTCTTCCTCTAGTGCATAGGCCAGTCGGCTGGGGCTGTAGAATACACCGATTGCATTTCTGCAGAGGAATGGTTGTTTGGGTTTTATAGCATATCAACCTTTGTAGGTTACTTAATGCCAAATCCATTTTTATACAAATGATAAGTTCTATTTCAAACAATTCAGTTTAGCATGAGTACACAGTTTAATTGTCAAAAACATTACTATTTCAAGCTATTCAGTTTTGTCAACCAACTCTAATTCAGCCAGTTCAGTTTAGTATAAATTTTGTTTACACACAGTTAAATGTCAAAGCAGTTCTATATTAAACAAATCAGTTTAGCGTAAATACAGGTTCAATGTCAAAATCAGTTCCATTTCAAACAATTCAGTTTTGTATAAGTAAACCGGACATTGGCCTAGCGGTTAGAGTGTTCGCCAATGGCCCGGGAGACCTGGGTTCAATCCCAGGTCGAGTCATACCAAAGACTCAAAAAATGGTACTTGATGCCTCCTTGCTTAACACTCAGCATTGTAAGGTATGGATCAAGGGTAAAGTGGAGCAATCCAGGGAAAGGAGTAGCGACCTCCCCTACACCTTGGTGTAGTAGCTATCGAAAAGGGAGCCTTCGGGTCACCCTCGACTATGGTCGTCAGCTTTACTTATAAGTACGTAGTGTAAATGTAAGTACAGTTTAATTGTCAAAACATTTCTATTTCAAGCTATTCAGTTTAGTCAGCAGTTCTACTTCAAACAATTCAGTTTAGCATTAGTATGCAGTTAGTTCTATTTAACCCATAGATAGGGCCCTATCAGGTGCCACCATTCCAGGCCAGAGTGGAACTGGGAGCAATGGCAAGGAAGGGGTGCTCTGCATTCTCCAATGCTCCAGCATTACTGGAACCTCACCATCAAACTGTTTAGTGTCATAGCAGGACACTCGTTGGGGTGGGGTTTATTCTTCTGCAGAGGTGTAGTCGGTGTATTCAACAGCCCCAGCCGACTGGGTAATACACAGAGTTAATGTCAAAACAGTTTTATTTCAGATAATTCAGTTTAGCATAACACAGTTTAGATGTCAAAACAATTCTATTTCAAGCAATTCAGTTAAGTATAAGTACGCAGTTTAAATGTCAAAACAGTTCTATCTTAAACAATTAACTTTAGCATAAATACGCAGTTTAAATACCGCAGTTTAAATACCCCCCCAGTAAACTCAAACCACGACTTAGTTCTATTTAACCCATAGATAGGACCTTTATCAGATGCTACCACCTCGGGCCAGAGTGGACTTAATGAAGGGGTACTCTGCATTCTCCAAAGCTCCCGCATTGCTGGAACCTCACCATCAAATTGTTTAGTGTCATATGCAGGACACTCCTTAGAGGGGTCTTACCCCTCTGCAGTAGTGCAGTCGGTATAATCTATGGTTCCAGCCGACTGGGCAACCATAGATGGGACCTGGACATGTACTACCACAGGATAAAACAACGAAGGCGTACTCCACAGAGTTCCAGAACTAAAGCCTCATCATCGGATTAAGTTCAATGTAATACCCAGGGCTCCGTTTTTTATGCACTGGGCGTATTCCCCTCTGCGAAGGATGCAGATGGCATATTCTTAGACTCATCGACGGGGCTAAGTTAAATGTGCAGAGAGAGTTGAGATTTTATAAGTGATGCACAGGTTTTATTTCTAATTTTTTTTTCATTTTCGAGCAAAACGGTTTTTAAATTTTTTTTATTTCTATACTAAAAAAAAAAAAAAAAAAAGAAGCATGATGGAAAGTCTGTTCAATTGTCAAGTTTATCTAAAAGTTAAATCCTTTAATTCATTCGCACTGGTAGTTAAAATCTTT
Organism: Sepioteuthis lessoniana; assembly: GCA_963585895.1. Lineage (NCBI taxonomy): Eukaryota > Metazoa > Mollusca > Cephalopoda > Myopsida > Loliginidae > Sepioteuthis > Sepioteuthis lessoniana. The sequence continues at coordinate 82,472,422 of OY757909.1, read as the reverse complement.
TCTTACTTGCTGTGAGTGTGTGAGGCTTTGAGGTACATCAGCGTTTTACTCGAAAATAAGCCTTTAACTGACCCCTGTTGACTGACAACTCCTGTTTATACGGGAAAAATGAATCAAACGGACCAGTTTAATCCCTCTACCTAAACTAATGCTTTTGATTGACCTAAAATATTTTTATTCCATTTCTGCTGTTTTCTGAATGTAGGAGTTTTTTTAATGCAATTTAGAGATAACGACACTTTGAAGTAGCAGCAAAACGAATTATTTCAATAATCTGAACATATCTTGAAATTTCTGTGACTCATTTCAAAGTTATTTAATGTATCTAAGTACTGCGCACTTCGGAGGATCTTTAACTCCTGGTGCAAAACACTTACTTTACATATGTCATTAAATTCAAAGCACGAGTCAGTTGACTTTTACATCCAACATATTCTTACTTGAATCAATGTCCCCCGCCCAATACAGTCGTTGATATACAGGGTGATTGAATAAGTGACTCCCTATTAAGTTTTCTTTTCGTATTCATTTCTTGTAAAAATCATAGTCAAGAATCTTAAAGTAGGGAGTTACTTTTCGATTACTGTATGGATTTGCCAAAACCCTCCACTACGGGCAGGATGTGACACAAGGTCAAAGGGAGTGAGATCCTAAGCCTAATTATTCGGTTATCACTATTTTTACTTGTTTTTTTTTGTGACCTTCTGCGAATTTTTAGGTAATTTTTAATTCCATAATATACAGCACCCCCAAGAATATTCTAAACCTTAAAATTGTTGGTATCATTGGCTCGAGAGAAAAGTATCATCTAGATCAAAATGACTTGATGTGGGATGGGGATTTATCAGACTTTCCCCCGTGTCCAGTCTGGGCGTCACTGGGCTGGGACACACCTTGGTCGAGGGTGACTATTTGCACACAGTTGTGGGTGGATGTGAGGGACGGGGAGAAGAGTTGGATTCCTTGGGAATTAGCACGAAGTAAAATACAGACAGCTTCATCCAGAATTTGAAATCTGATCGCCGATTCCATTTTTGGGACGATAACCGTTACGCTATATCTTTTGAAGAGATCTTTTGCTCTGTGACAGGAAAGAGTAGAGGACAAGATAGATCAAAAAACTTTAAAAATTGAAGCATTTACTTTGACGAAATAGCATGAATTTAAAAGGAAGACTTCTTTTTTTTCTTTTTAAAAATATGTACAATAGACAAAAAGTATTAATTTTTGGAAGAGAAAGTTAATCCTTTTCAAACTATTGCAGAATTTGATATGACGAACGACCAGCAATGAGAGTCTAGGGTATCATTCTAAGAGTTAGTTAACTGTTATATAGCTGTAACGAGGGAATCATGACACTTTTTTTATAAAAAATATAACTTTATTTTTCGAAAGAGTCGAAAGTGAAGAGAGAGAGAGATAAAAGGAAACGAAGGCGAACTGCTATATTGACCTTTTCTTCTTAATCACGCTATGCCACACTCAGATTCAAGGCCGTACGTCTTTTCTTTGATGAGACGCTCTCAACAGGTCTTTGCCAGGGGACCACTGGGCCTCCTGTGGAAACTCTGGGTGTCCACGACTCACGACTGAAAACAGCTGTGGGTTGCCACACCACCCCCATGGGCGATGCCCGGCGGACGCTCGCAGTAACTAACTCGATCTCTTCTGGCTTCAAGACCGAGACTGACCGCTACTCCATGGGTACCTGTGTATATATGATTTCATAACGCTTACTCATTTCCGGTTCAACCCACATGGTCTGCTTTCACCTACGGATCGATATCCTTCCTGTTTACACAGGTACGTCCTGAATCACTTAGCTTACACAGCGGGAAGATCCGGCTCACTCAAGTGTCAATATACAATATAATTAGATCCTCTAACTCATGACAATTTTTTTTCGGAAAAAATAAATTAACTAGTTCTGCTGTTTCTGAATTCATGACAATGAAGATATACTCCACATTCTCCAAAGCTCCAGGGATGGAGCGTCACCATCAGGTCGTTCAGCGTCTTACCCAAGACACTGTTTGATTGTTGGGGTCTTATTCCTATGCAGAGACACCATCGGTGTTTAGAAACAATTATATATAGATATATTGAAAATTATTATTTGCTAAATATTCAAAAAGTATATTTTTTGACTTCATTGTAAAATGTGGCAACAACCGAAGTGTATTTTTGTTAGGTTTCTAAGTGCAAAAAATAAAACAAAAATCAATACTCAGAATCGAAACAATTTTTGATAACTTTAAATTTTGCAGACCCGTGTAATTATCGAATTAAAAAAATTTTGGTGTATTTTTTTAACGAAAATATTTGGGAAATAATTTTCAAGTCAGTCAACAGTCTCCTGAATTAATTTCATGAAATCTATAAAATATCATTTAGATGCCGAAAATATTTATTTTCCTATAAAGATATGTCCCTAACCCTTCATCTCGAGTTAAAAGAAACAAACTATGGAACATTAGGGTGACTGTGCCACCAATTATTGTTGATGCCCTTGTCATGGTCCCAAAGAGTTTTCAAAGAAAACGATGGAAACTATTGATCAAAGGAAGAATAAAGACCATCCAGACCATAGTACTGTTAAGATCAACAAGAATACTAAAAGTCCTGGAGACCCGAGGAAACTTGCTGCTACTCATGTAACATAGCCAAATACGAATACGTGAAACGTACATAGGCATAAGAATCCCGAAATACACGAAACACTGACGACCCTCTTTAATTCAGGTACGAAACTTTTATTAGCTTCTTGACTTTTAGGTTTTTCAACACGAGGAGAGAGATACACAATTTTTACTATGCGGACTGTTCCATCTGACCCAAGAACGCGCGGGCATCCCGTAGTCCATAATTGGACTGGCCTTGCCCAAGTCCAAAAATCAACTCTCTTCGTCCAGCTTCAAATCTCAACTCACTGAATCTACAAACGTGCGCGCACCCCGTAGTCCCAACTGGACTCGCCTAGCTTCGGATCTCAACTAACTGCCTTTTTTCAAAAATCCCCCAAAATCCTCAGCCCACCGCTTCCGAGCATGACATCATTCATATCCCCCAGTCCTATTTTCTATCTGGAGTTTTTATTATGACATCTGTGATTGTCACATCCTCCCCGCGCTAGCGTGAACACCTGCGCTCAATGTGTGCTCCTACTAAGCCGAATAGTTCTAAGCATAACTAAACCGAAAGATAAGATATAACCAACGAAAAATGATAATATAAAAAAAATCCTTCCGCAATTATATAACTGGAAGATTTCTGTGAAAAAGCAATAGTTTAACTGATGCGGAAAACTCGCAAGGAGGTTATATGATAAATTAGTGAATGAAGCAAATTAGCACAGAAAGAGTATAAGACTAGACCCCACTGAGTGAGCAAAGTAATGATCGACTGGCAAGAAATTGGAATTTGACCATATGAAAAAAAAAAGGTATATGCACAACTCAAAATCTGTCCTGGAGAATGAGACGCCCGAATTTCTCTGGGATTTTAAAATACCAACGGACCACCTAATCCCGGCCTGATCCTATTTACCAACCCCTCCGCTCGGGCAGGATATGACACAAGGTCAAATTTTTAAGCGGAGTTTAACAGGTTTCAATTCAGAGTTTTCCTTCTCCTAGACTAGTTGCCTCACCAAGGCTGAAGAACCTAGTCTGTCCTACTATTTACCCATAGCTGGAGGGAGAATAATTGGATTCATACCTTTCCCAAGGGTATTAGTGCTATGTGAAATGCAATCATTCTCGTCCAGGATTAGAACTCGTATCCCCGTGTCCATTTCCTATGACGATAACCATTACACCACTGCCACCTCCAATCTAATCCCGGCCTGATGACTAATTATTAACTATACTTGTGAAAAATATACAAGGTGTATTATATAAGATAAGATAGAAAGATGTATGTATGTCGTTAGATTACAGGGACTCCCGCTTGTGCAACTCTTACCTAACTCTCTAGGTTTACGTAGATACAGCCCAGTGGCAAACATAGCAAAATAACTGGTGACTATGCTAGGTGTAGGCTTTATTTCAGAATACAGTCTCTTAGACTTTCCTCGTGAAAAGATATCTACACGTCAGTAGAGGTTTGATGCTGGAGATTCCTTCTCCAATTTTCCTTCTCTTAGAAGGGTAGTCTTTACCATAGCTTTGTCATTAGATTGGAGTCACCCACCCCAATATGTATAATACTTTCCCTAGGACTAAGTTTCAGCCATTATCTTCGTTTTATTTACTGGACATTTACATCTAAAAAAAAAAAAAAAAAAAAAAAAAATAAGTCTTTCGCTCGCTACCTTCCCGCTGTTTTGCTTTAGTATTTCCATATTCTGACGACTAAAAAGATGCCGACTTATGGCCGATATATAATTTGGGGGCTAAAATGTGACAGTTTAATTTTTTTTTTTAAATAAAGGAAACTGGATACTATATTTCTATATGTTTTTTTAAAAAATTAAATAATTATTTTCTCATCGCGATATTCCGTACATCTACGAAGTCATGAACTTGCTGTCTGATCTAACACCTATATGGAAATTTACTAACCTTTTTGCTTAGATGTGGCACAAGGCCATATGAAAGGGGCACCCAATGAGACTCGAACTCACTCGTGTAGGTTTGCTAGTCGAGCTTGCTAACCACTACACCACCAGAGGCGCCTGTCTAACACTTATATGCTTTAATTGTGTTATCAACAATTAGAATTATAAAAATATTTTTAAATCATTTTATTGTATTTTTTATAAGCATAAAAGCAAAAATAATCAAAGTAAAAACTCACATCAACCTTCATGTGGAACAAATATGTCCAAATTTACATTCACAACCATTTTGGCGCGAGGGAAGCATTTAATTAAAAAAAAATTAAAGCATTATTATTGCTATTTACCCTTGTAAACTTTATATGTTTGAATTTTTTATGTGGTGAATCTTTCCAAGAGAAAGTGTTACTTAGAAGAAAAAAAAAAGTATAAACACAGACTATTCTGAACAAGAAGCTCTCTTTGTAAATTAGAAAGTCTTCAGATATACGCTTGTTCCTATCACATTCAACAGAGAGAGCTGGGAGTGGGATAAAATGATTTCCCTAAACTGATTCGTGGATAAATAACGATACATTTTGAAGACGACTGCGTAAGAGAAGAATTATGAAATAGCTTAAAGAAGAATTTTATCGTATCGTAACTAGGCCTCGAAAAATTGTCATCACTATTTGAAATGTCAATAAAATTCATTTACATCAAAGCAACCAAACTAGATGTTATCTTTGTATAAATTTTAACACAAAATAAAAGACGAAAAAATGAAAACGTCGATCGACGTCTTTGGCGATGAAATAGCGAAAAGGATTTTAAATATAAAGTTGAATTTTTTTTTTTTTTTCAGAGAAAACATGGCGCTGAATTCCTTCGTCAATTGCAACTAAAACTGCCGCTAATTATCGACAAATTTGCATCAATGATTCGCCTTTGTTTAATTAAAGAAAATCTCGACTTTAATTAATTTAGCTGTAGATATTTTTAGATAAAGGGTTTTTTTTTTTCATTCTCTAACGTTCCACTTGGCTGTGAATTATACATGTTGCAATAATTTATATTAACAATTAAAATAATTTCGCATAATTGAAATTCCATTTCGCTTACGAGATTCAAACGGATTGTATGAAACAGGAAACAACGTAAGCATGCGTATTAGCGACATTTTAGGAATTGTTAGTAACGTTTTTTTTTTGTTTTTTTTTTTAAACAAATATATTAACAGTTAGTGGAATAAGTCTCTCACAGGAATCTTCATAATATTTTAAAGCATTTATAATCTTTTTTTTTTTGACGTTATAAAAGCAAAAATAATTCATATGCTAAAGCATAATACCAGTTAAATAAGTCACCAATGAAAATCATTAAAACATTTTGAAAGTATTTATAATCTTTTTTTTTAGTTTTAATATGATAAAAGCAAAAATAATCAAAGTAAAAACTCACATAAATCTTTACAAGGAACAAATACGTCCAAAACTATATTGACAACCATTTTGGTGGGTGGGAAGCATGGGTGTCTTGAATCATGGAAGCAAGATATAGTCACATGACTAGATTTGGAACAGTCTTCTCGAATAAAAAAACGGGGTGGGCTGTTAGAATTTATGGCATATCAATCGTTGTAGTTATAATTTACAAAGCTATTTGCTTGGATGTGGCACAAGGCCAAATGAACGGAGAACCAAGTTAGACTAGAACTCACTCGTGAAGGTTGCTTGTCTAGCTTGCTAACCCTTACACCACTCGAGGCGCCCTTAATCAATCATTGTAGGTTATTTAATTACAAGTCTTGTTTATATGTGTGTGTGTGTGTGTGTGTAGTAATTTACTAAGCACTTTGCTCAGATGTGGCACAAGGCTGTAAGAATTGGGCAATCATGGAGAATCGAACTCACTCGTGAACGTCTACTTGTCTAGCTTGCTAACCATTACACCACTAGAGGTGCCCTAAATCAATCCTTGTAGGTTATTTAATCACAAGTCTTGTTTTATATATATATATATATATATATATATATATATATATATATATATATATATATATATATATGTGTGTGTGTGTGTGTGTGAGTGTAAACTAATAGTTTGTTAGTAAGATTTTTAAACGACCACACCTCATTTGTCTGCACACAGTTAAATGGTTTCAAGCATTAATTGCTAATACCAATAGGTAATTAAATATCAATCATTGGTTTGCGCATGGTTAAAGAGTTTCAGGTATTGTTATTTGTTCGCACACAGTTAAATAGTAACACGTATAGCTATTTAACACTAATAATTTAGTTAAACATTATTTATTTGTTTGCACACAGTTGAAAGTTTCAAACATTGCTACGCAATACTAATAATTTAAGTTGACATTAATCATTTATTTGCACATTGTTAAATGGTTTCAAGTATGGTATATGATTAAATAGTTCTATTTCACTCATAGATGGGACTCTAACAGGTACCACCACTCCGAGTCACTTCATTTGTATCTGAATGTCCGAGGAAATTGTATTTCATTTTCTAGGACACGTTCTATTTGGTGCATTTACCATTTGTCAGTATGGTCATATTTCAGTTTCTTGCACAGTTCCTAGTAGATCACCCCCCCATTCAAGCCTTCACTTGGATTCCTTTTATGGCAGTTTACTGCATTCACTTATTTATCTCTATCATAACAACAATTTTGGCTTTGACATAATTAGTTCTTAAGGCATTAGTTTGAGTTGCTATTAAAAAAGAAAGTTTCTCTCTTCTTTAGTACTATTTAGAGTTATCTTTTATTTAATTTTATTTTTAGACGAAGCATTGCCAACTTTTAATTGTGCCCATCATTTTGTCATCTCCTTCTTTTTTTTAGTTTCCTTTTCTTTTTCTATAGCACCTCACTTGGGCTGTCAGTCTACGACAACGATGAAACGGCAGATCGGAAATTACTGTAAAATATAAAATATGCTGATGAAAATAGATAATAATAATAAAAAATGGCTTATTTGTAAGTTATTTCTAGGTCTTCTCTCATTTTGACATGTCGTAGGTGATGACAATTGACGGTGATGTTTCTCTATTTCTTAGTACGGCTGTCCAAACAGACAAAAAATTACAAGTATTTGGGTAATTATGAAAAACTGCTTGAACCAGACGTCTTGAAGAAACGTCTTAACTGTCACACAAAAAACATATAAAGCTCCAAGATGGAAATATCTGATTATTGCATATACTGGTATTTATTTACTTAGTTTTACTTAGTATGGCACAAAGCTACACACTATCTCCAGTCTGGTTTTCTTTAACCTGTTTTTACGAAAGCAACAACCAAAAATACGATTTCAGATAACACTATGCAACAATTTTATTCCTGGACAGTGTGTATGTTATTTCTTGATTGCTTATGTTGTAAAAGTATAGAAAATGGTCTTTATTCCTTTAAAATTTTGCTATTGGGCTTTGGATTAAGACATTGTAACACACTTTTTCTTTTTGGAGAGTATTTATTATTTCTTAATTGTTTATGCTGTAAAAGTATAGAAAATGGTCTTTATTCTCTTTAAACTTTGCTTTTATGCTCAGAATAATGAAATTTAGCAATGAACCAATATTCTATGAAAAAACGTGCACATTTGCATATTTTCATGAATAAAATAGCACATGAATCAAACTTTTCCATGCATTTATATTAACGTCATGGGTACCTAACGTAGTGTAACGGTTATCAAGCTAGATTAGTACACCAATTTTAATGAGTTCTATTCTCGTTGATTGCGCCATATTTCTGGCCTTGAGTCATAACTTGAAACAATTATTGTTCACAAAGTATTATTATTAGTTACAGTAAAGTAGCAACGATGAAGTATTAGCAGCAGCAGCATTGACATTCAATGACTTTATTCAGCATCAATCGTATACTAAAAACCGAGTATGCCTTTAAAGACTTGGCTCTTTTATAATAATTTACAAAGCTCTTTGCTTTCGATGTGGCAAAAGGCCGAAAGAATGGGGCACTCAATGAGACTCGAACTCACCCTTGCAGGTTTGCTTGTCAAGCTTGCTAACCATGACACTATCCGAGGTCCTCCCCCCCTTGGCTCTTTTATATCATCAGAGAAGGTAGATTCAGTAGTTTAAAGTTTACCTATGGAAGCTCCCATTATTTAATGGAACGGACCATTTCTACCCAACATTATTAGTATTAGATAGGAATACTTGAAAGCATACAACAGTGTGCAAGTTATTTATATTAGATACGAATACTTGATCCTATACAACTGAGTACAAATTTTTGTGTTAGATGGGAATACTTGATATAGCTGTACAAAAAACTCTCAAGAAACATCTTAGAAAATGTAAATAGAAACGTACAATGAAAGTGATTCCTTAATCTCTAGACATAAGATAACCTTAGACAGGTTGACATGCCGTTTAATAAATCAATTAAAAAGTGACACTGGGTCCGCTTTGAGTAGCACTCTCAAAGAACATGATTAGGATCTAAAATCAATCAAATCGAGTAGATTTTGTGGATTAGAGAGATCAAACATTGTAGAAAGTTTTTAGGTTATTCGAAAACTTACGATAATAGTCGAGGGAAAAATTTGTTACATTTATTTTCAACGTTGACAGGGTTAATCAAATCCAATTTCCATCACATTGATTGAATAGGTTAAAAAAATCAATTTTATGCATAAATTGAAGTTGCAATGATCTGATCATTTCTTGGCAGGCAGAAAGTTTGTGTTGGCAAAAGTTTCCAATCCCAGCGGACTTCTTTTTATTTCCAGTGTTCCTCTGTGAAAATAAATTTGTAGACGCAGAATAGAAATCAAATTAAAAAGGAAAAAAAAAAATTAAAAAAATGTTTATTTAATATTCATAATCAAGAGAAAAATTGGCAAAATAATTTTTTTTCAGTCATCGTATTATCTGTCTAACACTGATTACTGGTAAACTTTTTTCTCCCTTTCAGAGGAACCGTTACTGGATATCGAACTCATGACGTCGACTCTTCCGAATGAGAACTTTGACCTCTAAGCTGTTAATCCTCTAATATTAATAATAACCAATGTCATAACATTTTGATCCTTTCTTAATAATTTATTGCTGTATGCAATCATAGTCGAATTTTTAGTATCGCGACGCACGAGTCAATCGTTGAATATCTATCACCATAGAAGGATAGTCAAATTTCTACCTTGTCCAAATATAGTCTAATTTCATACAACACTTAGACACCTCGTATGCGGTTAGGGTTTAGTATTTATCCAACCCCTCTGCCTCTCGCAGGATGCAAAAGAAAGTCAATTTTGAAGCTGATTACTGATGGTGTGAATTCGGGATTTTCCTTCTACTAGGCTTACACAATTGGTTTAGCACAAAACGATCCAGAATTTTACCATATATGTGCAGACAATTATATAACCTTCAGAAATCCACAGGATCTGACGACAAATTCCCGATGAACTCGAAAATAATTTTAAAATGTGAAGATACAAATGGTACACTCTGATCATAACAGTGAGAGATATTTATTGAGCTTCACTCAGTCTATCAAGCGTTGGTCAACCGGTGAGTATCAAACTCACTACAATAGTAATAATCTGTGATATCATTGTCGAAGAACTTCCAACAATACTAAAGCAGACGGGTAAGTTAATTGGAAATAAGAATGTGCAAGATAAAGAAATCCAATATTACCTATATAACTTTATTCAAATCAATCTATAGCTCATTCATGTCCGTGGTGAAAGGGTTAGCGTTGTAGGAAATGGACACGGCGACACGAGTTCAAATCCTTGCCGAGACTAATTGCATTTCACATAGCACTAATACCCTTGGGAAAGGTATGAATCCAATTATTCTCCCTCCAGCTATGGGTAAATAGTAGGGCAGACTAGGTTCTTCAGCCTTGGTGAGGCAACTAGTCTAGGAGAAGGAAAACTCTGAATTCAAACCTGTTAAACTTCGCTTAAAAATTTGACCTTGTGTCATATCCTGCGCGAGCGGAGGGTTTGGTAAATATGATAGCTCATTCAAATCCATATTGTCCTGGGTATGACAGTAAACTGAATTTGATGGTGAGGCTCTATTCCTGGATCTTTGGTGAATCGAGAGTACCCCTTCATTGCCATTATTCCTAGCGCCACTCTGACTCGAAGTGGTAGCGCCTGTTTAGGTCCAATGTATGGGTCATATAGAGCTTTATAATAATTTATCATAATTAAAACTATTCAAAAGTGTGCAAACAAATGATTGATATTGAATTGAGGATTTGATAGCCATACTTGAAACCATTTAATTGTACAAATGAATGAATAATATTGAATAGAATAATTAGTGTTTGGTAGCTCTACTCGAAACCATTTACTGTCCTGAATGTGACATAAAATTGCTTCTGATGATGACGCTTTTTTCACTTAGAGTTTGGGGAGTTTCAATAACTGTATTTGACGGCATATGATACGCATGGGTGTATAAGACGCACCTCAATTTCAGTTGGGCAAATTAAGAAAAATCAGTAATTAGTAAAATTATCAGTAAATGGTACAGCTTATATTTATGAAGTAGGATTTTGGTTAAACAAGCTATGATTATAAATTGAATGGAAAAAAAAGCCATGATTACAATTAAACGAAAAATAATTGAAAAATATTAATGAAACATATATTTTTTACAAATATATATTTTGAAGTTATTGCATATAATTTTAATGAAAGAAAGTACTAACATTAAACATGATAAAATTAATGCAATGAATATTATCAATAACATTTTTAATCTGCATAATAGCTTTATAAATCATGACAATAAGTTACTATAAAGTCTTAACTAATAGGATTTGCCAGGAAGCTAATTTCGGTCGACTATCGCGAATTTTAATCCTACATATGGCATATAAGTCACAGAGAAATTTTATAAGATATTTTTAGTCAAAAAAGTGTCCCTTTCACTGGGTTGCTTCACTTTACCCTTGATACAATGAGCACACAATAAGTTTCCAGATATTTTTCGTATAGGCACTTTTATTGATAGTACACACATGAAACTCTAGTCCCCTTCGAAGTAATCTCTTCCGGCTGCAATGCACTTATTGTACCGTTCCAACAATTTCTGGAAGGCCCCATGGAAGTCCTCTTCTGCAAGCGTGTCAATGACCTTCGTCACAGCCTCTTTCATCCCCTCAATTGTCTCATAACGACAGCCTCTAAGGTTTTCCTTGAGCTTAGGGAATAAGAAAAAGTCACAGGGAGCAAGGTCTGGACTATAGGGAGGCTGAGGAACTGTCTTAATGCCCACCTTGGTCAAATAGTCTGTGACAAGGATGGAGTTGTGGACTGGTGCATTATCCTGGTGAAAATGCCACTGACCCGATTTGAAGAGTGCTGGCCTCTTCCGACGGAATCTCTTCCTAAACTCCCTTAAAACCTCAACATAGTATTCCTTGTTGACTGTCTGTCCAGTGGGAACCCAGAGCATGTAGATCATGCCAGTGCTATCAAAAAAAGGGATTATCAAAGGTTTGTGGGTGGATTTGCTCTGTCTGGCCTTCTTGGGTCTGGGAGAGCCACCATGCTTCCACTGGGAACTCTGTCTCTTGGTCTCTGGGTCATAGCAGTAGATCCAGCTTTCATGGCAGGTCACCAGAGCATCAAGAACTGCGGGATCTGAATTGATCAGCTCGACCATCTCCCTGCTGTCACGACAACATCTTTCTTTCTGATCTTTTCTGAGCACCCTTGGGGCAAACTTCGCGCAAATCTTCCTATCTTCAGTTTCTCGCGAATAATTGTGTGTACAGTTCCCACACTGACATCAAACAGCACTTATTGTCTCTATAGACACACGACGGTCCTTATCCATGAAATTCTTTATTTGGCCAATCAACTCTGGTGTATTGACTTCTTTACTCCTCCCACACCTCTCATCAACCCTCACAGACTCCCTGCCTTCCTTGAATCTCTTATGCCACTCAAAAGCTGATGCTCGATTCATGCAAGATGCTCCAAAAGCAGTCTGAAGCATTCCATACGTTTCTGTGGCATTTTTTCCAAGTTTCAAACAGAATTTTATTGTATATCGTTCTTTTAAAGTGTCCTCACGTCCAGATTGCATTTTTGAAATTCACCAGCTGTGACAATGAGGCTTTAGTAGGGTGTATTCCAATTGCTGCTGTAGCTGTTCATTTGAACCTGAAATCATAAGAATTGGTCAGTCATCTCATAGCAATAAGATACTGAATTTTCAAGAGTCTACGACAATTTTAAATGCCTGTACAAAAAAAGTCTGGAAACTTATTGAAGGCACCTCGTACGTACCTTATATTGCTGAGTGCGAAGCAAGGAGGTATCAAGTACCATTTTTAAAGTCTTTGGTATGACGCAACCTGGGATTGAACTCAGAAACACTGTTTAAATTCATTCATTCTGGAATAAATGTTTATTCTAAAATCTGACATTTTCTGAACGACCTAAGATCTGTCTGTTTATCATATTTACCCAACCCCTCCGCTCGAGCAGGATATGACACAAGGTCAATTTTTAAGCGGAGTTTAACAGGTTTTAATTCAGAGTTTTTCTTCTCCTAGACTAGTTGCCTAACCAAGGCTGAAGAACCTAGTCTGCCCAACTATTTATCTATAGTTAGAGGGAGAATAATTGGATTCATACCTTTCCCAAGGGTATAAGTGCTATGTGAAATGCAATCAGTCTCGTCCAGGATTTGAACTCGTGTCATCGTGTCAATTTCCTACGACGATAACCATATGTCTGTTTATAGATGTCTGTTTGTTAGGTTTTTCTATATCTCTTTAAAAATGAAATTTACTGATTAACAGCGACACGTTACCCATTGTTAGTGTTGATGATAAGTATTTAAAACTCTGGCTCCCATGTCATGTAAGAACATCAAAAGATACCATAAATAGAGAATTCTATTGGCGCTCGTGGTGTAATGGTTACCGTCGTAGAAACGGAACACAGTGATCCAAGTTCGAATCCTGGACGAGGCTGTTTGCATTTCACATAACACTAATACTCTTGGGAAAGTTTTGAATTCAATTATTACCCCTCCAGCTATCGGTTAATCGTAGGACAGACTGGGTTCTTTTGTCTTGGTTAGGCAACCAGTCAAGAAGAAGGAAAACTTTTAAACTCTACTTAAAAACTGGCCTAGTGTCGAGTCCAGATCGTGCGGAGGGGTAGGGTATATATATATATATATATATATATATATATATATATATATATATATATATATATATATTGTTGCGGTTTATGGTTATCACTGGCTCAATTGGTAAGTTAATGGTGGACCAAATTTTTGCAGTTTTATCAAATACTGCTCAATATCAACGATAGAGCTTTTATACATATAGGAATATATATATATATATATATATATATATATATATATAGAGAGAGAGAGAGAGAGAGAGACAGACAGACAGACAGACAGAAATACATGTTTAAGAATGGTAGAGTTGATTAAAGCAACGAAATTATTTTTGATACACCCTCAGAGTACGAAACGTGCGCAAAAAATATAATGGACAAAGAAAATTTTAATTAAAATCAACTGTTAAAATCTTAAACGACAAGATGTAAAAAATGATTAAATATAACAGTTAGTAATCCAACTATATTTTTTCATTACTATTTTCATTACTAATTCCGATTCAGCTCAAAAATGAATAGTTTGACGCTTTGCTCCTCGTCAGGTTTTCCTTTTTTTTTTTTTCTTCTTTTTATTTTCATATATGAAAGCCCCAAAATGACACTTTAATCAAATTCTTAGAGAACGTTGAAGGACAGTAATTGTTAGAAAAGAAAGGGGTTTATTGGCACCGCTCGTCAAGAGAAGAATTCATCTCAGCGTTCCTCGGGGAAAATAGCGCGCGAATCAACTTTTCTCCGTGGCTGACATCTTTTTTTTTCTGATTTTTTAATCTTGTGCCTTTTTTTTTTTCTTGCTTTTTTTTAGACGACGATGACGACGATGACGACTTGATCAAGTCAATAATATTTCATTTTATTCAAACACGCGCCAAAAAGGTAAATATATCCAACAACGTCCACCGTCAGATTAATTGAAATTAAAGTCAACTTATATCGTCTTCATTTGTTTCTCAAATATTTTCTTTCGTCTCTTGCTAATTCACGGCTGTGTTTATGTCTGAAAAAAAGAAAAAAAGAAAAAAAAGAATCAGACGAAAGCCCTGAGTCTGTTTAAACAGTAGGCACCCTATAATACACCCCGTACCCGATAATTCCAGGGAACCTCTAACGCTACCTGAAGCCAGAATCAAAAGTCTATCTCCCCTTTCACCTCTCTTCTCGTTTCAACTGATTTGCCAATCTTTTCTGGTCTCACGTTATCAGGTTCGCAGTAGGTGGCACCTACCCTTGCATTTTTCAGGAAAGAAAGAAAGAAAAAAAGAAAAAGAAGGAAGAGTGAGAAGTGTGTGTTTGTGGGGGTGGGGTAGAAATAGGAAAAGTGAGGGAAATTAAGGGAGGAAGGTGAGAGGAGAAGGAGAGGGGGAGAGATAAAAGTAGGATGGGAGTAAGTCGGGGTGAAAGGAAGAGAAAAAGATGAGGGGTGGGTAAGCGGAAGGGATAGAAAAAGCGGAAGGTAGAAAAAGAAAGTGACGTTATTTAGTTTTTCATTCTAGAGATCTTTACCCAAACTTTTCGCGATTCTTCCTTCAGACAACCTGTTCTCTCTCTCTCTCTCTCGTACACACATACACACACACTATCTCTTTTATTCGTTCGCTCGTTCGTGAACATTAACAAAGAGAAGGGTGCTTTGGGAAAGAGAAGATTAAGGTAGAGAGAGAAAGAGAGAGTGGGAGAGAGAGATCATGGAAACCTCTACTCGAGCACATTGAAAAAGATGCGTTGGTAAAGAGAGAGAGAAAGAGAGAGAGAGAGAGAGAGAGAGAAAGAGAGAGAGATCATCCAACCTTTTACCCGGGAGAGCTTCATCCAAATTTATCCCTACGCTTCCTTCTACGTTAACTCTCTCTGTCTCTTTTACATACACACACACATACAAACATACACACACAAATAGTGACATGACACACGTGATCCAATTTGTTAAGGGTTCTCATGTAACTATAACTGAAATCTTCCGTCGGTTGTGTGTCGACACATGACTCATCTCGTTACATTGGCGTCTAATTTGTCCTCCTATTGCCCGTGTAAATAGCAGTGACGAGCGGCCAGTCGCTCATGGGAATCCCTGTTCTCAAATTTAGATTCCTGCAATCTGTGAACGAACAATGCCACGCTAGGAACAACTTCACTCGACGATGGTGACTCAGGTTAGTTTTCTGCATCGCGCAATCCTTAAGTTGCTCGTCTCGATCCAGAAATAGAGAAACGATCGATCAGATGTCATCGTTTACTTGCCAGACTTACGAGTGACTGCAGAAAAATTCTGGGCCTTACCAAGATTTTTGTTCTTAAATTATTCATGCATTTTTTTGGTTCTTAATTCAATTTTTTATTTTTTGCTTTTAAAGAAACTCGAGAAGCACGTGTCTGAAGATTGGTATATTCAGTTTTTAATTTCTTTTATTTTGAAACGCCTGCAGCCCACTATTAGATATACTATCTTCTCTTCTTGGGAGAGATTGCGTTCAGAACGTTCATGTCCTGGGTGAGTCACTGAATTGCATCCTGTGGTGAGACTCCAGTTTTGGAAGTCTGGGAAGTGTAGAGTACTGTATCACTAATAATTCAATCAGACATCACTCACTCGTTTACATACAGCTAAATGATCAAACAGTTCTATTTCAAACAATTCAATTTAGCATGTCATTTTGTTTGCACTCAGTTTAAAACTGGGTGCAAACAAAATGACATGCTAAATGTCAAATAGTACTATTTGACCCATAGATAGGCCCCTATTAGGTGCTACTACTCCAGGTCAGAATGGACCTGGGAGCGATGGTAATGAAGGGGTATTCCACATTCCCCGAAGTTCTAGCCTTACTGGAGCCTCACCACCAGATTCTTTAGGATCATATCCAGGATATTCATTGGGGGTGGGGGTCTTATCTCTTTGCAGAAATGCAGTCTGTGAATTTTTTAACGTCAGCCGACAGGGCTGAAATTATCAATAATGGATAAAAAGATTTGAAACCATGAAACTGCGGGCAAATTATTGGTATTGGATAGAAATACTTGATATTGAGCGCAAATAAATTATTCTAAACAACTAAAAAAAGGTTTATAAAAATGCAATGGAACATTAAAAACATAAATATGTTTACATATAATCATTTAGAAATAAATCAAAGGGTCCCATCTATGGATTAAGTAGAAATGTTTGACATTTAAACTGTAAAAACAAATGAATTATTTGAAATAGAGCTGTTTTATCATTTAACTATGCGTAAACAATTGACTGATGTTTAATTAAATTGTTACTGACGCATAACAATCCTTAAAACTATTGAACTTCGGAAACTTATGCTAAATTGATTTGTTGGAAATAGAACCGTTTGATCATTTAACTGAGTGTATCTATAAAATGTGTTAACAAATCATATTTAATGTACATAAACAGGATTTGGCATTAAATAACCAACAATGGATAATATGCCAGAAAAACAAACCAAACCATATAAGTGGACAAAAATAACAATTATTATTGGGAAAAAGTGTGATTAAAAAATGATTCCAATCAAGCATGGACAATTGTTATGATTGATATCAAGCATTTAGAAACAAATCAAATTTCTGCATATTATCTCTGATAAAAAACTGAAATTCTTCCAAGCTGTAGCTGTGTCAGTACAACTGTATGGTTGCACCATGTGGACTTTAACGAAACGCCGAGAGAAAAAGTGAGATTGGTACTGCACAAGGATGATGCTGTTTTAGAGAAATCTTGAAAGCAGTACCCGACAAAATCGCAGCTGTACGGCCACTCACTTTTCATCTCAGAACTCATCAATGTAAGATGGGTTAACACATGCTAATATATGACGTTCTACAATGGCCTGCTACACGTAGACAATCAGTGCTGGCCGACTGGCAAAGACTTACAATCATCAGCTCTGTGTGGATGCTGGATGCCGTCAAGAGGACTTACAAAGTGGGATGGCTGATGCTGTTGGTACGCCTTGATAATGATGATGATTGCTTTTCTTACCGTGAGTATTTTATTTCGAAATTCGTTTGGTGATTTCAGATAAACACAAAAACTACTAAGAATTAATAAATATTTCGAGTAGATACCAAATTTTATTATTTTCCTAACAGATAGAGTTAGCTGTAACTTAGATAAAAATTGGAGCGTAGGGGAATGTGAAGTAACCCATCATTACCATTACTCCCAGGTCCACTCTAACTCGGATTGGTTGTATCTGTTAGGGCCAAGTTGAACTGCTAATTCATTTACTCAGGATTATCATTTTTAATTTGAAAACATTATGCTTTGGGCAAATTATTTATATCGCATTAGAAAACTTGATTAATGATTACTATTTAATAGAATTTTTAGTGTTAGATTACAATACTTGAAATCATTTTACTATGTGCAAACAAATAATGTTAAATCGAATTATTTGCGTTTGATAGGAATACTTAAAACCATTTTTGTGTAAACAAATGATTAATATTTAATAGAATTATTAGTGCTTGATAGGAAGCCGTCCGCTTCTCGTAACTATAACCAAGAAAGTGAAGCGGTGCTGTAAGACAACCATTCTGTAACAATGAGTGAGACAATAAAACATAAAGTGTTTGAAAAAGTTTACACCTAAAGACTAAAACTACCATATATATATATATATATATATATTTATACGATTTGCGACTGCCTATGAAGACAAATATCTTTGTTTCTAGTGAAATATCTTCTGGTGTGATGAAAAACATCAAAATGTTTGGCTATAATGAGCGGCGTTATGTCTGAAGGAAACAGGAGGAGTTTAGTTTCTTTTTCGTTCTTTAATGACATATCAACCTTCAAAGGTTACTTAATGCCAAAGCCATCCTGGTAGAAGAACAGTACTAGTACAATCTAACCCATAGCTGGGAGAGATAAGGAATCCACACCTTTCTCAAGGGTATTTGTCGGATTGGAAATCGTAATCGCTTACTTCGAGACACCGCTGTACAGCACCTTAGCAACTATACCAAAGCAGGAGAAGGTTTGCAAGCTGGGGAAGATATGTATATATATATATATATATATATATATGTGTGTTGTGGGATTGTTTCAAGAAGCTCTAGTACATTTCACAAGATAGAAAGAATCTCGAAGAAGGAAACTAATAAATTAACATTTCACTATAGCAATCAGACGGGGCCATTGGTACAATGGTTAGAGTGTTTGCCAATGGTCCGGGAGACTGGGGTTCAATCCCAGGTCGAGTCATACCAAAGACTCAAAAAATAGTTCTTGATGCCACCTTGCTTAGCACCCAGCTCTATAAGGTAAGGATCAAGGGTAAAGTGAAGCAATCCATGGTATGGAGTAGCGCCCTCTCCTACATCTCGGTGTAGTAGCTATTGAAAGGGGAGCCTTCGGGTCGCCCTTTTCGTACAGTCGCCAACTTTACAACTTTACAGCAATCAGAAATAAATCCGCAATTAGAATAAAGAATTTTCTAGGGATTTCAGACAGTTTGTGGAAAATCTGTCCAAAAATGCCGGAGTCTTCGTACTATGGACAGACGAACGGATATTAGGTTTGGTTTGGTTTATTTGCATATTAACCTTCGTGGATTATTAAATGCCAAAGTCATCCTTGTAGAAGAACAGCGGTGGTATTATTGAAGCCATAGCTTGGGTGGGGGAGACAATGGAGTCCTTACCTTTCTCAAGGGTATTAGTCCGAAAGTGAACATAACAGTACGACTGATGTTCGAAATAGCTTATTTCAAGGCCGTAGTCCAGCCACTACGCCACGGGGACACCTACCACGGATATTTGGTGGATTATAATGCGATGATACGCCTATTATAGGATTAGGGTCAGCAAGATGACCTCATGTCTGGCTTCGAAGTTTCATAATACATTTCATTTTAACAAAACAAAACAAAACAGCATATAATATTGATATTCATACCCTGGATATATCTTAAGTGTGTTGTCATATTTGAAACTATTTTCCCCCAGGCAATAATTTTTCAGGATGATATCCACTTCGAGACGTCGACGACTTTTAGAATAATTTGATGGGTTTACAAAAAGAAAGAAAAAAATAATAATGCGTCACCGAATAAGTTTATCCAGGCTAATAACTATGTTAAACATTTCTTTTCAATCACGTCCTCGCCTCATATAATTAAAGAAGAAGCTGTTTATGTGTGGTCAGTTGGATTTCTTCATAATTATTGTGATGTCGTTAATATCAACGTCGCAAAGCCGACCGCTGTCACCATGTAAGGAGATCTATAAACGCCACCTCTCACTTCTTCAAATTTTCACGTGCGGGCTTCGCAATAAATTCCTCCCCGAGGAGATATCTAATGAGGCTCTGTCATCAAAGTTTGCAAGTAGGATTCATTTACATGTATACGTCTTCTCAAAGTAATTTCTATCAAATGAGTTACATCTCGGCTGACTTGAGATCATAATTAATTACATTTTTGGCGCGAGATTTCGATATCTCTTTAATCTAATTTTAACATCTTAAGATTCAGTTAATTATTGATATATATACATATATATAATGCATACATGTACAATATTCCTGTCGTAGATTTTGTTATAAGGTAGATAATCATACAATTCATTAGGTCAATTGTCAGTTGTTCGCATTATTATCCTTTGAAAATGCATGAACCCACTTTTCCCTGAGTTTTTCCCCCGACAACTATCTTGGCAAAATGTGCAATTATTAGCATGTTACCAGTTGGCAAATGAAAACCATCCTTCCATTACCTACCTTTAACGACCCTGGTATCAACAACAACTCTCTCCCTCTCTCTTTTCTCGCTCTCCTTTTTCTCTCTCTCTTTCTATCTTACATACACGAAGGTCGCTCAAATGTTCTAAGCCTCTGGATTTGTTACACACATCTCAACTTTGTATGGCCATCATCTGTGCAGAAATTGAGACAGAAATCTTAATTAGTTTTTCTTGTTTTTACTGCAAAAAATGTTCAGCTATGGCACTTCTTTCTGTCTTAAGCTGAAAACGTTTTGAACGACCTATATATATATATATATGTGTGTGTGTGTGTGTGTGTGTGTTTGTGTGTGTGTGTTGAAGGAACAAATAAAAACGCTTTTCTAAGATTAAAAAGTGCTCCTGTACTAGCCAATAGAGTTGTATAAAATGAAAAATAGATTATCTCACTTCATGTCGGCTTCCCTACTAAAAGTTTCTTGTGTTTGTAAAAAGAAAAAGGAATACAATTTTCAGATAAAGCATATCCCCTTTTTTACTGGGTATCGGAATATTTTTAAGAGAGTAATCAAAATGCATTTCGTCCATTCTAACAACGCCAATAATCAGATTAAAAAAAGGAAGACTTTTCAAATAAATACATGATAATTATTTGAAATAAGTTGGCGACTGTAGTCCCGGGTGACCCGAAGGCTCCCTTTTCAATAGGTACTACTCAGAGGTGTAGGGGAGGGCGCTACTCTATTCCCTGGATTGGTCCACTTACCCTTGATCCTTATCTTATAGTGCTGAGTGCTAAGCAGGGCGGTATCAAGGACTATTTTTGAGTTTTAGTATGACTCAACCAGCAGTTGAACCCCGGTCTCCTGGACCATTGGCGAACACTTGGACTTTTAACATATTTCACTAGATTTATAATTTAAAATCTAAGAATAATTTTAGCACCCAACAATGTTTTTTTGGGTGTCCTCGTGGTGTAATGGTTAAAGCGATGGACTGCGGAATCGTAGCACGCGAGTTCGTACTCCAGTCGCGCTATTACGTTCACTTTCGGGCAAATACCCTTGGGAAAGGTATGAACCCCCTTATCCTCCCAGCTATGGGTTAAATAGTACCACTACTGTTCTTCTAGGAGAATGGCTTTGGCATTAAATAACCTACAAAGAGTTGATATGCCATTAAACGAAGAAACCAACCAACAATGTCTTTTAATGCAAATAATCAAATCTCCGTACCTGTGCTGGTTTGCACAGCTGATTTTTGACAACTGACTATTTTACAAAACGATATTTTCTCTATCTGGTGTATTTTTCAAAACAAATATCTTTGATCCGTGTAAAGCGTTTGTTTCGGTTGTCCCTAGAATCTTTAATGTTAACAGCTTAATGTCTGGGTCAGCGAAATACATCACCGACCACACACACACACACACTCACACACACACAAGCACACACATACACAAGCACACACATAATTTAGATTGGGGTTCGAATCTTTTGATTTTGATGTTGTATAATTAGATTCTACTCAGAATATTATAACCAGAAATCTATTCGTTTGAGTCATGTCATCAGACGGATTTCATTTGTTTTATAAGGCTGATTTTTGCTTGTTTTATAACCCTGACAACTAGCCACGTTATTTTATCTTCATAACATTATTATGAACTCTGTCAGCAAAATTTATCTGAGTCAACATTTTAAGGAATGAAAATAAAACAAAACTATAAAAGTGAGTTAAGATAATTATTTATGGTGCTTCAAATCAGAAAGAAGAGTGAAGCTGAAGTCAAGGACAAATGACTCGTTCTGATTTTTATTGCTTCAAAATTGCTCAAAAGTATAGCTTTTCGGGCCTTCTGTAAGTAAAATAGTCTCATATCGCGAGTTCCATCTTCAATACATACCTCACTACATTGCTATTTAATAATAATAGTAATAATAGTGGAATTGACAGCAGGAGACAAATGCTTATCTGAGGTAAATATCCAGAGAGGTATAATTCAAGGAGACGCGCTATCACCATTGCTATTTGTAATAGTGATGATGCCACTCAACCACATACTCAGGAAATGCACTGGCGGAAATGAACTTACTAAATCGAAAGAAAAGATCAATCACCTAATGTTTATGGACGACATCAAATTGTTTGCCAAAAATGAAAAAGAATTGGAAACCCAAATTCAGGCAGTGAGGATATAGAGTCAGAACATTGGGATGGAATTTGGCATAGAAAAATGCACCATGCTAGTCATGAAAAGTAGGAAACGACACATAACAGAAGGAATAGAGCTACCAAACATGGAAAAAATAAGAATGCTCGGAGAAAAGGAAACTTGCAAGTATTTGGGAATATTTGGAATATTAAACAAGTAGAAATGAAAGAAAAAATTAAAAAAGAGTATCTCAGGAGAACGAGAAAACTACTCAAAACCCAACTACATAGCAGAAATCTCATCAAAGGTATAAATACCTAGGCTATACCCCTCGTAAGATACTCGGGACCATTCGCTAAGTGGACCAGGGAGGAACTTAAACAAATGGACTCGAGAACAAGAAAACTAATAACGATGCATGAGGCCTTACATCCCAGACATGGCGTCGACAGACTGCATGTGTCAAGAAAAGAAGGCGGGAGAGTACGTGTCAGCATTGAAGATAGCGTTGATGCATCGATACAACGACTCAAAGATTACATAAACAAGCCCCGAGGAAGATTGACTACGACTATCAGAAACAATATAAACCACGCGAGGATCAACAGAACAGAAATAACCAGAAAACAAAAATGAGATGGAAAGCAACACTATGGAAACTTCAAGCGACAAAAAAAAAAAAACAAAAAAAAAAAAAACGAAATGTCATACGAGAAAACTTGGACATGGTTAAGAAAGGTAAACCTTAAGTGAGAAACTGAATCTCTTCTAATAGCAGCACAAGAACAACGCCATAAGGATCAAATATATCAAGGCAAGAATAGATAAGACAAAGTAGCAAATATAGGTTATGTGGTAAGATAGATGAAACGATAATAAGCGAATGCAGCAAGTTAGCACAAAGAGAGTTTAAGAGTAGAGACGACTAGGAGGGAAAGTGATCCACTGGGAATTGTGGAAGAATATTAAATTTGACCATGTGGATAAATGGTATATGCACAACCCAAAATCCGTCCCGGAGAACGAGTCGCACAAACTTCTCTGAGATTTTGAAATACGAACGGATCACCTAATATTGGCTAGACGACCTGACCTAGTAATAATCAACAAAAAACAGAGAACTAACCGAATTGTGTACTTTGATGTCCTGGCTGACCACAGAGTAAAATTGAAGGAAGGCGAAAAGAGACATAAGAACCTGAAAATTTGCTTGGAAATTGAAAACCTATTGATCATGAAGGTGACGGTGATACCTGTTGAAATCAGTTCGCTCGGTACAGTCACGAAAGGATTGGTAAAAGGACTGGAAGAATTGGAAATAAGAAAACGGGTGGAGACCATCGAAACGACAGCACTGTTAAGATCGGTCAGAATACTGAGAAAAGTCCTGGAGACTTGAGGAGACTTACTGTCAGTCAAACTCCAGTGAAAAAAACTCTCAAAGGAGTAAAATGATAATAAAAACTGTGGGACATGACACTGTCGTTGACACCAATAGCAGTTGGTGCTCTTGGAACGGTCCCTAAGTGCTTCCGAAAAAAACCCTGAAAGATTTTTTTTTGTTTAAGGGCATATCGATCTTCGTGGGTTATATAATACCAAATCCATCCTGGTAGAAAAACAGTTGAGGAACTATTTAATCCATAGCTGGAGTAGGGGACAAGGATGTTCATACAGTAGGGGTATTCTAAGCCCAACCAACAGAACTCATAAACAAATGGTATATGATTAAATGATATATTAAACTTATTTGGAGGGGGTCGTAGTGCAGTGGTTATCGTCGGAGGAAATAAACACTGTGACTCGATTTCAAATCCTGGACGAGGCTGTTTGCATTTCACATCGTGTTAATATTCGTGGGAAAAGTATGCATCGTTATTCTTCCTTCAGCAATGGGTGAAATAGTTGGGCAGATTGAGGTTTTTGGCTTTGCTATGACAATCAATCTTGGAGAAGGAAAACATGTTAAACTTCGCTTAAAAATTGACCCTGTTTCACATCCTGCTCGTGCAGATTGTTTGGTATATATATATATATATATATCAAATTTACTGAATGTTGGGGGTAGTTTTTGACTATTCTAACTGTTTAGACCTATGTTAATCTAAATGGATTTTTGCTTTGTCTTTTAATCTTGCCAGAAAAGGGGATACGTTAGAAAATTTCGGGTCATTAATTATTTGATACAAAAAGATTACAACGGATCCTATAAGTTTTTCGGTATTTTAAATTTCATTTTATTTCTAAAGAAACCAGTGAATATTCAATATACCATTTCTCTTATACCCAATTCCAGAAGAAAATCATATCGTAAACATTCCAAAACATACAAAAAAATGAAGAAGGGGAAAAAAGAAGAAAAAACAGATATCAAAAGATATAATCTTAGTAAAAATAAATTAAACGTGCCCCATAGAATTCCAGAACTTGATCCTCTCCGCCGAATGCAATTTAGTGTGATATCCAGTTACCCACTAACCTAAAAAATAGAGTACTCCTTCCCTGCCATCGCTCCCAGGTCCACTCTGGTCTTGGGTGGTAGTACCTGATAAAATCCTATCTAGGGGTCAAATAGAAGTAAACTGTGTAATTACGCTAAACTGAATTGTTTGAAATAGAACTGATTATACAATAGAACTGATTATACAATTAACTGTTTTAAACAAAAAAACTATACTTATAATAAACTGATTTGTTTGAAACTTTTATCAAAAGGACTTAATTCGGTGTTAAATGGCTTGAAAAGGCTTGATACGCCGTAAAACAAAACAACCAAGTAACCAAGAAAATGGATAGAACATTTGACTATTACAGTACGCCAGGCCACATATGATCATAACAAGTAGATGCTTTGTCCAGAGCTTATTTGTCTGTGAACTGATTTTGATCGGATCTATGGAAGTGTAAACCAAAATGGCTTCATTAGGAAGACATATTTTAGAGCAGGTATGTTATTATCTCCACCCAAAAATGCGATCGAATTATCTTAATCCTTGAAGGACTTAAAATTTTTTTTTTTCTTTAACGATTTATATTTTCAGAAGTTTATGGACCTTATCGAACGGATCTCCACCCTTGAATTCAATGAGTCTTTCGGAGTTTTTTTTTCAATTTCTTTTTCCTATAAAACCTAAAAGGGCGTACGCATACATGAAAAGAAAAAACAACAAGAAGATAAAACAAAAATAAAAACAATAAAAAAAAACAACGAATTAAAACAAAATTTCGGATTTATTTTTTCGTGAAAGCAATTAAGAATTCACAATTAATGGATCAGAAAATGAAATTTTAACCTGTAAATGCGGTTTTTATCCTTTTACAATAAACTTTTCCCGTGATATTCCGCCCCCCACCCACTGTACAAAAAAAAAAAATTTCCAAAATAATCAGCATGCTTTGAACTTCGTTTTTTAGAAATTTTTCAAAACAAACAAAATTTGCTTACAGTGCAGAAAGATTACTGGGTGCTAGCCATTGAACGGTTTGGTTGGGTTGGGTTGGGCTTTATGGCATATCAACCATTGTAGGTTATTTAATGCCAAATCCACTTTTTACATATATATCAAATGTACAAGATTTGATTGGGTTGGGTTTTATGGCTAATCAACCATTGTAGGTTATTTAATGCCAAATTCTCTTTATACATATTTATTAAATATATATGATTTGTAAACTCATTTTCTTGATAACATTCTTAAACGAACCTGTGCTCTTTTTTGTAAATAGTTAAATGGTTTCAAGTATTGCTATATAACAGTCACAATTTAACATCAGTCATTTGTTTGCACACAGTTTGTTCTATTTGACCCGGAGGTAGGACAGGTACAACACCCCCGGGTCAGAATGGACCTGGAAGCAATGGCAATGAAGGGGTGCTCGACATTCTCCAAAGTTCCAAGGCTGGAGCCTCGTCATCAGATGGTTTAATATCATATCCATATTTACCAACCCCTCCGCTCGGGCAGGATATGACACAAGGTCAATTTTTGAGAAAAATTGATACATATCAACATAGAATTCCTGCTATCGAGCGACGGTTATCAATGTAGCTTTGCGAATTCGATTCTTACTAGGTGCCTTTCTATCGGTGTATTTTTCTAAAGAGCGCAGCTTGGTTGGTTGATTGGTTGGTTGGGTTTTATGGCCTATCAACTATTGTCGGTTATTTAATGCCAAATATTGTTTATACATATATATAAGATATATATGCTTTGTAAAAATATTTTCTTGATAACATTTTTAAACGAGCCTGAGCTCATTTTTTTGCAAATGGTTTCAAGTATTGCTACCTAATAAGAATAATTTGACATAAGTCATTTGTGTACACACAGTTAAAGGATCTAAAACCTCTACTTCCAACAATTCAATTTAGCATAAGTCATTTGCTTGCACTCAGTTTAACTGTCAAACAGTTCTATTTGACCCATAGATAGGACCCAATCAGAAGCTACCACTCCGAGCCAAAGTAGACCTGGCAGCAATTGCGATGAAGGGGTACTCTATATTTCCCAAAGCTCCTGCATTACTGGAGCTTCACCCTCAGATCGTTTAGGATCATATTCAGAACATTCGTCTTACCCCTCAGCAGAGATGTAGTCGGTGTATTCTACAGTCTCCCTTCGGCTGGGCTATAAGAGCGCAGGGTGCAAAAAAAAAAAAAATTCAGTTAATGGAGAGGACTATGTGGAAAAACTGTAGTTTGTAGCTGCAGGTCTTCTCTCTCTCTAACTCCCTCGCCATGAGTAGAATGTTACACATGAGCGAACTTTTAAGCAGAGTTAAACTGGTCTGAATTTAAAAAAATCCTTCTCCTTGACTGGTTGCCTAAACAAGGCTAAAAAAAAAAACATCAACACAGTCTGCATTATTATTTTCAAATAATTGGGGAAAGACTAATAGATTCATACCTTTCCCAACTATATTTGCTTAAAGTGAAACCCAAACAGCCTCGATTATGATTTGAACTCCGGTCGCCAATTTCATTTCCTACTCCAACAAATGTTACGCTAAGTTTGCCTCTATATTTTGTTCTTTATATATATCGTAGTTTCAGTGAAAATAGGCCGAGGCATTAATTTCGGAACGTCCTTTATAGTTTGTGAATTAGTATATATATTTATATTCGTTCTATTGGTATCTCACGTAGTGTAATGGTTAACGACGTAGAGTAATTGACCTTGTTACCCTATCAGCAAAGCCAAGAATTTGCTGAATGCATCCTCTGTAGAGAGGTGAGATCCGCCTCCAAATTATTTGGTAGTGACGTTTTGGAGCTTTAAACAACCTCTTTATTGAGATTACTTCTAGAACCACGCTGTCCTGGAGCGGTAGTACCTGTTAGGGTCCGATTTATGTGTTAAATAGAACTGTTTAATCATTTACTATACCAGAAGCCAATTAACAGAGTGCAAACAAATGATTGATATTAAATTAAAGGATCAGTATCAGATAGTAATAGTTGAAGCCAATTAACTGTGTTCAAATAGAACAATTAGTGTTAGATAGCATTACTTGAAACCATTTGTGTGCAAACAATAAATAGCAATACTTGAGACAATTTAATTGTGTGCAAATAAAACTATTAGTATTAGATGGTCGCTGACTAAGCGTATAGAGAAAAAGCTTGACGGAAATTGCACAAAAATGCTATATGCGATTTTGAACAAATCCTCGAAGCAGCATCCAACAAAACAGCAGCTGAACGGGCACTTACCTTCCATTTCAAAAACCATCTAAACAACGCGAACAAGACATGTGGACAGTGCTGGAAAAGTAAGGAATAACTAATAAGCGACATTCTTCAATGGACTCCTTCACACGGACGTGCAAGAGTATCTAACACCAACAAGAACTTATCTATAACAGCTCTGTACAGACATAGGATGTAGGCTAGAAGACCTGCTGGAAGCAATGGATGATGGAGACGAATGGCGAGATAGATAGATAAATAGAGAGAGAGAGAGAGAGAGAGTCAGAGAAATCTGTGCAAGCGTGACATGATGATGATGATGGGTATTAAACAGCGATACTTGGAACTATTGGTGTTAGATAGCAATACTAAAAACCATTTAACTGTGTGCAAACAAATGAGTTCTGGCTCAATTAAAAATAATTTTACCAACAAATTATTCGTTTACAAATCATATATATTCGGTCTATATATATGTATAAACAAGATTTGGCATTGAATAGCACACAAGGGTTGATATGCCATAAAACACAAACAACTTATTTGACAACTGATTGAATTAGATACGACTAGCTGAGCTATAACGTAACTTGATGTCATCGAACTGTGTAAACATAATTTCTTATTAAACAGGAACACTTTATACCCTATAACTGTGCAAAGACTATATTCTAAAGACAAAGAAAAATATATGATATAAACACCAAAACAAAATAAGCAAACAATGATTGCAGTGGAACTTTGAAAATATGTTTAATGATTATGATCAAACATTTACTAATAAATCAAATTTCGGTATCAAATTACCCATAATGTGTTGATGTGCCCTTAAGCCGATAAACCAAATCAAACGATAAACCAAATCAGTCGTGGTGGTGTAATGGTTAAAGCGATTGACTGCGGAATCGTAGTAAGCGAGTTCGAACTTCTGTCGCGCTATTACGTTCACTTTCGGGGAAATACCCTTGGGAAAGGTATGAACCTCCTTATCCTCCCAGCTATGGGTTAAATAGTACCACTACTGTTCTTCTTGGAGAATGGCTTTGGCATTAAATAACCTATAAAGGTTGATATGCCACTAAACAAATGAATCAAATTTTGGAATTAAATAATTAGTAAGAAAGTTGATATATCATTAAAAAAGTAAATCAAGGAAAATGAACGAATCAAATTTTGGGATTAACCCTTTAAAAATTGATATGCAATTAAACAAATGAAGGAGGAGTCTCCCGTGGCGTAGAGGCTAAAGCACTTGACTGCGAAATCCTGCTGAGCGAGTTCGAACTCTAACCGCGCTATAATGTTCACTTTCGGACTAATACTCTTTGGATACGTATGAACCTCCTTATGTTCCCCACCGATAGGTTAAATAGTATAAATATTGTTCTTCTGCACGGATCGCTTTGACATTAAATAACCCAGGAATATTGATATAACATTGAAAAAGAAACTAAACAATAATGCAAGAAAAATCTATGGATTTTTTACCCCTACATATCCTGTCATCATCATTATCGTCAAGAGATGAAGACAGTATGGATTCCCTTGAATCGCTCTCACCATCCTTCCCTGTCGGCTATCGCTCTTAGTATGTTCTCTAGACCAGTGATTTTGCAACTGTGGTCCCGGGATTACAGGGAGGGGGTCTGCAACGTCAACAGCAGAGGTCTACAAATGCTGTATGGGTGTCTTGAAAATTTGTATTATCCAATCAGCGATAGAACTGCGAATTCTCATGTCTAGTTAGGAGTACACACCAATGAAAAGAGGAGTCCCCATGACTTAATGGCTTGACTGAAGCCTCAAAGTAAGCGTGTTCGAACTCCAGTCGCGCTTTTCATTTTCTGACTAATGTACTTGGAAAAGGTATGGGCCTCTTTGTCCTTTTCTGCTACAGGTTAAATAGTACCATGATTGTTTTTTTTATTACTTGGATGGCTCTGGCATTAAATAACCCACGAAGGGTTATATGCCATTAAACAAAGAAACCAAACCATTCTTTTTGTTAATTCGATAAAAAGCAGACAGTAATCCATCGAAGACAAGATATGATAATGATGTAATTGCAAATGGTGTAAGTTGGTGATAACAATAAAAGTAACGTTGGTGACTCAAAGGCTCCCTTTTCAATAGCTACTACACCAAGGTATAGGGGAGGGCGCTACTCCATTCCCAGGATTGCTCTATTTTACTCTCAGCTTATAATGCTGAGTGCTAAGCAAAGCGGTATCACGTACCTGTTTTTTGGGTCTTTGGTATGACTCGACCAGGGATTGAACCTCGGTCTCCTGGACCATTGGCGAACACTCTACTCATTAGGCCAATGGCCTAGTATAATTAACAATATTTATTAACAAATCTTCAAATATTCTATCATTCAGACTTGGAAGTGAGAGTAATTTTAATAAGCCGACTGAGCCGGGGAGAAACTTTCTTGTTCTTTGTAATCTGTCGTCTCGGAAAGCGAGACTGATGCTTGGTCGAGTTGTTCAAATCCATCATTCTCTGTCACCTCTTTGTTTAGTTCGCAGCTCATCACATTTTCTGCCGAGAATAGAACGTTGAAT
Organism: Sepioteuthis lessoniana; assembly: GCA_963585895.1. Lineage (NCBI taxonomy): Eukaryota > Metazoa > Mollusca > Cephalopoda > Myopsida > Loliginidae > Sepioteuthis > Sepioteuthis lessoniana. The sequence goes on along the minus strand of OY757909.1, from coordinate 82,441,605 downwards.
ATTTGAACGGTTCGACTACAAGCGAATAGAACTGTATGCTATATGGGGTAATTGATGACGAGGAGTAAGACCAAGATTAAAGTGAGAGAGAGAGAGAGAGAGAGAGAGAAGGAGGAGAGTGGAGGGCGCGTTACAATGAACTGCGTCAACAGAAGTAGAAATCAGATACTTAGCTACAAAGCTTCTGTGGCGTTTCGTGTGTGATTGATTGTAGCTTGAGTTGGTTCTTCATGTCGCCCGCTGTTCAAGGCAAAGTGTTTTAGTGTGAGCAAGAAAAGAACGGAATTATTTTTAGAGGATGGTTGTCAAAATCTGTTGTGGATTCTGGTTTTGCGATATCGTTCGACTCACAATGACGAACATTATTGCCAGAGCAGAGACGCATTTGGTTATCTAACGCTGGTCAAATTGGGATTTGGAAAATGGATGTCTTGGATCCTTGCCAACAAGTATTAAACGTTCACCAATGAAATCTCTTCAAAGTTGCAACTGAAATATGTGACTATGAACGAGAATATTTACAATCGCCCTCCTCCCCAAACAAACAAACAAACAAACATTACCACTAGATTATAATTATTGATATTTCTCCGAAATCTGTTCAAATTACCTTCGACTGAAGGTTTTTTTTTTTTTTTTTTTTTTTTTTGCGTATCGACATTCGTCGGTCATTTAATGCCAAAGCCATCCATGTAGAAAAACAGTCTTTGCAGTATTTAACCCATTACAAGAGGAATTAGAAAATCCATACCTTTCTCAAGAGTATTAGTGCGTTTTGGTTGGGTTTTATGGTATATCAAATATCATAAGTTATTTAATGCCAAATCCTCTTTATAGATATATATTAAATATATATGATTTGTCAACTCATTTTCTTGTTAATTTCTTTAAAACCATCCAAAGCTCAATTTTTGCACACATTTAAATGGTTTCAAGTATTTCAATCAAATACAAATCATTTTATTTACTATTAATCATTTGTTTGGAGAAAGGTAAATGGTATCGATTATTGCTATGTAACAGCAACAATTTAACATCATTCATTTGTTTGCAGACATCGAAATGAATATGCATTTGTAAGTGAATAATTTGTAGGTAATTTCATTTTTAGAATAAGTTAAAACAAATTTGTTTGCACACTTGTATTGGTATAGTTTCTACACAGTTAAATGGCTCCAATTATTGTTATCTAACACAAATAAATCTCTTCAATATTAATCATTTGTTTGTAGAGAGTGAAGAGGTTACAAGTATTGTAGTGTATAGTTGACAGATGAACAAAAATCTCCCGGAATCAGAATAGGAGACCCCCGTGGATTCAATAAAGGACGTAGTTCGAAGTTCCGTGTAGGTTCCCGAGTTCGACAAACACCTGAGGAAGACCGGAGGACATATCGGCCGAAACGTTGTGGAAATAACAATAAAGATAAAGACAATAGTTCGAAAACCTTTGATGACAAAAATCATCAAGCTTCGTCTCAGAAATTCAGACAACTAAAAATCATCCAGTTCTTAAAATAGATGTATGAAAAAAGACAGACAAGCAAATATCTCCCCATCCTTAAAATACATGTATGCAATTGATAGATAAACAAACATTTCTTAATTCTTTATATTAATGAATACAGTACACAAACACATTTTCTTCCAATTATTTAAATAGACATATACAATAGACAGACAAAAAAATGTAATATTTCTTTAAATAGATATATATAATAGACAGAAAAACAAATATTTCCCAATCCTGAATGTAAATATATACAATAGACAGACTAATATCTCCTAATCCTTAAAATACATGTATACAATAGACTGACAAGGATCTTCCAATTATCAATATTGATGTATACAATAGACAAACATACATTGCCCAGTTATTAAAATTGATGTATGCAGTGGATAGAAAAAACATATCCCAATCCTTTATATATATATATATATATATATATATATATATATATATATATATATATATATATATATATAAAAGGATTGGGATATGTTTTTGTATATCTATTGCATATATGTGTGTGTGTGTGTGTGTGTATATATATATATATATATATATATATACATTATAAACATACAAGCAAATATCTCTCACTTCTTTGAATATTAATAAATATACCCCAATACTTTATATATATATATATATATATATATATATATATATATAAGAAGTGGGAGATATTTGCTTGACTGTTTATATATATATATATATATATATATATATATATATACGAGTAGCGCCCTCCCCAACACCTTGGTGTAGTAGCAATCGAAAAGGGAGCCTTCGGGTCACCCTCGACAATGGTCGCCAACTTATATTATATATATATATATATATATATATATATATATATATATATATATATATATATATATAAACAGTCAAGTAAATATCTCCCACTTCTTATAAACAGTCAAGTAAATATCTCCCACTTCTTATATATATATATATATATATATATATATATATATATATATATATATATATATATATATATATTTAAACAGTCAAGCAAATATCTCCCACTTCTTTATATATATATATATATATATATATATATATATATATATATATATATATATATATATATAAACAGTCAAGTAAATATCTCCCACTTCTTAAAGTAGATGTATACAATAGACATATAAGTCCCTCATAATTATTAATATAGATGTATGTAATAGACAAACAAATATTTTCCACTCCTTAGAATAGATGTATACGACAGACAGACAAACATCTTTCAGTTATTGATATAGATGTATACAGTAAACAGACAAGCATACAATTTCCAATTATTAAAATTGATGTATACAATTGACAGACAAAGATATTCTCATGTTTAATATAGATTTATACAATAAATAGAAAAGCATGTCCTAATTATTAATATAGATGTATGTAATTGACTAAAAAAAAACCCAGTTCTTAAAATAGATGATTAAGATAGACAAACAAATATTTCTCGATCCTTAAAATAGATATATACAATAGACCGACAAGTAAATATCTCTCACTCCTTAATATAGATATATACAATAGACCGACAAGTCAATATCTCTCACTCCTTAATATAGATATATACAATAGACCGACAAGTCAATATCTCTCACTCCTTAATATAGATATATACAATAGACCGACAAGTAAATATCTCTCACTCCTTAATATAGATATATACAATAGACCGACAAGTAAATATCTCTCACTCCTTAATATAGATATATACAATAGACCGACAAGTAAATATCTCTCACTCC